>JAIUCU010000017.1:0-108871 GCA_020226215.1 Sindora glabra | reverse complement strand
TATTTGAAATATCTTCAAAAAAATTTAAATTTATCATTTATATCTATAATACTTTATAATAATAGCATCTATAGAGACAATAAGTGAACTATATAGTAATATAAAAGTTAAAATTAGAAAATATAATTAAATTAAAATTTTAATTTATTTAAAATAATAAAAAGTGAAATAGTGTGTAAATTATATGCGTAATTAATTATTTCAATTAAAATTTTTATTAATATTAAAAATATTTCAATATTTTTATAAAAAATTAAAATTATCATTTTATATCTATAATGCTTTGTAATATTATGATTTAAGTTATTTAAGTTATAAGCAATAGTAATATATATATATATATATATATATATAAACAAGAGAGATAATAAGTGAATTATATAATAATATAAGATTTAAAATTGAAAAATATAGTATAATTCAATTGAATTAAAATTTTAATTTATTTAAAATAAAATAAAATATATCATATTCTATATACAATTTCTATTGATATCCATATCTAAATCATCAATTATAGGATTGATGATATAAAAAGTAAAAAAGTAAAATATATAAAGACTAAATAAAAATAAGAGCATATAATTCTTATTGTAAGTAATATAAGAGTTAAAAATAGAATATACTATTAAATATTTTAATTAAAATAAATATTTAAATTATTTACATTATATTATAATTATATTAATTAATGATATTAGCATTTGAATTATAAATAATAGAAATGAAACTTAAAAAAAATGTATATAATAAGGTACCTAAAAAAAGTGAAATAGTGTGATTTAACAGGCTTGATAAAATCTTAATTAATATATATTTAATTTAGAATATAGGACCTAGAAATTGATATCAAGAAAATATTTATAAATTTTATATAAATAAATTTGTTTTTAATTTTTAAATATTTTTATTAACTGATAATATATGTGATTATTTTTTCAATTAGGAGTTTTTTTTATTAAAAATTTAAATTATTTAAAATATTTTATAATCAAATTAGATATATCATGGATATCTATATTACATTATAAAATTAGTATATAATTTATAAATAATGGCAATTCACATGAAAAAATGGAAAAAGACCAACATCCAATAAAAATAAACTAATAAAAAGAAGAGAAATAAAGAATAAATTATAAAGTATTATAAGAGTTAAAAATAGAATATATAATTAAGTTATAAATAATTAAAGTGGATATGAAAAAATATAATAAAGTTAATAAAAATAATATGTGGATTATAAAATAATAAGAAGTTAAAAATGAAATTAAAAGATAAATATGCAATTGAATATATATATATATATATATATATATATATATATATATATATATATATATATATATATAAAAGAAGAGAAACAATACATGAGATGTAAAATAATACGATAGTTAAATATATGATTTAAATTAATAAAATAAAAATAAGTACATGAAATGAGAAAAAAATAAAATATAAAAATATATAAACTTGCATTAAGTGTTAAAACAAAATCCAAAAAATTTTACAAAAAGGTAGCAAAATTATAATTGAAAAAGTATTTATAAAAGAGGTACTATTGGAAAAAGAAGAATGAGAAGTTTGGAGAGAAAAAAATTTCATTCAAAGTTGACACTTGTCTCAGAAAATAAAAAAAAAAGAAGAAGAAAAAGCTTATTTTAGTAATTAAGAAGATATAGATATTTATATTTAGAATCAAAAAAAGTTTGATTTTAATTTTAAATATTTTTGTTAAATAGAATATATAATTAATTGTTTCAATTTATACCTTGTACATTCATTTTTTAACATATATAAAATGTTTTTATAATAAAATTAATTTAGTAATATTAGCATCTAAGTTGTAGGAAAAAATTAAAAAAAAGAAATGGAGCAAACAAAAATAAGATAAATAAATTATAAAGTTAAATAAAATTTAAAAATAGAATTTAATTAAATTACATATATAAATAATTTAAAATAATTTTATATAAAAATAAAATATAGTCTATTATATGTATATTTGTTTGTGAAATTTATATTTGAATTATAAAGAACTGGAGTGAATAGAAAAAAAAGGAGAAGAAAATATGCAATGGATCAAATAAAATGAAGAAAAACAATTATCACGCTAAAAAGAAATATAAGATTTAAAAATACAATTTGTACATAATTAATTCAATTAAAATTTTAAATTATATAAAATATTTTTATAATAAAAATAAAATATATTGTGGTATATATATATATTATCAGTCATATAAAAATAAATAAATAAATAAATTTGATATTAAATTTTAAATATTTTTAAAAAATAAAATATATAATTGATAGATTATAAATAATAAGAGTTGACATAAAAAATATATACATTGAAGTAGATATGAGCATTTAAATTATATATATGCATACCTAATTCATAAATTTATAAAGCAATAGAGTGAATAAACATAAGAGAAAGTACGTAAGAGCTTGAAAATAAAATATATTATAAAGTATATAATCAAAGAATACAATGAAAATAAATTTTAATTTATTTAAAATATTTTTGTACTAATAAAAAATATGTTATATAGTATATACACTATTTAATAATATTAATATATTATATTAATACTAATTAGTATTATTATTATCTAAACTCTAAATAATAAAAGTGAATACAAAAAAATGCAATAAAGTAGATAAAGGAGGTGAAATAATGCATCAATTATAAAGTATTTATAAAATTTTAGTTAGTTATATATAATTTGAAATGTAACATTTAAAAATTAATATTGAGATAATATTGAAAAAATTGAACAAATAAGTTTGATTTTATTTTTTAAATATTTTAGCTAAATAATATATATACAAAATAAATTATTTCCATTATTATATTTTATATTAAAATTTTAAGTTATTTTAAATATATATATATAACAAAATTAAATATTTTATAATATATTTATACTATTTTATGATATTAACCTCTATATTGTAAATCATAATGAACATGACAAAAAAATACAGTAAAGCAAATAAAAATAAAAGAAATAATGTGTAAGATGTAAAGTAATATAAAAATGAAAAATAAAATATTTAGTTAAGTATTTTAATTTAATTAAATATTTTTATTTATTTTTAATATTTATGTAACAAAAATAAAGTATAAAACATACAATTGAATAAATTAGTGCTTAAGTCATAAATAATAACTTTATATGTAAAAAATAAGAGGAAAAAAATAAAACATACAATTGAATAAATTTTAAAAGAGTGAAACAATAGGTGATTTTTAGAATAACATAAAAAAATTAGAATATATAATTAGGTAATTTAATGAAATTAAAAATCTTCATTTATTTAAAATATTTTCATAAGAAAATAAAATTCATTTTAGTATATTTATATTAGCATTAAAATGGTAAATAATAAAAATGTACATAAAAAAATAAAAAAATAATATATATAATAATATAATAAAATGAAGTAATAAAATAAATAAATTTATATAAAAAGAAACAAATATATATATATAAAAGGAAGAATGGTGCCGTTTGAGGAAAAAGATAGAAGCCCAATAACTGCCCCTATTATTATAGCAGAAAACTTACAAGAGATGAGGGCGGGAAAATAAAAATAAAAAGTCGGAGGAATTGACATGTATAAGCAAAAAATAATAAAAAAGAAAAGAAACACTGGTCTGTGTTAAATAAGGCCACGAAAACATTGGCCCATCAAATTGGCCTACAAAGTCTGCTAGGAAATGGCCCGCATCATGGAGAAGTACCAACCCATTACATTAATGCTGGGAAGTTGTCAAGCACAACAAAAGAAGGTGCACTTTAAGCGGGAAATGGGAAAAAGCAAGGCAGCAGAGGCTGACAAGTCACAGAGAAATATAATAAAAAAGGGAGAAGAAACAGTGCATTTCAGATTATAATATTAGGGGTCGTTTGGTTCGCAGCAACAACGTGGGAAACTGGAGTTCCCAGGAAATAAACTACCATAGAGTTGTTTGATTACGTAAATGGGAGGAAATGGATCTTCTCGGGAACTTGTATTTCTCATAAAACGTAGGAGGTCACTTACCCACTCCCCCTTCGGTAAGTTTTATTGCCTGCGTTTTCAATTAATTTATAGACAAAAATGACCCTGTTATAATTACTTAATACAAATTTTGCCCTTATAATTTGAATATCAGGATTCACTTCTTCGTGTATGCCGTTGTTTCTCGAGCATCTCCTGTCGCCTTTCAACCCTAACAGCAATCTCCGGCAACGGTACTAGCGATTTCTAGTTCTTGAACTCCTGTCATCTCCTCTAAACCCCAGCAACAGTTCCCAGCAACGGCACTAGCGATTTCTGGTAAGCCTTGATGACCTTGCTCATTATATTTTCTCCTTTTGTATTAAGTAAACTACAGCCTCCATATTTGAAAATTGGACTTCCTTCCCGACTTTCCATCAAAGAATAGGAGTTGCATCGTCGGAATACGAACTATTATAAAATAATGTTAGAATTTGACAAAAAAGGGTGTGCTTATGGTTTAGCAAATTAGGATGTTTAATTCAACCCCCACGGCAGAGCTTCTAAGAGGTTCTGAATATGATATCGTTGTTGTTTGCCTGTTGACTACCTTGAAAAAGATTAATAGTATTTGTTGAATTCAAATTACTCAAAGTGGCTGACCATATTTTTATTGCTCTTCTAACTTATAACATTCTTGCATGTAATTTGCCTATGTCATACAGTTATGGCTCGCTTACCGTTGAGTAAAAAGAAGAAGATTGCTACTACATGTATTGTGTTATACACACAGATGATGCTCATGATTTTGGAGGCTATCTCTGAATTCTTGTATCTTGTGTCCTTTTTGGGCATTAAATTGACTAAGCCTATATCCTATATATTTGACAGTTGTGTTGAAGAAAGATATTATACTAGGCTTTTAAATCTCAGGCCAATGATTCAAGAAAGTGACTTAGCATGCTTAGACAACCTTAGGATGAATAGAGCCTATTTTTCTAAGTTATGTGATATGCTTAGAGATGTCGGTAAGTTACAAGGAAATAGGAATACTAGTTTAGAGGAGATGGTTGCTTTATTTCTATTCACACTTTCTCATGACATAAAAAATCAAAGAACTCAATTGTATTTTAGAAGAAGTGGTGAGACAATATCTAGGCACTTCAATTCAGTTCTTCTCGCTGTCCTTAGATGCCATGATATTCTACTAAAGAAACCTAAAACGGTGATTGAGAATTGCCAAGATGAGAGGTAGAAATGGTTTAAGGTAAGTTAGAATTTTTAGGAAGATTATATGAATGTGTAAATATTTATAAATATATACAGTATCTATTAACAAGTTATATATATACACATTGCAGAATTACTTAGGTGCTTTGGATGAAGTCATATTAAGGTTCGTATTGGGGATAAAGCTAGAGCTAGAGCTAGATTCAGGAATAGGAAAGGAGAACTCATTACTAATGTGTTAGCTACTTGCACGCGGGATTTGCAATTTATTTATATAATGCCTGGTTGGGAGGGGTCCGCACATAACAATAGAGTCCTTCGAGATGCACTTTCTAGAAAAAATGCTTTGACAGTTCCACAAGGTAACACCATAGATACCTTGACATTGCTCAATTTGAACCAAGGAGCTTATTTGAGATAAAAGTACTTAACACTTATGTTAGTTAATTATAGGCAACTACTATTTGTGTGATGCCGGATACATGAATTGTGAGGATTTTCTAACACCATTTAGAGGCCAGAGATATCATCTAAGTGTGTGGAAGAGTGGTGCTTAACTAGTATCTGCTGAGAAATATTTTAATATGAAGCATTCTCAAGCAAGAAATGTTATCGAGAGGTGTTTTGGATTGTTAAAAATGAGATGGGGTATTCTAAGATGTACAACTTGGTACCCTAGGAGAACCGTGGGTAGAATTATATTGGCTTGCGTATTGATGCATAATTTCATTCAAACATACATGAGTGTGGATCCCATGGAGCCCTTGCTTATGGATGGTGAGGAAGAAGACAATGGTGAACTTAATATTGAGATTATGGAATCTAGTGCTGCATGGACTACCTTCAAACATGATCTGGCCAATGAGATGTACAATGCATGGTTACATGACACCACATTATTGAACAGGGTTTAGCAAAAATTATGTAGCGTGTTTCACTTGTATTGCATTTATGGATTGGTAGACAATATACACTTTATTCTTGCATTATTTTTATTTGAATTTGTAATAAGACGGGAGTAATGACTTCACTTTTTATTGAACTAGTAGTATGATCATCCTAAATTGCTAAATTATGAGTAGAAATGCCGTTTTAACGAATTTCTATGTTTCCTCTCTCTCTATCTTTCCTTTTTCACAGATGAGTCAACCAAAAGCTCAAAGAAATGCCAACCAAGTTAGTGAGGGTGCGAACCCATCTAGAGGATGCACAAGATGGAGAAGCGCTGAGGATCGTGCACTAATTAGTGCAATGATGGATCTTATGGAGCTGGGTGGTTGAAAAACGGACAATGGCCAGTTTAAGAATGGTGCTTATAATAGGTTAGAACAACTTATGGATCAGAAGATTCCTGGATGTGGTATGAAGGCTAAACCACACATCGAGTCCCGTATCAAGTATTTTAGGAATCAATATAATGCTATTGCAGAGATACTTGGTCCAGCTGCCAGCGGATTTGGATGGAATGATGAAGAGAAGTTCGTAACTTACTCAAAATCAGTCTGGGATGAATGGGTAAAGGTAATATTTTATATTATGTTTTTTCTTCTATGCACATAAGTGTGTCTGTATATATTTCTATTTATTGGTGACAGTTTTTAAAGTTTTACCTTCTCTCATTATGTTTTCCTTTCTTTTATGCTAGAGCCATAAAAATGCTGTGGGGTTAAGAAACAAGCCATTTCCATTTTTTGATGATTTAGCCAAAATATTTAGGAAGGATAGAGCCATTGGAGACGAGGCTGTAAATCCACAAGATGCATTAGAGGGGATAGAAGATGAAGTAAGGGATAGAGAAGAAGAAGAGCAAGAAGAAAATGTTCATGCCTTTTCCGTGGATGACACTTACCCAATCCCTCCATGTGCCCCGATGGGAACATCTTCCTCAACCACCCCAGTAAACCATAGGTCAAAGAAGGCAAAGTTAGAAAATTTAGAAGTTCTGAGAGAATTCTCTTCTAGATTTGCACGAATGAGTGATGTGATGGAGGATACAAGTAAACATATAGGCCGCTTGGCTTCTTGTTTCCAACATGAATCTGATTCTGCAGGGAGAAGGATACAAGTGACTAGTGAGATTATGAAGATTGATGTGTTAACTCCTACCCAAGTTATGAATATGGCAAGAAAAATTGCTCTCAACCCCCTAGAAGTTAATTTCTTTTTTAGCCTTCCAGAAGAGTTCAGAGTTGCTTATGTGCATGGTTTGTTACTTCCAGATCAGTGAAGTTCTAGGAAAACTAGTAGTCAATACGAGCCAACACACTCACTAAACTCATGCTATGTTGTTGAACTTCTGTATGTGCACCTATTTTTTGGACACTTATCTGACATCGGATCCCATAATATATTAGATGATGTGGCTTCCGATTAAATCATGAGCAACTAAATTGGATTTTCTAAACCTTTTGGTGGAATATAAAATACATTCCTTTTTTTCTCATGGTAATTCCATTGATACTCTTGTAGTACAGCTCAGTCCATTTCGTGCATCATCGAACGCTCATGATTACATATTATCTTGGATGTTACTGTTTTGGACGAAAACAGTAATACAAAGAATGCAACCCGTTGTAGTATAAGAGAAACATGTTTATTGCTGGGGGTCTGCGCATTATTAAGTGGTTACTTCGCTTGAGAAAGCAGGCTAACCATCTGCATGTTACTGTTTTAGTCGGAGATAGTAACATCGTTGCGACTGATGGAGAATTGATTCCGGGGGGATTACAAGTGGCTGGAATGTAGGTCTAGTTAGTTAATTATGTAACTTGGCGCGTTCATCTCTGGATAAGATTCAACATCTGCCTCTTTGTAGGATGTTACTGTTTTAGACCAAAACAGTAACACCTAAGAATGTGGCTCATGGACTATAGTCGGCTGCACTTCTACTTCTGGGATAGAACCTGTTGTGCATTGGCTACATCGCCCGAGAAAGTAGGCCAATAATTTGCATGTTACTGTATTGGTATGAAACAGTAACATCATCGAGGCTGTTTAGTCCTGAGTCTGAGTGGTTGTTTATGTCACTTGACAAGTCCCTCTCAGAATAAGAAGCAAGAAAATATTATTTATGTGATGTTACTGTTTTGTACGAAAATAATAACATCATCGAGGCTACTTAGTCATGGGCCCTGGAGGTTATGGTTGGTTAGAGGTCGGGTTTGGGTGGTTATTCATGAAGCTTGACAGGTTCCTATCCGATTTATATCCAAGAAACGTCTTCATATGTGATGTTACTATTTTGGTCGAAAACAGTAACATCATCGAGGCTGCTGGGTATTGAGCCCTGGAGGTTATGGTTGGCTGGAGGTCGGGTCTGGGTGGTTATCCATGTCACTTGACAGGTTCCTACCCGGATTATATCCAAGTAACGTCTTCATATGGGATGTTACTGTTTTGGACGACAACAGTAACATCATCGAGGCTGCTTAGTCCTGAGACCTGGAGGTTATGGTTGGCTGGAGGTCGGGTCTGGGTGGTTATTCATGAAGCTTGACAGGTTCCTATCCGATTTATATCCAAGAAACGTCTTCATATGTGATGTTACTGTTTTGGTCAAAGACAGTAACATCATCGAGGCTGTTGGGTATTGAGCCCTGGAGGTTATGGTTGGCTGGAGGTTGGGTCTGGGTGGTTATCCATGTCACTTGACAGGTTCCTACCCGGATTATATCCAAGAAACGTCTTCATATGGAATGTTACTGTTTTGGATGACAACAGTAACATCATCGAGGCTGCTTAGTCCTAGGCCCTGGAGATTATGGTTGGCTAGAGGTCGGGTCTGGGTGGTTATTCATGAAGCTTGATAGGTTTCTATCCGATTTATATCCAATAAACATTTTCATATGTGATGTTACTGTTTTGGTCGAAAACAGTAACATCATTGAGGCTGCTGGGTATTGAGCCTTGGAGGTTATGGTTGGCTGGAGGTCAGGTCTGGGTGGTTATTCATGAAGCTTGACAAGTTCCTACCCGGATTATATCCAAGAAACGTCTTCATATGGGATGTTACTGTTTTGGACGACAACAATAACATCATTGAGGCTTCTTAGTCCTGAGTCTGAGTAGTTATTCATGTCACTTGACAAGTTCCTATCCGGATTATATCCAAGAAACGTCTTCATATGGGATGTTACTGTATTGGTTGAAAACAGTAACATCATCGAGACTGCTTAGTCCTGAGTCTGAGTGGTTGTTTGTGTCACTTGACAAGTCCCTCTCAGAATAAGAAGCAAGAAAATACTGTTTATGTGATGTTACTGTTTTGTACGAAAACAGTAACATCATCGAGGCTGCTTAGTCCTGGGCCCTGAAGGTTATGGTTAGCTGGAGGTCGGGTCTGGGTGGTTGTTCATGTCACTTGACAGGTTCCTATCCGGATTATATCCAAGAAACGTCTTCATATGTGATGTTACTATTTTGGTCGAAAATAGTAACATCATCGAGGCTGCTGGGTATTGAGCCCTGGAGGTTATGGTTGGCTAGAGGTCGGGTCTAGGTGGTTATTCATGAAGCTTGACAGGTTCCTACCTGAATTATATCCAAGAAACATCTTCATATGGGATGTTACTATTTTGGACGACAACAGTAACATCATCGAGGCTTCTTAGTCCTGAGTCTGAGTGGTTGTGTATGTCACTTGACAAGTTCCTCTCAGGATAAGAACCAAGAAAATACAGTTTGTGTGATGTTACTGTTTTGGTCGAAAATAGTAACACCCAGGAAACTGGTCCGTGTGCGTGTGAGAGGTGCATGTCCATTGCTGATGATTGTTTCAAAGATTGTCCTTCATTCATACTAACATTGGTGGTAGGTCTTAAGAATAGTACTGCACAACTGGATGTTGCTGCATCCGTTAAAAAAAAGTAACATCAACACTGGTGTTCGTAATTCATATGGCAACCTGATGTCTGAGTGCTAAAATAAACTAGATATAAGATTAAACTGTACAGAAGAATTACATTTACAATTGAGTTATACATACAGTTGAATTTTAAATATTAAGACAATGGTTTAACATGAATTTAGTTTTACATATGTGCATAATAATCAACTTTAGTGTTATATATGTGCATATTAATCAACTTCAACTAGGAAGACTGAAATCCTAGAGGAATTTAGTAACTAATTTTGCTCTATATTGTCTCACTTCCTCCAACGGAAATGGTTCCTGAAATTCTTTATTGCTGAATATATTCTCTATGTGCAAACATACGAATATCCCGCAGTTTTGCTTGGAAAATAGTAACGAGTTAGTTTGGTACCTACTAGACATGTTAACCTTGGATAAGAAAAGAACTTGCTACTTACGACGTTTCTTCCTGTTGAGGTAACCGTTCATATGATATTATCTCAAAAGGTAGACCTGTGGTGGTTGGCTCTACCCTCTTATCCAATCCACCCTGTGCAAGGACTTCATTTATCTTTTTCTCGTAATAGTCCCTCTGTTGTTAGCAAACCAACAAAAATGAAAAATGAAAACTCTGTGCAACTATCTACACTTCTGACTGTAACATCTTGTATTGTTAGGAGTTATTAGTTTTTGTTATGGCAATAGTAAAATCAGCAACAAAAACACATCCACCATATAAATAACCCAATGATGTTTAATTAAAAATTGGAACTCCGAGAAAACAAAGTGTGACTATCTTTATAAGAAACAGAAACATCAACGAATAACAGCTTATCGTTTAATAGAATCACACTTGACATGTTTTCTCCAACAGAAGACTATGAAATGAGCTACATACGAGAGTTAACAACGTTGTCTTATTGTGAGTATGATATGTTACTGTGTCTGATAGAAAGAGTAAGGTCAATAAGATAATAAGGTATTTAATATCACTCACCACCATCGTGGCATCACGAAAGTATGGATCTGGTGTCCCCTCTCTTCTCGGTCGCATCGAGTTATAGTGTGTCCATCTGCGCTCTTTATTATCTAGGATGAGAAGTATGAAGTGGTTAGGTTTGTGAAGTCATTTACGCCCGTGGAGTTCACTGGGAAGATAACAACATCTGCAGCCATTGCCTCTTCCATATATGCATCGAATTTAAATTGTCTAGCTTTCTGGAGTAACTTGACGTCGCTCATAATGTAAGACTGTCAATATAGTTTTAACCTAAGTCAGAATCAATGCTGCCTTCTGTGATTCATATATGGGAAATGGATTCAGAATCTTACCCAGCAATAGCTGTCGAATACAAATATCTTCCTTTCACTGTTCGTGGAAGCCAGGTTCAGAGTGTAGGCATGGCCATCTATGATCTGCATGGATTATTTAGTTCTTGTTAGATGATTGATAAAGGTGGCAAACTTCAAATAATAGGACAAGAATCCACCAATTGAGACAAAAAGAATAATTGTATTTAACTGTTTGCACTCCACACAGTGGAAATAACAATCTTTTTTAGACCGATTAGACATCTCTATTCTTGTTACTGTTTAGGAAAAAAACAGTAACAGGAATAGAGATGTGATTAAAGACAAAACAACAATGCGTTTAAACGATCAGATGATACATACATTATTCGTGATTGACCTCTCCTTCATAACTCCCACCAAATCCTCGAATGTTATGAACAAACCCTGCTTGGGGATTGACCAGACAAAGATACTGCATATGGTGATTTGGCAAAGGGATTAGATTAGGTGATAGGCAAAACTTTCTAGTAAAAGCAAAGCATTCAGAAGAAAATAGGACATGACTTACTGTGGATCTCCTGCCAATTTTAATTGCACCATCTTACTCCTAACATCTTGGGTCAGGTATTTTGCAGTTAGAAACTTTGTAGTACTCGGTGTACGTGAACTCCTCATCCCGTTTTATTTTTCTTAGTTTTTTTTTATATTCATTATCATCGAACGCTGTTTTGCCTCGTCTATACGTTGCTCATCAGCTCTGGTGGTTTCCACCTCATCTTGTTCAACCACCTGCACAATTTGTTCTGCTAGCTGTGCATTGAGTTGTTTATTATGATTTTCCAAACTATCGTTGACCGCCCTGAGGTTTTCTGCCTCACTTGTTGCTGTGGACAGTTGCTCCTATAGCTGTGCGTTATCGTGTTTGAGTTTGGCATAGTCTCTGCGTTTTCTTCTGTCTGTTGTTCGGACGCCTGAAGTTTATTAGTGAGGGACGTTAATTCATTCTTCAGTTTGAGTATTTCTATGTTTGCACTTAAGAGTTGATCCCTAAGCCGTAGGACTTCATCGTTGTTTTGTTATTGTTGCTCCTTCTGGGACAATGCAATATCAGCAAATTGGTCCAGCTTTGTTGTCCGGGGTTGGATCACGTACTCGACCGATGCTGTCTCAGTATCGCCCTCCAAATCCTCTGATTGGAAGGGTGTGTCATGTGATTTCATTTTGTTAACAAATTCTATTAACCGTAGATTTGTTTCTTCTGTGTAGAGGAGATCATATTCATATACCGTGGGCTCAATTTCTCTATTTACGACCTGAAACATAACATTATTTCCACTGTTAGTGTGGGAAATCGGCATGTTACTGTTTCGGTGAGAAACAGAAACATGAAAATAAAGGACAAAGTCTCAGCGTAACAATAAGTATGGGTAAATTATGAATTATAAAATACAATAAACGCATAAAATAATGTATGGTTAATGGAAAGAAATTGGAATCAAAAGATGTGTCTGTTTCCACTCCAGAACAGGAGAACCCCACAATATGCTACTCTTTTACGTGGAAACCCTAACAGAATGTCAATGAAGGGGAAAAATTGACAAATCGAATATTACTGACTGTTAAAACCGATGAAGGGAGCATGTTACTGTTTTCAGAAAATACAGTAACATGTTGCATTGTGACTATGACATGCTTGTGTTTGTTACGAAACAGCAACACCATGCATAAAACAGAGTAAATTGCTGGAATGAGTATCAAAATAACAATAGAAACTTGGAGAGAAGGACTTGTTACTGTTTCATGTATAAACAGTAACATCTTATTCGATGTTACTATTTCTCATGGAAATAGACAGTAACATATTTTCTTGTACTGACATGTATCGGGCTTCATAATAAGTTGATATTTTCATACTGTTACCTGAAGCTGGCTGATAAGTTAATCCCTCAGTTGGCATGTGAGGAGCTTCAGGTCCCATTTGAAGCATCTTGGAACTCTTTCGATGTGATGCCCGCTCAGCACGCTTGTAATCTCACACAGCCAATACTGTCGACAATAAAACGTACATTTTGTCACGTTGATTTCCTTAGGAGGCTGCATCCAAGACGAAGTAATAAAAAGAGCAAGAATAACTGGAGGTAAACAAATTATTCTTGTACGCAGTCATCAACATGAACCAAAAACTCACAAATAACTGTTAACTAAAATCACATTAACAATCAAAACGCCATAAAACTTTGGGTAACATTCACAGACAAAGCAGGGACTTGTTACTGTTTTAATCTAAAACAGTAACATGAGTCAAGACTTGCGACAAACATATAATAAGGAGATAGGAACATTCACTCAAATGAATGGAAATGAAGACAATGTAAAGGATACGGATACGAAGTAAAAAGCAGTTTTGACATCTTTAACTTACTGGCAATAGCATGACACTACCGGTTACATTGGAGGTGCTGTCCTTTTTGAGAGAATTCATTAGTTGGTCGTGAATGTGTTGTGACCACCCATATTGTGCTATTGCATCTACATCTTCAACGTATTTGATATATGACCAGCCTAATATGTGGGCCTTGTTTGGTACAAAGAGGGTGACTAGAAGCATCAATGTCATGAGGCGGGAGACATCCTGCACATCAGTCTCCGATGTTCCTTGCACTGCTCTTTTGAGTGCGTTGAATATTATTAGTTTACTCATCCGTGCTTTGCCACAGAAACACCTTATGTCAAAGTCTGATAGTGTCCTCTTGCCAAATGTTGTCTGGATGGGCTGGTCTCCATCTCTTATTCTAAAGATCAGCTTCACTGATGTTGGTGTTATTCTGAGATGTTTGCCTCCGATATTGAAATAATTATTCTTTTCTGAGAAGGTACAATTATGGACTGAATTTCAACATCGCTTTTCCGACACATGTTACGATTCAGTTCCTTTGTTATTATTGCATTAATTAGGACCCAAAATGGGTTGTGTCGTAGCACTGTCGTGTGCTTGTCATCCAATTGAAGCTGATTAACCTGCCTAATGCACGCCAACTGATTGGACATATATTGCTGGAATTTTTGAGTTTCTTCATCAGAATCTTCTCCTTGTGTGAGTGCTTTAACGCCTTTCTGCTTAGGTAAACATCAAATCAAGCGTTAAATCAAGCATAAATAGACAAAACGAGGTATGATTAATAATGCAACATCTAATTCTTTCTAGTGTGTTACTATTTCAGCAAGAAAAAGTAACACAATATAAAAAATAAGATATACATGTTTAACAAAACTCTATTGAACAAACAACGAGCAAAAACATGAACGACATTGCAACATCGTGGGTAAGTGCTACTCTATGAGGTATGAATAACAATGCAACATTGTGGTAGTGGTGTGTTACTATTTCACCGAGAAACAGTAACATGAGCCAATAACCGAAATATAACTGTCTTACGGATTTCTACTGCATTGATAACGAGCAATAGGAACATAAGTAGAGAAGATGAGGTGTGATCAATAGTGGAGCTTCCCAGGAATCATGTGTTACTGTTTCACCAAGAAACAGCAACATGAGCCAGAAAATCGAGATATGCGAGTTTGACATCAATCTACTACGTTGAAAAAGAACAAGAACATGTACAAGTGGACAATATAAGGTAGGACTAATAATGCTACCTCGTGGTAGAGATGTGTTACTGTTACACCAAGGAACAGTAACAAGAGCCAAGAGCTGATATATAAATGTTTTATGAATCTCTAATGCATTGTTAACGAACACAGGGAATGTAAGTTAACAAGGTGAGGCATGATTAACAGCGGAGCTTTGAAGGAATTATGTGTTACTGCTTCATCGAGAAACAGTAACATGAGCCAATAATCAAAATATAACTGTCTTATGGATTTCTACTGCGTTGATAACGAGCAATAGGAACATAAGTAGAAAAGGTGAGGTGTGATCAACAGTGGAGCTTCCTAGGAACCATGTGTTACTGTTTCACCAAGAAACAGCAACATGAGCCAGAAAATCGAGATATGCGAGTTTGACATCAATCTACTATGTTGAAAAAGAACAAGAACATGCACAAGTAGTTTCCATGAGATCTGACTAACAATGGAACCTCGTGGTAGAGCTGTGTTGCTGTTTCACCAAGAAACAGTAACATGAGCCAAGATTTGAGAAATAACTATTTTACGAATCTCTACTGCGTTGATAACGAGGAGAAGGAACATAAGTTGACAAAGTGATATATGATTGACGGTGTAACCTACGAGAAATAATGTGTGACTGTTCCAGCACGAAATCGTAACATGAATAAAAAATAAGAGATGCATGTTTAACAAAACTCTCTGGTATTGACAACAATAAAAAAACAACCATGAGCAGGCAAAATGCCGTATAAGTGACAACGAAACCTCGTGGTAGTGGTGTGCTGCTGTTTCACCGAAAAATAGTAACATGAGCCAAGAACTGAGACATAACTATTTTACAAACCTCTACCGTGATGACATGGCAGTGTTTGGTCCGCAAACAGAGACGCCAGCATAAAAAACACAGGATATAGACAAGATGATTCGTGACTAAATGGAAAACCTTGACAAAACTAATGTACTTACCCTATCAAAGACTAATGAAACGAGATGTTATTGTTTCGCTGAGAACAGTAACACCCACCACATTGTGATGTTAAACTTACAGATCAAACGTGATTAAAGGCAATGCCGATGGAAAAGCAAATAGATATTATGTGGAGTGACAGTAACATGCAACAAAATATTTGGCACGTTGTGGTCGTAGTAACTTCTAGGGTTTCCCTTCAACTTACATAGGAATACAAATCCAAGGAAACTGTGACATTTTCATTGCACTTATAACTGAAGTATAATGCTTGTATTAGAGTCAATGCTAAAGAAGAGGTGGGTTTACCTGTGGACGACCCATTTGTGTGGAGTTACTGTTTGATCTTGTTTTAAGCGTCCGATGTCGATAAATGATGTTATCTGGTTGTTCAGGGTCATTTGGTGTCTTTTCTTGCTGTATTTGACGATGATTTGCACAGTGTCTTCCTGCGTCTTGAGATCACTGGTACTGAGCTTTGAGATGAATATGAAGTGTTGTTACTGTTTCGGCCTTTTTGTGCCCACCGAAATGCTCATTGCGTGCGTCGTTTCGTATTCAGGCCATTGCGTTTTGTCACTTCGATGTCGTGTCTTTTCATTTTCCTGCCTCGGAGAATAGTATTTTTCACATAAAAAAATTGAAATCAATTAATATCTATTAATGTATTATTTTGGAGGCTATTATGGTCATTTCATTGTTATATCGTAGGAAATACAAAGTTGAATCAAACAAAAACATAGGAAGTTCTTTAGTGGGAAATGAAACTTACTCCATGTCAACCAAACAAAATTAGAGATATCCTAGGAAGTTCGTACAGGAAATTAACTTCCTGTGAAATTCCATTTCCCATGGGAACTTAGTTCCCGTATGAACCAAACGACCCCTTAGATTTCCCAGAAATTCATGCATGTATTTCAACAATTTTGCCTTAAATAAACTTAACAATTTTAGCTTATAAGGCATGATCTAGTCTCATCAACTCTCTCCTTTTTTTAGTATCATTTAAAAGGATATAAATCAAGGCATAATATGTAACAAATCAATTGAATAATAAATATCCAACAAATGTACAATCATAAACCATTACAAAAATATCCAAAATAACTAAACGAGCTAACGAGATATCTAACAAAGTCCTATGGGGATAATAACCTAGAAGGACTAAAATATATCTAGTTTATTATCTCATCTTTATATCTATTATTGTCATTGTCTCTATCATCATGCATCCCAAAAAGTTATGTTATCATAGCCTTAAGGGTGTTTAACTGACCATGAAGAGACTAGAACTCCATTGAGAACTCAACATGTGTCTCCTGATGCAATTGAATCATGTGATCCATTAAAGCTTGTATATCAAACACAATTGGTGTGGGAATATGACTACCACCACCTCTACCTCTTTCAACAAACTACCATTCTGCCTAAATCTTATGGTAAGACATTTAATGAAGATACTTCTTAGTAAGCTTTCTTATTTCCTTGAATTTGTCCATCTTTACCTCATTATTAACTTGGATTCTTGCTTATTGAAGATGTGAATCAAAATTATCCTATAAGGTAAGAAATCCTTTGTGGCATGCTCATACATGTGATTAAGCATCAAATATGAAAAATTAATTTTAAATTGATTTTGAATCACATACATCATAAATAACTCATTATCATCCACTTGAGTAAAATTTGATCTTTTTGGAAGGATATTTTTGCAATAGTATAATGTAAGAGATGATCTGCCATACTTAAACATATGATTTGAATTTTATAATTTACAACTTTAGGAGGATTATTTGGCTAAAAAAAAATTAAAGGGCATTGAATTTTGTATAAGCTTAGATGTCCTTAGTATTGTGGTGACATTATGCTTAAAGCATTTTAAATTGTGGTAAGTGTAATAATAGTAAAAGAAAAAAAATTAAGCTCAAATGACTAATGTGATTTTTTCTGAATTCATTTAATTGTATGATATTGATACAAGATTTTGAAAAATTTAGGGTGAATAACCCTTCATTTACCCTATTTAAGTTCTGCTACGATAAATAAGCCTAACTTGATTATTAATCTATTTTAAACTTAGAAGGCATTAGTCTATTTGCCTATTTATACACATAGGCTTTTTAATAAACTAACAAGTTAAGTAGTGCAAAAAAAGTGGCTAATCCAATCCAATTCACTTTACATTGCATGGATAAGATCTACTTGAATTAGCTTATTTAAACTTATATTTATACAAACTTATTTTTGTAATCACTAATCCAATGTCATGATAAGTCAAATTGAGTCATAATTAATCTATTTATATATAAAAAATTTAAAATAATAAAATATAAAAGCATTAAATATTGATGTCTTTAATAAATATAGCATACATAATATCATACATTTGTAAAATCAAATTAAAAGTTTACTTTTAGTTCATTTAATTTTATTAAAATGAATTTATATATTTTGATATATATATATATATATATATATATATATATATATATATATATATATATATATATGTTTAAATATATTTTAAAAAATGGATTAGCTCGCAGGACCCTCAAGTTATTCAACACGACTCCTTGGCTAAAATAAATGAATTTAATTTATGTAAATAATTGATAAATTAGTTAATAGTTAATAAATGATAAATTTATTCCACTTCTCTTTATAATTTTATACAGTTTTGAATTTACTCCTAGTAATTTATTTCTTTCTAATTAGGTGCTTAAAGTTGTATAAAATTTAGAATTGAATCCTTATTAGCAATAAGATGCTAACTTGGTAAGAATATGGCTAACTTGAAAAATGAATCACCTAATTAGAGCTCAATGGTATTGGTCTTGTTAAATTATTGAAGGAGAGATCAATGGTAATATTACTAGGAAAATTCTTGGCAAATAATGGAGGAATAATTCCAACAATCTCTTATTGTAAGAGAGATTCAAGTAACACAAACTTTGGCCTCCAAGATCAACTAGCAAAGAACTATTTTGGCAAAGAGCCATTAAGCATATTGTAGGAGAGATTAAAATAGTGAAGGTTTGGAATCATAAAAAGGTCTTATAATGGTGAACTAAGAAGCTGGCTATGGGGGAGAATTAAGCTTGTCACTTTGAACATGCTTAGAGTAATTAGGTTTCCAAGTTCCTTATTAGTAACTCCATTCTATGAACATAGTATTTCCAGCTCTTTACTAAGAATAGATTTTCTGGAGGATTATAAGAGGATCCCATTTGAATTAAAAGTTGTTAAAGTAAGTAAAAAAATAAGAAAGGAAAGGAAAGCTCTGCACCATAAATGGAGATTCTTGGACTTAAGGCTTGTGATTCTTTAAAATGATAGGACATATCGGAAACTAGCATTGATTGAGTTCCAATTACACTATTCATTTTCTATGTCAACAATATACTTACAAAGTTAACATCCTATTACCAATAAGGATTCAATTCTAAATTTTATACAACTTTAAGTATCCAATTAAAAAGAAATTAATTACAAAGACCAAATTCAAAATCACATGAAATTACAGGGACTAATAGAGTAATTTTACCTAATAAATTATTTGGTAACTGATAAGTTACTTAATAATTAATAAGTTAGTTAATTGTATAAGAAATATTTTATAAAATTAGTTATTAAATTAGTTAAAAATATAAAATGAGATAAATAACATGTTAATATAAATTAATTAATTAATTAATTAAATTAATTCATATTTATTCAAATATCAAATTATATTAATCCATTCATGATATTCAAAATAGAAATAAAATTATCTGAAATTTAATTAATTATATTTTATGATGATACATATTCATTTACTTATATGATTTTATTTAATTATTATTTATAAAAATATAATTACTTAAAATATAATTAATTATATTTTATTACACTTCATTTTCATTAATGTATATATTTTTATATATTTATAGTTTAAAATAAGAATATAATTAATTAAAATTGAATTAATTATAATTTATTATATTATACATTTATTTATTTACTTAGTTATTTTTATTTATTTATATTTTAATGTAATATTATAATTACTTAAAAATTAAAAAATTATAGTTAATAACATCACATATTTATTCATTTATTTACTTAATTAATTTTTATCTATTATATAAAATAAAAATATAATTATTTATTAAGAACATAGGATTTAAATTAATAAAAAATAAAAAAATTAAAAATTATCATATAATTAGTTATAAGTTATTTAAAGTAATTATTAAATTAAAATTTATTTTTTAATAAATTCGTGTAGATATACCTTTAAAAATTATTTTATAATTTATTAATTAAATTAATAAAATATAAATTAACTTATTTATCATATAGAGTATTATAAGCTGACTTGTGAGTTCGAACTTGACTAAACTGTAGGCCTTAGCAACTTATATCCAAAAGGGAATGAATTTGGTATTTTTAAAACTTTTCTTATTTTTGAATTTTTTTAAAAACCCTTTGATTTTAGAAAATTACGAGGATAATCTTAATTCAATTAATTTCAAGAGAGTTTTATGAAGATATTTATTACATTTAAGATATGATAATTCTAAGAATGCGAACTAACTTATTCCACTAAACATGAATAAATTATCAAGAAATCAATCTAAAATAATTTAATAAAGAAGTTTGCACATAAGCATTCAATTCACTTGTACAAAGTAACTCATTCAATTATGTATAAATAAAAATCAAGAAACTAATGCATACATTGATTTCTTTTTTAACTATTGAACTAACAAGATCAACATTGAAGCACAATTCATTTAACAAGTTCATCAACTATGCATAAACAAAATAATAAAGAAGCATGTGCATGGATATACACTCCTTTCAAGCATTCAATCATCTAAGCATCCACATAAGCATTCAAATATAATATATTCAACAAATAGCAACAACAAAATAGAGCATATAGCATAATATGTTAGCAAACAACAATAACAAAATAGAGCATATATAGCCAAAAAAAATAAAGTAAAGTGTAGAAAAATAAAGAGTAAGGGTAAAGAAATCAAACATAAAGATTTATAATGGTTTCTCATTTGGATATCCTCGCTAAAGTGTACATCTATTCTTTAAGCTTTCCAAACTTATGATTTAATCCACTATCCCTTTAAGTTTTAATTGATACTTGAAGAAATCTTACAATCCTGTTGCTTTTCCTTGAGTGAATTTTCCTTTTACAAAGGATACCTTACCTTTTTTAATTCTAAAGTGATACAAGATGAAAATTAATTTATACAAACTCTCTCAAATAATGGATGAAATAAATAAAGCACTTAGAATAAAAAAATATCACAAACTAGAGTTCAAATCATGATTTGATTAATGTTGAGGTTTAAGCTCTCTCTTCTTTGTAATTGATATTTCTTAACTTATATAGGAAGCCTATGGGATATTATAATCATTTGGGATTGTTAAGAATGAAAAGTAGTCGTTATTAACCATTATTCACATACCAGAATAGTCAAAATCGATTACTAAATCGATTCAGAATGTTTAGGGTGCTCTTTGGGTGTATAGAATTGATTCATTTAGATAGAATGGCAGACTCAACTTTAAAAAGTCATGAATTTCTTCATTTTAAGTCCATTTTAAGCAAATGAGCTATTGTTGAAAACAATTTAAGTCTACTTTCAAAAAGGACTTGTTTCATGCTCATATATGATGTCATTTTTTAGATATTTTTAAAACACTGAGAAAAGGTTAGACACGATGAATTGTAAAAATCTGATTTTGATACTCAAATTGTATAATTCATAACTCTTTCATATTTAAGTCATTTTAAGCAAATGACCTATTCATCGAAATTTATTTGAGTCTATTTTCATATAAAAATAATTTCACGCTTATATCATTTGTAATTTCTAAGATATAATTAAAACAATAAGCACATGTCATGAAAGACTAAAATGCAGAAGACTGGTTTCTAAACTTAATTTGAAAAAATTATATCTTTTTCATATACTTATAATTTTAAGTAAATAATATGTCTATGAAAATATATTTGAGTCTATTTTCATACAAAAATGTTTGACAATTAAATCACAAGTATTTTATGAGATATGATTAAAAAATGAATAAAGGTTAATATTGAAGACATTAAAATCTCATATCTCATTAATTTTTGAAATGTCCCAATAGGAAATCTTGTAAAAACATGATTATAGGCCATATTTTTAAAATATTTTGATTAAGTTAATATTATGAAAATATGTTTGAGTTAGACATCATAAAATATTCTATCTTACAAGAAAGTCTAAGCCTAAAGTGAGAAACTATACTAATCAAATCTTTATGCCTTTTCTTGATGCTTACAAGCTTTCAAACTCTAATCTTCTTATGTTTCAATGCTTGAATCATATCTTCTTTCTTGTCTTTCTTCCCTTCTTATCTTTCAATGCTTGAATCACATCTTTTTTCTTGTCTTTCTTCCTTTGTCTCAAGTTAAGCATAATATGACCTGTCACTCCTTTACTTCAATGCTTACTCTTTTTTCTTTTAGACTTCCCTATATAATAGTTATAATTTTTACAAACCATATGGTCAGTCCAATCTAATATGTTAAAATATTGATATGCAAGATTCATATATATAATAAATTAGCATAAGAACATGCATAATCATCATATCATATATCTTGATTAATCATACACTTAATGATGCTTGTATAAAATATGACATTTTTAGCATAACATCAAGCATTGCTATTTTAATCATAATTTAGCATGTTTATTGAAGATTTTATAACACTTTAATATAAAGACATGTAATTTTATTATAATATTTATTTGTCATCATGCATATACAAAAATAAGTATAATCATCATATTATATATATATATATATATATCAATCATAACATTAGTATTGTATTAATAGTTTATCTATTAATACAATACTATTATAACATTCATTTATTATATCAAAATTTATCACATGAAACCTCAAGGTTAACACAAACTTCTATAACACATCTGGCCAGACTAAAATTTTAATTTATTCAAGTCAAGACCAAATCAATATTATAAGAAATAAATTTGATTTATTTAAAGTAAAACCTAATTCAATATACTCTACTTGTATCCTTATTCACCTCTAGGCGTAATTATGCATGCATGTTAAACATTTAAAAAAAAGTTATTTTTAAAAAGCTTAAATACTCAAAGTAAATTAAAGAGACTCCTTCTTATGTTTATTAGAAAATTTTAAATGGCCTAATTTTTTTTAAAAATAAAACTATTGGAAAATATAATAATTAAACATGTCATACACACAGACAAAGGCACAAGCCAAAAAAATATATACAGGATTTAGAATTTTTTATTTTTCAAATATTTATTAAATTTTTTTATCATAGTGTGGTTAATATTTGAGTAAGGCTTGAGCCATGGTTATAAAAATGAATTGATCCGACTCAATTATATAAAATTATTTTTACTAATATAATTATATATTGTAAAAATAATTATATCAAATTATTTTTAATATAAAAATATTTCATGTGATGTAATTAAATATTTTATATGTATAGATACTTTATTATCATTTTCAATATGTATTGTTTTATTTAAAATATTAATAAAAATAATTGGACTTTTAGATTAAGCCTCAAATTATGTATAATTTTAATTAAATTAGGCTAGAACAAATTTTTTAAAAACTAAATGAGTTAGGCACAAATTATTATATTTTATGTAATTATATATAAAAAGTTTGGTTGAAAACTTGATGATTTAATTATGAACATGTTTGATTAGTGTTTTGGAAATAGAACTTTTTTATTTTATTACTATAACTAGAGCAAAAAATTTCACATTCAATTTTCAACTATTTGACCAATCCTTTAAAATTAGGTTTTTTTTATTCAATTCAATACTAAAACTAAAACTTGATCCAAGCATGTTTAGCAAAAAAGAGTGCATATCAATGGCGGGAAGGAAAGGAGCAAAATTACAAGAACCTGTTTCTAAAACTTGAACCTAATTATAATCGTTTGCTTATTTACTTATAATTATACTTATAATTATAATACACTAGTAATTAAAACTATTATTTTTAACTAGTCTTTTCGCACATGCTTAAAGACTTATTTCTTCAAAAAATTGGAAACTTTATTTATTATTACTAATTACTAATTATTGACTATAATTATTATTTTCATCAACAATATTTTTTTTTCAAAAAAACAACATATAGAATTAAATATGTTGTTCACTTCATGCAATTGAATGAAAAGAAATTCTATTACAAATTAGTTTTCATTAGAAATTTTAGCCAATGACATTAATTAGTTTCTATTAATTTATTCCATGTCAATTTTACTAATGGTTTTCAAGAATCATCATATAATAGTGTTGATAAAAATTTGAAGGAAGCAAGACTTAATCTTTATAAAATTAAGGATTAAGTAAACAAAAATATGATTTGATTTACAACAAAATATGAAATACTTTAGCTTCATGGAATTATAATCTCCATGTGAGGTTGCCAAAGGCTTTATATAAATTTTTTCTAATAATTTGATTTTCATACTTTCATTATTCCTTTCACATTGTTTATAAGAATTCAAATTTAATCCATTATGGAGACTATAAATAAATTGATTCACAAAAGATATCGACATTCAATTTTCACAATCTAATTTCAAATGTAAGTGATTTGTAGAGCCTAGGGATATCCTATTTTTTTCCAATATTATGTTAAATTCTTTTAAATTCTTTTAATATTTTAATTCAAAAGACATCTTTAGGGCTTAATAAATCTTAAAATCATACTTATATTTATTCTCAATGTTAAAAAAATTTGATTTTATGAAAAGTAAAAAATATTATGTATGAATTTGAACAATAGCCATACAAACAATAACAAATAGATCAGATAAAATAAATAGATTTAAAAGGTACCAAATTAATACTCTTATATGAATTGACTACTTTTGTACCTTTTACAATATATATAATTATGAAGCGATATCTTCATACAATTCATTTTTACTCTACTAGAAAAAGAAAATATATTTTTACTTTACTAAAGAACTCCTATCCCTTATTAAAAATATGTACATGTTGAAAGAGAGAGAAGACACACATTGAAAAAGCAAATAAGAGTTCATGTGAGTGAAAAAAGAATAAAGGAAAATATTGTGTGAGAATTTAATTTTAGAATTTGGTCCATCTTGAGGGAGAAAGAGAATAATCAATTAAAATAAAAAGAGATAATTATAGAAAGTTACTAAATTAAAATAAAGATAAATTTTAATTACTATTATTATTTGAAATAAGTGTGCGAGAGAGAGACAGAGAGCAGAATTAATAGATAAGAAATAATTATTAGAAGTTAAAAAATCAAAATAAGAACAATTTTTAATTATTATTATTATTTAGAATAAATACATGAGAGAGAAGAATAGATTAAAATTAGAAAAAAATCAGGCTGATATCGCTTATTGCAATTTATTGCAGTGAGGTACCATATTTATATTCTTTCATTTAAGTGCATCCACATATGAAAATTTATCACAATACCTAAAAGATAAAATGAAATGCTTATAGCACGTTTTGAGAAGACTAAAAGCATTAAAATAAAAATATCTTTTATTATATATTAAAATTATTTTTTTTAATTTTATAAAAATAAAAAAGACTAAAAATTTATAAATATTAAAATTAGAGAATTTTTAAATTTATAAAAATTAAATTAATATAAAATTTTAATTATAAATAAAATTAAAAATTTAATTTTTAAGGATTAAAATAAATTTTTAGTTAAGATAAAAATAAAAATAAAAATAAATAAGAAATTTGAAGTACAAAACCTTATATAAAATTATACAATAGTCTCTTTCTTTTACTATTTTTTAAGATAATATTGGATGAATTACTATTTGGAGAATAAACCGTAACATATTATTATTTGATAATTTAGTTAATAATTAGACTTGATTTATCCATTTATTTGAGTTTTTTTATTAGTGTTACTTTTTTAAAACAAAACAGTAACATCCTTTTTTTTAGTAATTTGATTGTTAATTAGACTTGATTTAACTATTTATTTAAATTTTTTTATTATTATTACTATTTTGAAATGAAAACAGTAACATGTTACTATCTGAAGAATAAATAATAATATATTATTATTTGATAATTTAGTTATTAATTTAATTTAATTTATTTATTTGGTATTTTTTATTGGTGTTACTGTTTTGAAATGAAACAGTAACATATTACTATTTAGAGAATAAATAGTAATATATTATTATTTGACAATTTAGTTATTAATTAGACTTGACTTATTCATTTATTTAAAATTTTTTGTTAATATTACTATATTGAAATGAAATAATAATATCATCTTTTTTAATAGTTTGGTTATTAATTAGACTTAATTTATTTATTTATTTAGAATTTTTTATTAGTATTACTATTCTGGAATGAAACAATAACATATTACTATTTGGAGAATAAATAGTAACATACTGTTATTTAGTAATTTAGTTGTTAATTAGACTTGATTTATCCATTTATTTAAAGTTTTTTGTTAGTGTTATTATTTTAAAATAAAATACTAATATCCTCTTCTTATCAGTTTGGTTGTTAATTGGACTTGATTTATTCATTTATTTGGGGTTTTAGTTGGTGTTACTATTTTTAGAAAACAAATAATAACATGTTCTTCTTTGCCAGTTTAGTTGTTAATTAAACTTGATTTATCTATTTATTTAAGGTTCTTAGTTAATGTTACTATTTTGAAATAAAATACTAATATTTTCTTCTTTAATAGTTTGATTGTTAATTGCACTTAATTTATCCATTTATTTGGGGTTTTAGTTAGTGTTACTATTATGAAATAAAATAGTAACATCCTATTTTTTAATAATTTGATTGTTAATTAGACTTGATTTATCTATTTATTTGTAATTTTTTGTTAGTATTATTATTTTGAAAAGAAACAGTAACATATTACTATCTGACAGTTTGATTGTTAATTGAACTCGATTTATCCATTTATTTGATATTTTTTGTTAGTATTATTATTTTGAAATGAAATAGTAATATTCTCTTATTTGACAATTTAATTATTAATTAGACTTGATTTATCTATTTATTTAAATTTTTTTATTAGTGTTATTATCTTGAAACGAAATAATAACAAAAACAAACAGTAACATATTGTTTGGAGAATAAAGAGTAACATTCTATTATTTAACAATTTAGTTATTAATTAGACTTGATTTATCCATTTATTTAAAATTTTTGATTGGTATTCCTGTTTTAAAATAAAATAGTAACATGTTATTATTTAGTCTATAAATAATAATATATTATTCTTTAGTAGTTTTATTTGTTAAAAAAAATTATTATGACACTACTAGATACCAAAAAAGTTAGGAGCAAAAATTTAATATAGTATTCAGGTGAATTTGAATTGATAAAAATGAGATCAAAGTTAGAAAAATAGAGAAAAATTAAGAAAAGTCATTAAAAAGACTTTTTTTTTCACTAATTAGAGCAAGCAAAACACCTTTGGCTTTTGCAAGTACGTAGATCCCGAAAAGTTATAAGGAATAGAAAAAATTCGCCTAAAACAGACAATCGAGAATAAAGTTATGGTTGTTTAAAATTTTAAATTTAATTTATACATTTCTAGCTAAGTGGACTCTACCGAACCCAAATTTTCTATAGAAAAATAATGGGAAGAAGAATGAAAACAAGTGGTTATATATAAAGATTGATTAACTAATTAAGGAGTTATACCCTTTCAAAATTCTTAATTCACAACCGCATCCTCATGGTTAAAAAAAAATTTTTAAAAATATAATATTAATAATTCATAAAATTGGTGCCTCTTTGAAGTAAAGATTAGCGCTAACACATTTTTGAAAGGAAGTTCAAGAAGCAATATTATGATACAATTTACCAATTAAAAAGGATGGATTGATAAAAGATAGTCGTAGTAAATTATAAATTTAAAATAAGAATAATTTTTAAATTATTATTTGAAATAAATGTAAGATTATAAAGTTATCCTCATTTTATCAAATTTGAAATAAATAAATATTATTTTTTTAAAAAAATTGATAAGATATAATTGTGAAAAGTTACAAAATTAAAATAAAGATAATTTTTAATTACAATTTGAAATAATTGCAAGAAGGTGAGAGAGAAGAATATGTTAAAATAAATAAGATGTGATTGTGTAAAGTTACAAATTTAAAATAAGAATAATTTTTTAATTATACTTTGAAATAATTACTAGAGGGGGAAGGGCAGGAGGAAGGGGAGAGAATAAGTAAATTCACTAAATTACAGAATTGTTCTCATAAATTTGAGATTATAAAATTTTCCTCATTTTATTAAATTTGAACTAAATATATATTCATTTTTTTAAAGAAAAAAAGTGGAGTCTAACTACTCCAATCACCTTAATTGTATTAATTAATTAATAGATTATTTATTAAATTTATTCTCAAATTAGTTAGTTTAGTAGTGTTATGTTAATATTTTATTTTAAAGATTATGAGTTAAATAATGATATAGAAAAAATAATTTTTTTGAACTAAATATATATTCATTTTTTTAAAGAAAAAAAGTGGAGTCTAACTACTCCAATCACCTTAATTGTATTAATTGATTAATAGATTATTTATAAAAGTTATTCTCAAATTAGTTAGTTTAGTAGTGTTGTGTTAATATTTTATTTTAAAGATTATGAGTTAAATAATGATATAGAAAAAATAATTTTATTTAGTGTATTAGCGTATTGTTATTTTGCATTTAAAGCAATTAAAATTATTATTTAATCCTTTTACATTTAAAATAAATATATTTTATATTCAATTTTTTGAGAAAAACAAAAAGCTGGACACCAAAAAGAATAATCCCCCCTCACATAATAGTATAGATATGCATGTGCCAAATACCACTTAAATGCATGTGCCAAATACCACTTAAATGCATATATATATATATATATATTGATAATAAAAGTGACTAATCCATTAAATATACACATTTAAGAACTTAAGTAAACCTAATATTACTTGAATAATTTTTTTTGATAATACATTCTTTATGTTTTTGATGGAATTTAACATTCATATATTTATATTTAGTTCATAATTAAAAAATAAAAAATGCGGACATTTTAATATTCTCTCAAATTAACATCCCCATCACAAAATGAATTCCCAACATTATTTATGACATAAAAAATGTTATAATTGTATAAAAATATAACTTTTTTTTACTTTTTCATTATTGGTTTATCATCAAACTATTATCGCTTGTTATCATTAATTATTATTATCCCTTATTATCACTCATCATCTATCATTGTTATAAAATGAAAAAATTTCAGATTATTTTTAAAAAATTCACAAGATCCTCAAAAATATATATTAATTAAAATTAAAATATAATTATAAAATTTTTAGGAAATATTTTACTTGTATAAAAAATGCAATATGATGTTTGGAATTCTTACTTTAAGGCCGGGGCAAAAGGCAGTGGTTAATGGGTTGGCTTTGGCTACCTTAAAAATGGGGGTAATTTGCAAAAATTTTACCAACGATTTTGCATTTTTTTAAATAAAACTACACATAGCCATCTTGGAATTTAAAATATTTTCATTAAGAAAAAAATATAAATTATGTGATCAATTTAATATTCACTTCTAAATTTAATTATTTATTTTCTAAATTTATGACTATTTTTAATTAATAATTTTAAAATTAATTAATTTTTATTATAATTTATTTAATTTTAAATTATTAATGTAAATATATAATTTTTAAATTTATGATTATTATTTTTAATTTAAAATTATTTTAAAATTTTAAAAGCATATTAAAAAAAAAGAAGCAAGAAGTCCACGTATATATTTATGAGCCATAATAGGTGAATTTTAGGACTTAAATTCTTATTTAAAGAATTTGTAATTTTTATCAACCGAACCAATTCAGTTTATGGCTGATATGCCAATGAGGCAGATAGAATCATTTAACCGTTATAGTTTTTAGGAGTTACATTTTGAGTATTTCTGCAAAGAGGGTGGTGGGTAATTAAGAAAAATTTTAATGGAAATGAACGTAATCTGCTAAAAAAAAAAAAATGCAAACGATTTAGAGCTTCTCGGATCAAATTAGAATAAGTGATAAAGTTGAGGGACCAAAAATCCTACCGAGCAATTCCGGAAGTTGTTAAACCCTGTACGACGTCGTAAAGGCTACTTGAAGCCTGGAACCGCAAGGTGTTATTGATTCTCTCTCTTCCTAAAATCCCCATCCGGCTGAAGTCCTCTGCTTCTCCGCTCTGTTGGCTGCGCCGCTCTGTTGGCTGCTACTGTTAATTTGGCGCCGGCAATCTGTGTTATCTCGCCGAGTTAAGTCATGGGGACCGATTTCAAGTACGAGATCTCACAGAATGCCTACATAAAGCTCGTTCTTCACTCTTTGAAGCACAAGACCTCCGCCGTCAACGGCGTCTTGATCGGCCGCATCTCGTCGGCAAACGACGTCGTTGAAATCACCGATGCTGTCCCTCTTTTCCACTCGCACATCGGACTTCTTCCCCAGCTCGAGATCTCTCTAATCCTGGTTTGTGCCTACCGATTTTCCTTTTCTTTTAAATGAACAAACAATGGTATTTGTTTTTTGTGATTTTCTTCCTTTTTTTTGGTTTAAAACTACTGGTTTTTATGAATCTTGCTGGATTATTTTTACTCAACATGGGAATGCAAAAATTTGGATTTAGAGTGAAACTTACCAAGACCCTTTGAGCTCTGCTCTTTGAATAACTTGTAAAGGTTTTATTTCGCTTTTGTTTACAGTTGAATTTGAAGTTGTTCAATGCTATTCTCAGTGGTATTTTTCATTTTTATTCTTCAATGAACGATTTGTGAGATTAGATAGAGGAGTATTTTTCTGCTAAAGGGATGAACATCGTCGGCTATTTTCATGCAAATGAGAGGTCTGATGATCATGAACTTGGTGGAATTGCCAAGAATATTGGTGATCATATCTGCCGTTACTTTCCTCAAGCTTCCGTTCTTTTGGTATGTGCTGAAATTTGTATTTGTATTGAGCTGCGAATGGGTTTTAAAGCATCTTTCCATGAACTTGTCTTGGAGTATAATGTCCTTCCTCTCTCTTGAATTTGTGCAGTTAGATAACAAAAAGCTTGAAACCTTAAAAAAGAGCAAGGACCGTAGTGCTGTGATGCAGGTTAGTGCTATTTAGCTTTACGAAGTATACTTATCAAAGAGGTGCTATGAAAGTTATACTTGGTTATGCTTATCATGGTGATTATGATATGGGCCTCTCTAAGAGGTACATAATCCATTTGTCAGAACATATAGAAATTCTTCAGGACATGTGAAAACCTGGTGAAATGCTTCATGTTACTTTGCCTTCCTTAAGGCCAAATGTCAATGTATGTTATTTGTTTTATATAGAATGGAACTTGATTTTTATTTTCTAGTTGTGGGGACATTTTGTTATCCCTCTGTGCATTGGACTATGGGTGGCATACTTTCATTTGTTGCTTTTGTCATGCTACTTTGATGCTTATTGATCTCAATTCATGCATTGTCACAATGCTCATTCATCTTTTCCATTAAGTAGAATCAAATTTGCCAGGATTCAGATCTTTCTAATGCTTCACATGTGCAGCTGCTTCAGGATAATTCATTCCAAAATCATGTTTTGCTTTCTTATTTGAGTGCCTTTGTTTCAGAAAGCTAGGAGTTGAATGTTTCAACAGGACTTTTTTCTTCTGATACTACTTATTAGTATGCATGATTACTTGTATGTATGTGTGCCTGTACATATAGATGCTCATAGCCTCATATTTATGGTTTTGTTGATTTGATAAAGAGGCTTCTTTTGGATTGTTACACCCACCAGAATTTCCTTTTTCTTGTATGGTTTAGCTGTATGTTAGGGATGCATCTAAGAATTGGAAGTTGCAATCAAATGAAAACAATAGATTCACTCTTAAGGAGCCATCAGCAAATATAGTCTTGTTGGACTATATTTCATCCGAGAAATGGAACGACATTGTAGATTTTGATGACCACCTAGATGACATAAGCAAGTAAGCCCATCTTCTGCCTCGATTTTTTCATTCCCTCGACTTTCCTATTAATGCAAATCTGTTTTGATTAACACGGTGTCTTTTATTTCTTAGGGATTGGCTAAACCCAGGACTCTTTAACTGATTCTGGCACCTGCTGTCTCTATTTTTACCATTTAATATGTCTAGCAGATGATGTTCATCGTGGTTCATAGGTTGGATTCTCAAAGGATAAATTTTAGACTTTGACGTGTGATGGTTTATTGAAACTTGTTGGGTTGTAATTTTGACAACTTTAAGAGTCTTCTCTAGTGAAGCACTTTGGTTGCAGGGCCAATTTTATTATCTTGGATGTGGGCATGTCAAATTGAAATTACATGGGAATTAGCTGTTTTCTAATGAACTCAGAGCAGCTTCCATTACTTGAGATGAGATAAACTGTCATTTAGATAGAGTTGTTAGAGTCTACGGCTTGCTGGCTGAGGCAGTTTTTGAAGGAAAGAACTTCTCAATTATGCTCACAGTGGGTTCACTCGTGTGTTTAGCACAACTCCAATCAATATTGTTAGTTGTATTTAATTAAAGACTTAAACATAATTCATGCAGCCGCAAAGCTGTATCATGATTTGCTAGAGCATGATATTCCCCTTTCTGCAAGGATTGTAACATGGTGAATGCATTGGCATGGAATCATATGACTCTCGTTCGTTCATCAAGTCATTTTCTTGTTGTTATCAAAGCCTGGGTTATCAAGTAAATGATGGAAGGTACTTACAAAATAAGCACAATTTCAGAGTCTACTGGTGTTGTTATCAACACTTGTGTGCGTGGGCCTTTTTTTTTTCCTTTTTGGGATAGGGGCGGGGGAGGAGGAGTGCCTTATTTTATGTGAATAATATTTTATAACTTATAAATATTTGCATATCTATAAACATGCAGAAGTTTATGTCTCCTCTTCATGATATATATATATATATATATATATATATATATATATATATATATATAAACTTGGGGAAGTACCAAATTACTGCATGAAAGCTTACCAAGACATCAAAATTAGTGCTTATAAGATTAGGAAGATATTGAATTAGTATTAGAAGGTGTTATAGCATTAATTTGATATCAATTTTGTAAATTTTAAATTAATTTTGTATCACAATCATTAAATTTTGAATAAATAGTTATTTTCAATTGAAATTTTAATTTAATTAATTTTATACTCATAATTTGATTTATTAATCTATAACAATCAATTTGCTTAGAATACGAGTTATCGTAAAATCCGAGATGAGTGTGACTCCAAATGTTTGATCCTGATCTTTTCTACCTCCAAATCTCGAAAGTATTACCTTATTGTGATAGTGTTAAACAGAAAAAAAAACCACTCCTCCAAATCTCCAAAGTATTGTGATGGTAAAAGAACTCCTCCAATGAGATTAGATTCTCGAGCTCGGACATACTTACAGGGAAAGCAATTTTAGTATTGGTGGTTTAACTAACCACAGCCTCACCCTTGCTCCGAGCAATCACGAGATCCATACTTCCCATGTAAATGTTTAATTTGCGTTTTATTGATGTTTTTGGACTCTCCACTTGGTTATTTCTTAATTTATCATTTTTATAATGAAATTTAACTTTCATGCCATTCAAAACTTGGTAAACAATTTCAGCAGAAGAGCAAAAAACAGTTTTTAACTTTGATATAAAATTTGTGAAGTTAAATTATTTTTTCGTATTCATTTGATGTTTCTATAATTTTTCGAATATCAATTTACCAATTTACTTCAAATAACATTATTACGTGAACATCTCGAAACTTTAAGTCTTTAAAGCATATGAAATTAATGTTATTGGTTAGATAAGAATATGTAATTTTTTTAACATCAAACTAACATACAATTCAAATTTCGCCTCATTATCTCATCAAGGCATGTCAACTCTCTTTTTTAATTTGTATAATTGTATGTGTATTTTTACTTCTTTTTGGTGGATTTTAATTTTTCTTTTTCATACAATTGACAAAAAGTTATTTCCAGGTTTATTCCCTTTTTTTTTTGTGGGTAAAATTGAAGAGCGAAGCAATTACCGAATCATCGGATAAAAACGAAAACAGTAACATATATAAAGGGCACTCGCCCGTCGTTCAAAGACTCTGCTATCATTTTGTGATAGAAACAGATGTTCGCAGGTGGGATCCTCAGATAATATTGTGTGTGTCCGAGATTACCACTGCTCACCACTTCATTTCATGTTATCATAGCGTCAGTTTGTTAAATGCAATCATTTGTTTCAGGAACAAACTCTGAATCCAGCTTCTGAAATTAATAACACAGAGACATGCTTTCCTCCGTATATCCACCACAAATTCCACCTTCCCAAAATGATTCTCACTCACCCACTTCACAAAACCTCAGAACCCATCTTGTCCAGAACTTCAACTCGCCATCTGAGCTCAAACAAGTTCACACCTTGCTCATCAAAACCAACACTTCTCTCTCTACTCTCCCTCTCATTAGGGTAGGCCTCGTTTGTGCTCTCAATCCCAGTTTTTCTTATGCCCAACAGATTTTCGAGCGAATCGAAAAACCAGATATTGTTGTGTGGAATTCTTGTCTGAAAATCCTAGCTGAAGGAGATTTACCCGTTGATGCCATCTTACTTTTCTACCGCTTGCGCCAGTTTGCTGTTGACCCAGATGAGTTTACTTGCTCTTTTGTTCTGAAGGCGTGTGCAAATTTGTTGGACGTTTCCAATGGCAGAATTGTTCATGGGTATATTGAGAAACTCGGGTTTCAAAAGAATTTGATTTTGCAGAACATGATTGTTCATTTATATGCCTTGTGTGGGGCAATGAGGGATGCTTGGCTTATGTTTGATAAAATGCTGCTTAGAGATGTGGTAACTTGGAATATAATGATAACCCAATCAATAAAAATGGGAGACATCAATGAAGCTTATGGATTATTTTCTCGGATGCCTCAGAGAAATGTAAGGTCATGGACATCAATGATTTCCGGGTTTGTCCAGCGTGGGAAGGCTAAGGAAGCTATTCAATTGTTCTTGGAAATGGAAATGAAAGGTTATAGGCCAAATGAGGTGACGGTAGTGGCTGTTCTTGCAGCTTGTACAGATTTGGGTGCGTTAGAATTGGGCAGAAGTGTTCATGAGTACTCAAACCAAAGCGGGTTTCAGAGAAATGTCCATGTTGGTAACACTTTGATTGATATGTATGTCAAATGTGGATGCTTGAAGGATGCTCTTAGAGTTTTCGATGCAATGCAAGAGCGGACCATTGTTTCATGGTCAGCCATGATTGCGGGGCTTGCAATGCATGGACTAGGACAGGAGGCTTTGGAACTATACAGTGAGATGATTGGATTAGGTATGAAACCCAATGATGTAACTTTTGTAGCAATCCTGCATGCTTGTAGCCACATGGGATTAGTTGAGAAAGGTCGTCAGTTTTTCACTATCATGACTAGAGATTATGGGATACAACCTAAAATTGAGCATTATGGCTGTATGGTCGATCTATTTAGCCGGGCAGGTCGTCTGAAAGAGGCTCACCGGTTTATTCTAGATATGCCAATGGCACCCAATGGGATTATTTGGGGGGCTCTGCTTGGCGGATGCAGAGTTCATAAGAACATTGAATTGGCTGAGGAAGCTATCAGACACATATCTGAATTGGATCCACTCAACGATGGATACTATATTGTTTTGTCCAACATTTATGCAGATGCTGGAAAATGGGAAGAAGTGTCAAAAATCAGGAAGTTGATGAAAAGCCGGGGGGTAAAAAAAACGCCTGGATGGAGTTCGATCACTATAGATGGAGTCGTTCATGAGTTTTCAGCTGGAGATGAAAGCCATCCTCAAGCTCAAGAGATATTTGAGGTTTGGGAAAAACTGCTTGTGAAGATGATGCTGAAAGGATACGTACCAAACACTTCAGTTGTTCTTCTTGATGTAGAAGAGAAAGAGAAGGAGAAATTTCTCTATCGCCATAGTGAGAAATTAGCTCTTGTTTTTGGGTTGATGAACTCACCACCTGGAATGCCAATTAGGATAATGAAGAACCTCCGGGTATGTGAAGACTGCCATGCTGCTTTTAAACTATTATCATCTACCGAGCATCGAGAAATTGTGGTTCGTGATCGGAACCGGTTCCATTGTTTCAAAAATGGAGCCTGTTCTTGTAGGGATTACTGGTAGCTAGGGCTGTTCATACACTAAAATGAAAGGGTTTTACAACAGTTTGTTCAAAGTTCTAACGAATTGCCCCTTCTAATGAATGCTGGAGTTATAATGAAATCTTAATCTTGATTGCTTTGACATCAAGCAACTCAATTTTGAATACCAAACACTAAAGCATGGACTTCATGGGAAACTATATATTCACACATTGAAACTGACTTATATTAAGTTCACTCTACGAAAGGATTGATGGATCCTACTTCCTACAATGTGAGATCGTTGTGAATCAATTTAATTAAGTAACAAACACTTATCATTTTTTCTCTGTGGTCAATATTGTTGATATCAGTATTTGGAATCCAATATAAGTTTTTAAGGCTCCCTTTGTTTGGTGGAATATAATTATAATTTGTTAAAATAGAAAAAATATTTTATATATTTTATACTAAATATAAGGAATTTGATAAAGACAACTTCCTCTTTTTCAAAGATTAGTTATTGTTCCATTACTATATTTATAAATATAATTTTTTTAGTAATAAGGTATAAAGATAATATGTTATCCTTTCATGTTTATAAGAATATATGAATTTTTTTAATAAAAAATATCCTCCGATAAAAACAAATGGATTGATGGAAGGCTAAGAACTGAGCAGCCCTTAACTTCACGCCTGGTGTTGCTTGCGTACAAGATGAAGACAAGGCAGTCCGCTTATCCTGTTACACAAAAACCAGAGACATACATTTAATTAGAACTAACTGGAGACAAAGTTATGTAATTTGATTAATTATGAAATTAGACTTTAGAGAGAAGGGGCCAATACTACAAACACGAAGCATGGGCTTCACAGAAATGACAATGTTTTTTCATTCAAAATATTACGTAGAATACAGGAAAAATTTGCCTTAGCAATCTTATTACTTATTTTAGACACAATGAATTTGCATGTACCAATCATGATTGAATGAAAATAATCATGCAGTAAGGCCAAAAAAAAAAAAAAATATGCAGTCAAGGGTCAGAAGTACCAGAAAGACTTGATTGAGCCGTTTGGTTGGAGGTAATTAGAAAAGAGAATTATAGGGTTTCATTCCATTTGTTTTTATTTGATTCAGAAAAAAATTATTTCCTTTTTCGATTTTCAATATGATAATTAATACAATAAATATAATAAAATATTTAATAATACAAAAATATAATAATATTAATAAAATATTAATAATTAAATAAATAATAATTTTATTTTTAATAATAATTATACTATAATTAAATAATATTTAAATGACAAATAAATAATAATTATATATTAATAATATTTATTTAATAAATAATATTTTAAATATTAAATAAATAATAAATATTATAATATTATTTAATTATATTAATAATATTAGAATATTTTTAATCATTATTATTTTTAATATTATAATATTTTTAAGTTATTAATAATTAATAATATTAATAAAATAATATTAAATATTAAATAAAATATTAATAATTAAATAAATAATAATTAATATTATTATGATAATATTAATTATTATTAAGATATTAATAATAATTGAAATAGTATGAGTAATAATAAAAATAATATTAATAATATATTAATAATTAATATTAAATAATTATGAAGATTATAATATTATTAAATAAAATAAAATGATAAAATGATAAAATAATAATTATAATAATTATTTTAATAATAATTATAAGTAAATTATTTTTAGTGTAATAATTATTAATAAAGTAATTTAAAAATACTTGATTTCTTTTTCAATTTGAACTAAACAGATTGGGTAATCAGGAGCCATTCATTTCCTTTCCTTTCCCCTTAATTCCTTTTCTTGATTCCATTCCCTTTTTCTAATTTAAACCAAACGACCTCTTAGTATATTTAAAATCAAATTTTAAACTTGTGCACTAAATCAATAAGAAAGAAAAATAAAAATGAATGGATTAGTATGTAATAAAAATGATTAAATGTATCAAATTCTTTCAAATTAATCTAAAGGTTAAATATGTGCAACAAACTTCTTGCTTTCTTGTGTTATCACTGATAATAGCTGCATAACTATGTGATTATATTAATGCATGTCATGGATTACAACACAATTTTTTGTTGGTATATTAACGGTAAGGAGGTTAAAACCTAAAACCTTTAACATATTATTTAAGTTCCTCACCACTAACTCACTAGTTAATGATTTGGATTACAACATAATTATATAATATATAGTTGCAATTGTAATATAATTTTATAGTTGCAGCATAATTATGTATGGGTTGCAAAAAATATACTTTTAACTTCTCTTTCAATTAAGAAAAAAATATTGCATAATTATTGAGGTGTTTAGCTAATCTTAAGAGTTTGGAATTGGTTTGTGTAATTATTACATATTACTTAAGTTCCTCACCACTAACTAGTTAATGGTTTGGATTAAAATATGATTATGAAATATATAGTTGCAATTGTAATATGATTTTATAGTTGCAGCATAATTATGTATGGGTTATAAAAAATATATTTTGAACTTCTCTTTCAATTAAGAAAAAAAAATTGCATGATTATTGAGGTGTTTAGCTAATCTTAGGAGTTTGTAATTGGTTCCACCGGCTCTTCCCCCTTCTAAAATTATACGTAGACACATGAAAAAGTATACATATTTTACACCTAAGAGTTGGAAGCCAAAAATTTATTCTTTTAAACTTATTCTATTTTGAGGATCTTTTCCCAAAGGTAAAATTTTAGGAGACAAAAACATTTCTCAACCTAATTCTTTAGATAAGGAAAATAATATTATAATTTTCTATTGCATTTTTTATATGAACAATTACAATTTTTTTATATGAAGAATTACAATTTTTTATAAAAAGAATTATAACATTTTGTTTGAAGAATTACAATTTTTTTGGATAATTTTTGTATTGAACTTACATAAAAATTGGTAACTTTTTTCAAGGGTTTAAGGTAATTTTTTTTAGACTAAAATGTTATCTTACTCTCTTAAAGATGTAAGTTTTCTCAATTTTGTTATCATTTAATTTTCATTCCCAATTTGTTTTTAAAAGATGTAATTTGATTCAATTAGATCCTCTTGATTGTTTAACACTAACATTTTTCAACAAAATTGAAGATACAAAAGTTTAAAATTTTATGTGACACTATCCAATATTTGTGTAGCACCTTTTATATTTTGTACTAATTATATGACTTTAATTTTAAAAAATATGTGATAATTCCTTTAATTATGTCATTTATTTTCATTTATTATAATATTATATTCATTTAATTACTAAAATACCTACTCTTATACAAATTATATTTATTATCCATCCAAGCATCAAATAACTTCAAATTAAATTTTGAGCTTCCACAAGTAAATATAATTTGAGGTAGATAGGGAGGACTTAATTAAATAAAGTTGAATCTGTCAAGGATTAAATTAAAAATGAAAATTAAATGAGGACTAAATTGAGAAAATCTGCATTTGTAGTGGATTAAAATAGGGTTATATATATATATATATATAGCCGCGAAAAATGCTATCGGGCCCATTCAATTCTTGGGTCATCAGACCATTTGGTTTGCAGGGCCACGAATCACCCACTAGTCTCTAGTCTCTGCACTCCGGCTTCGCAGTCGCGACTTTAAAACGACACCGTGAGAATTTCCGGTCCAAAACCCCTAAACCCTAGTTAATTTTGAATTCACGCGACTGCTGCAATCTATCATTGCAATTGCAATTTCTGTGTTGTTTCCTGAGCTATAATGGCTGCAACATCCATAAGTAAGAAAAAAACCTCAAAGTCACATGAAGCCCCACCTAAGAAGAAGCAGAAGAATGAATTTTTCACCGCTAAAGATGCAAAGGTGAATGAAGTTTCGGATCATTCTGATGCTGAAGATGAAGAAATTGTGGGGCAGGAAGAAGCTGAAGGAGATGATCAAGAACTTGATTCTGGGTCTGCTTCTGAATATTCTTCTGATGGGGATAATCCCATTACTGATGATTTCCTGCAAGGAAGTGATGATGAAGGTATGTGCTTTTAGATTTTTGTGGTTGATATTGCAATGCTATTTAAGTGTCTGATATATATGCTTGTTTGTGTTATGAATTTCAGAGAAAGGCTCAGCTTCAGCTTCAGACTTGGACTCAGATTCTGATGAAGATGATATTGAGAAAAAGTCGAGAGCTCTTGATGAAGAAAGGGCCAGAGAAAAAGAAAATGCAGATGCTGAAATGAAGCTCAACATGATAGAATCTGATGAATTTAGGCTGCCAACGAAGGAGGTTTATATATATTATATAATATTATACTTAGATTTTTAGCTAAATGCTCTGTATTTGAGTTGAAGTGTCGGGTACCATTGTTGTTATGCGTATTTCACAATTCTTTAGGAACTTGAGGAAGAGGCTCTACGTCCACCTGTTCTTCAAAATCTCCAAAGGAGAATTAAGGAGAGTAAGTTATCTTTGTTGCATTCTGCATTTTGAGCTTTTCTTATTTGTCATTCTAACTACTTATAAGAACTTGTGTTTTGTGTTTTCTCAGTTGTTCGAGTTCTTTCCAATTTCAAGTCTTTGAGGTCAGAAGGTTCAACGAGGAAGGATTACATTGAGCAGCTTAAGAAGGATATAGTTTCATACTATGGCTACAATGCGTTTCTAGTGGGGGCTTTAGTGGAGGTTGGAATTATTATATTGAATTGTTACTTCTGATTAATTACCTGTTGCCAGTATAACTTTTTTGTTCACTTTTAATTCTCCACTTTTTTATTTAATCTTATTCCCTTTTACTTGGAGGGAAGAGGAAGAGTTGGCTGGTGGGTGTTAGCATGACAAATTTTGTTTTATATTACAGATGTTTCCAGTTGTTGAACTTATGGAGTTAATTGAAGCCTTTGAGAAGCCTCGGCCTATTTGTCTACGGACTAACACTTTGAAGGTAATGTGACCTTTTATGTCATTTCAGTTTGTCACCTTCATTTCTATTTAGCTCTGTTGGCTGTTGATTTGTTTGCTTCTAATTGATTTACCTTCTGTATATAATTAGACACGCAGACGTGATTTGGCAGATGTTTTGATAAATAGAGGAGTGAATCTTGATCCTTTAAGCAAATGGTCAAAAGTAAGAATTTATGTCCTAATGTTTATTTTATTATTATTTTTACTTTGTTGGATATGAGGCACACTCTATTCGTGTCACAGGTTGGGCTAGTTGTGTATGATTCTCAAGTACCAATTGGTGCCACTCCCGAGTATATGGCTGGTTTTTACATGGTAGGTGGTTTTATTCTATTGTGACACCTTATTACATTTCATTTCATGCTACCTGATGCTCGATAACTAGTTTTTTTTTTGTTTGCAGCTACAAAGTGCAAGTTCCTTTTTGCCTGTGATAGCATTGGCTCCTCAAGAGAAGGAACGAGTTGTTGATATGGCGTAAGTAATGGTTGATTTTGCACATCTGGTCCAGCTGAACTTTGCATGCAATTCTTTTAGAGAACTTTCATTATTGTGTACTGTTGTTCGAAACCAATCATTCCATCTCCTAATTATGGACCTATTGAATTGACAACTTGTAATTTGTATTAATTCTTCTTGAATAGTTTAGGCTGCATTTCTTTGTTAATTACTTTGGACTTCGGTTGTCAATATGATTTTTCAGTTGCAATATGTCTTGCTAGAGGGACTCAAATAGCACCTGAACCTGCACTTATTTTAAATATTTATAGAAACTTGAGTTTGAGAATATCAATGCTGCAATGTAGTTGGAAACTGATGAGGTTGATGAGAATTGTATATCTGTTTCACAACAGCCCTCTTTCATCTGGCCTAAGTCTGAGCTATGGAGCAATGTTACCTGGATCACAGTATGATTTGATACGCAGTTCAGGACATTTTCCTGTATGGCATAGTTAGGTTGCTATTTAATGATGAAATTCACCTAGGATCAAGTCAATACACATAAAATCTAAACTATTTACTATAATAGTTTAGATTTTACTCATAACATAAAATTCATAAAAAAAAATGCATAAGTCCATTTTCAAACAAAAATTTGACATGATTATGAAATAGCAATTCACTCCTATAATTCAATAGGAAATTGTTTCTTGACTCCAATTCACTTTGGTTCAAACATATTTTATTAGGAATATGAAAGATTAAGTTTTTGGTGTTTTATCAGTAATAGCGAATCTTTTACTTATTTCCAATTTGGATTATGAACTCTTTTTTATACTTTTATTAGGAATAGGAAAAAAATAGTTATAAAATATCAAATTTTGGCACTCCATCAGGACTATTAAGTCTATTTTTATTTTTATTATTTCTTCGTGGGAATCTTAGTAGGTTTACATTAAGGGTCAAATTTGAATCCATAGCTATTCAACCTTGGTACAATCGAAGTGGTGGTGCATCGATGCATGGGTTTTGTGGATAGTCTTAGTTGAGGAATTGAGATAAGAATACTACTCTTATGAAGGACACTGGTTTTTTGGGTTAACTAGGAATAAGATGAAGTACATGGAGTGCAAATTTAATAAGAGATGAATAACAATCTTTTTGGAGTGAAGATTGGGACTACAGCATGCCAAGGGCTGAACAGGTATCTTGGATCCTTCTTACAATGAGATGGGGATGTCACACATAGAACTCATGATGGGTGTATGAAATGGAGAAACGATTTAGGTGTTATCTGTGAGTTTAGCTTTAGATGTTATGCTAATTTATTATAGGGGTTTATGCCCATTCACTATTTTCATGTTTTAAAATGAAAATGAATAGGTTTGTCTTAATTCAAGTTTTGCTCGTAGTTTGAGGACCTTCAAAGTTACTAGGTATGAACTATACAAAGCAATGCCTTCCACATTGCCTTGCAATGCGATCCTGTTTAGGTTGATTTTTGTGAGGATTTCTTCAATTAATTGGATAAATTATAACAAGCCAATGATTGTTACTGAATTTTATATTTCAATATACAACTCAGTGCCTATGATTGGTTTATTGAAAAGTTTCCAAGTGATTGAAGAACTTTTATTACAACAATCAACCCAACCTTGAATGTTTTGGCCTATTCCAAATTTCATTGCATCATGACGGGGGTTCACTGGTTTGGAATGCTATCAATAGTCCATACCTACCAATTCTGAAGCTCTTAAAGGATGAGCCAAAGAACAGAATTTATTATTTGAATAAGAATAGAGACAAATCCATTTCTCTCTTTCTCTTATAAACAGAAAAGTTAGTGAATTGGCATAAGGGGTTCACTGAAAGAATTGCCAGTAAATTCTAAAGCTAAACTTCCATTATAATGCTCAACTTTCTTCCATTGTTTCAGTCTAGCTACCCTGGGAACGTTTTGTTTAATTTCATTAGGCTGTCAGATAGAGTGTGCTGAACCAGCCGAAAAGGTGCCCATAGCACAGAGAAACTACTGTATCATTCTCAGCTACCTCATTATTTCCCAAACTTCATTGCAACATTGGTATTCTTCTTCTTCTTCCCCCCCCCCCAAACAAAAAAAGAAAAAAAGAAAAAAAAAAAAAGAAAAGACAAAACTCAAGTCTTTGTAAATATTTGCAAGAAGTTCAGGTGCTACGGCCATTTGAGTACCTTCAGTGTGAAGAATTTCTTTAAAGTCTAGAGCTAAAAGCATTGTGGAAAATTTTCACTGAGTTCTATTTTTCTTCTGTAAATTTGGTTTCTTATTGGCAGCCTTTAACCATTGTTAACCAAACAGCCATAATTATGCTTTAGTCTTAATGATGTGAATGAGGAAATTTTATCAAAAAACAGATCATTCACTTCTTAGTTTCCAGCCGAAGATGCTCAATTTTTGCAATATTTTGTTTTGTTTTTATCTATGGTAGTATTTTTCCACTCAAGATGATTCATGCTTTTTGCAGGGCTGCACCTGGTGGTAAAACCACTTACATTGCTGCTCTTATGAAGAATACTGGTAATTTGAAATATCTTTCAGTTTATATGTTCCCATTTCCTGTGGATTTTGAATCCATGAAAAATCCAATTTCAAGCACTACAAGAAATTTCATTTCATAGCACTGATTTATTCTGTAAATGACAAGTAGTGTAAGAGGGGTTCACTGACAATTATTTCTTATGCTTTGTTAAGTGGTACATTACAATTTGCTATTTTTTTCAGGCTTTATCAATATTGTAAATTTTTTGAAAATAGTGTCTTCAGGATGTAATATGTCTATGTTTGGGATACAAAGGATGTTATTTGATAAAAGTAGAAAAAATGTTTTGTTGCTGTTTATAAGCACTTCTTGGTCATTATTGTCAACACTTCATTCCTCAATTTTAATCTATACATCCCAATAAAGTATCCAATCTTAAACTAGAATTAAAAACAGTTATTAAAAGAAAGGAAACAAAAAGTGTTGCTCTGCTTTGAGCTGTAAACTGTACTTTTTGGTGTGAAATTTAATTTTTAAAGCTGCCATTTCTGCAAGGGAAACCAAGTCCTGCACAGTAAGTGCACTTCTGATGAGATTGACATTTATGTGTCCACTGGACCCAACAAACAGGATAATGTGTAAATTTCTAGAATTAATAAGTGCATGTAATATCTTATTCACCTTCTTTTGGCCTGGTATTGCAGCATCTTAGCATTGCTACATATGGGACTTGGGAATTTGAGTCTTTAAACAAATTGCTCATGTAGTCATATGCTATTGATCTATCTTAGTCTTAATAAGTGCTGCTTTTTATTTTTTAAATTCATCTCTATATTCATTTAATTATTGTGTTGATGGCAGGAATAATATTTGCAAATGAAATGAAGGTACCACGGCTGAAATCACTGACTGCAAATTTGCATCGTATGGGGGTGTCAAACACTATAGTCTGTAACCATGATGGGAAGGAGGTTAGCACCTTTTCTTCAAGAATCTTCATTTTCTGTAAGAGTGACTTTGATGTCTTTTCTGCTAGTAGATTCTATTGTCATTTGGTTTATTTTTATTTGCATATTGTGACACTGGCTACAGTTGTGGTCCTAGATAATTTGTCTGATGGTCCAAATTGTTTCAAGAATTATTCATGGTTGTATGTTAACAGTGAAGTAATTATTCATGCTTGTTCAAGAGCTAGTCATGTTTCTATGATGTCAACATGCAATTATGCTAGACTTAAGTAAAGTCCAGGGAAACTATGAAGGAAAGAAATACTGAACAGGGGACAATGAATCTCTCCCTCTTTGGTGAACCTACTGGTCTGGTTCACCAGGATAAGATAGCATATCTGTATGTTCATTATGTTGAAAAACTTGTACCAACTGACCCTTTGAATCGATAATTATACAGAGCATGTTTATGCAGCACAAGATAAAACATTGTATCATCATCTCCTTTGCTATGTGAAAGAGCTACTTTCTATTTTAATCAGATTGAAGTCTTAATATTTTAAATTTTCTTATTTTTTTTATGTGAATGAAGTTTGTTTACATTTGAAGGGCTGTAATTAACTTGAGTTGCAATTTTCAACTTTTTCCCCCTTTCCAGGAATGATATAAAGCAATTCTCTCTTTCCCCTCTAAAATTGAGGTCACTTAAATTTTAGGCTATCTTTGTTTCATTCATCTTAAAACTCCCTTGGCAAGGGTAGGGTGAGGGAATGGATTGTGTGAAACTTTGGGGGAATAGCTGGTAGAAGTTGGAATGATGCTGAGTGGAAGCTGATACATGCATTCATATTGCACTGCTATTTGCAAGTCTTGTAATGAGATTGAATATGCCCAGAATTCTAATTTCCATTGTGTGTTCATGATTTATATTGTTCCTTTCAGCTTCCTAAGGTTTTGGGTCTGAATACTGTTGATAGAGTATTACTGGATGCTCCGTGCAGTGGGACTGGGGTATGAAACTGATTTTTCTAAGATGTTTACTGTTACCTGGATTTTATTGTCTCTTTTTCCTTTTAGAACTATATGTGCCCTGAAGAATTTGTGTGCAGGTTATATCCAAAGATGAGTCCGTTAAAATCTCTAAAACTGCAGAAGATATACAGAAACTATGCCCATCTGCAGAAGGTATGATTGTTTTTGTTTGAAGTTTAGTGGGGAGAAATGGAGAAAGTGGACTGTAGTGGAAATTGGATAGGGATGCCAAAAGCATTTGTTTATTGTACCTATTAGTTCCTTCTACCACATTTCTTCCACTTAAGTACTTTTCTTCGTCATAGCAATTATATCTTAAAAATTTATATTAGGTTGCTACTTTTAGCTGCCTTTATATCCTTTTTAATTATTGTTTAATTCATTATTTTCTATAGGAACTAATTCTTGCGGCAATTGACATGGTGGATGCAAATTCAAAATCTGGGGGATATGTGGTTTATTCCACGTGCTCCGTCATGGTGGCTGAGGTTTGTTTTATAGTTACATCTAGTGAGTTTTGTTGCTGGCATTCTCCTTTCCTATATTTCTAAATTCTCTGTCTGAAATTATTCTTATTTAGAATGAAGCTGTTATTGATTATGCACTCAAGAAGAGGGATGTTAAACTTGTGCCATGTGGGCTTGACTTTGGGTGTAAAGGGTATTGCTTTTATCCTGTTTCATTCTTATAACGTTGATTTCAATCTTGAAAATTGCCAATATTGATGAGGTTTGCTTTCTCTCAGGTTTGTAAAGTTAGGGAACAACGTTTTAACCCTTCTTTGGAAAAGACAAGACGTTTTTATCCTCATGTACACAATATGGATGGATTTTTTGTTGCTAAGGTATATTATTCACTTGTTTGCTTCACATGCATACATTTACATCCTGTTCATGTATTCTTTATGTATTTCCTGATACAATTTTAATTACAAGTTCTCCTATACAATTTTCTTTTATGGAAGTAAGTCTTAATGTTATCAAATTCAAATGATTGGGAAAACAAGTCTATGTACAATATGGAATACTGTTGCAAATTACGCTTGTGCTAGATATATGCAGTTTACTTATTATATAGGACGTTGACAGTATGCAGAGTCACATTTGTATTGAGCTAGTTTGATTAGTAAAGTTCTTTTTGACTAAATATTGCATTAGTGCCAAGTCTTTTAGTAAAAGCAATTTATAACAAAAATATTTTTGATTGGGACTTGTGAAATTGTTGTCAGACTCATTTTGGAAGTGCAAACAAATGAATTCCTTTTTATATTGATAAGTTTATAATACCTTACATAAGTGGAGCATTCTATTCTACTCAGTGAGTTAAAAATTACTCACTTTAGGAGGAGAGATATAAGAATAGACCCACATAATTTAGATTTCCACTACATGTTTTTCCTCTCTCTGAGTGAGAAAATTCACGCACTCCTGGAGTAAAATAGATTTTTTTGTCATTTGAGGGTGGTAGAATAAATATTTTCTGTGACTTATGGTCAATTGTGTGAGATCATGTCTGGCTTTTGGAAATTACTAAATAATCATACTCCAGTCACTCGGCTCCCTGTTTATCTTCTCTGCTTCTTAAGGAATTGCATCTGCATGTGTTGCCTTATATCTGATTAATACTTTCTTGACAATTTACATTTTGATGAGTTCAAATGATGTAGGCACTCAATCAAATTTGGCGCCCCATAAATCATTTATCTCTATTCAATGGTTTTTAAGAGTTGTAACTATAATACAGCTGTTTGATATCAGGAGTATCAATTTCTCCTTTCAGTAGTCCAAGGGTTCCCGTCAATAATTTACTTTGTTCTAACTGTTTGGTGTTAAGACCTTGTAGGATACTCAGGGCACTAATTCTAGAAGTTTCATGTTGGTAGTCCTGGCATTCCAATTGACTCAATTTTGATATTCTCTTGAATTGATAACCCCCCCCCCCCCCCCCCCCCCGGCCCTTTTTTTTTTTCGGCAATGACTATAAATCGATAACCTGCATTGCAGTTGAAAAAATGAGCAACTCAAAAACCAAGTGCAAAACCATTGGAACCATTAGAGACCAAGGAAGAAGGTACGAAACCTGTGAAGAAGGAAGAAGGTACCAAGCCTGTGAAGGAAAAGGAAAATCTTAGTAAAGGTCGGAAAGAAAATAATGGCAAAGTTGCACCCAAATCTGAGTCCAAAAAGAGGAAGAAGCAATTTCCATCTAAGGAGGAAATCTCAAAAGCCAGGTTAAAAATTCTCATGATTTACACTTCTTTCATATATTAATAAGTTTACAATGAGTTCTATCTCTGTTTGAAGAAATTACTTAGACTTTCTCCTTTTTTTTTTTTTTGATGAAATTACACCAACTTCCCTAAACCATAAAGAGATATGTTTAATTTTGGAAGAAAGTCAATTCATGTTGAATTTTGAAGTAAGAGAGATATATGAATTTAAAATTTAAGACTCGTGTCTGTAATTTCACCAATCTCAATGTTATAGTGAAATTAGGGTTATAACTAACTATACATGTCAATTTACTCTTTGAATCTTTGGCTGCATACGGATATTAGCATTCCTTTGGTGAAATAATAAGTCTTAGTAATTCATGCAGAGAAGAGAAGAGAAGAGCTTTAAGAGAAAAGATGAAAGAAAAGAAGGGTGCAAGGAGCAAGGCCAGAAATGGGGAATGACCGGTACCGGGTGGCTTCAGGCGAGGCAGGGGTTGTGATAATGTGTAATCAATGGCGCAACCTAAAGTAGGGCTCAATTTTGTTTTCTTTTCTGCTGTTATTTTTGCTCGGGTATGAGTAAACTTGCTTAACTAGAGCTGTAAATTAGAAAGAAGATACGTTCCTTGTTCTATTGCAATTTTTGGAACAAGAAATCGAAGTTGGTGTCCCTGAGAGCGTATTTATGTAGTAGTGTAAGCTTATGCTCTTTAGTTGGAGTTGTATGCTGCAGGATGATATTTTCAATTTATCCTAATTCCATGTTTCATGTCTTCTACAGATTGTGGTCTCACTGCATTACAGTGAAAAATCAGCATTGATTGATTTGAATATTTGGCCAATGAACTCAATATTTGGTTAATGATCAATGGGGAAGATGCAAACGGAGAGATTTCAGGCTTTAGGAGATTTAGTTTCAGTTTGAACTTTGGAAATTCTAAGATTATAAGTTTTCATGTAAAAATGAGCTTGGAATTCATTCCAAGTTTATTCGACATTGCGGGAGTTATATGATTAATAATTATGTTTTGGGTGAATAACTAAGTAAGATAATCACTTTGCAGATTAGGGCGTTAATGGATTTCTTTACCCTAAGTAAGTTTCATCTCTGGCACAAGTTAGATGTAAATTGTATGTGACTTTTTTTTTTCTTCAATATGCCAAGATCAATGAAGTTGCGATTTGGGAAGTTGGGAAGCATGTTGTAAAAATCATTAAAACTGATGTAGACACTAAAATGAGCAGCACTGCAAAACAATAGGAAAAAATTTTAGTTTTTCTAGAAAGCAATATGGTAGAAATGAATTGGGTATTGGCTGGAATAAAAATGAGTAGGTAAGTCAAAATCCAATCAGAGGTTGTGATGATCAAGCAATTAAGTAGATGGAGCAGGTTTAATTCTAAACTTTTGTTTATATACAATCTAATTTAATGTTTTAATTTTTAGTTGACAAAGGTTGATAGGTTAAAATCTAGGAAAAATGTATATTACCTTATGCAATATGTGCAGAAAATCCTATCATTTCAAGTGGGGCGTAATTTAGTACTTAAACTAATGTCGCTGGGCATTTAACCTGCTTTGCCGTTAGCTACTATCCAAATCAAATCGATAACGAAAGCACCCCCTCTTTCCTCAGCTTTTTACTATTTTTAATTGTAATTCATGAATAATATCTAGGAAAATTTTATGATACATACTTGATACAATGGTGTACTAATGAATTATTAGATTTAATTGTTGATATATTATCATATAATATGCAAAATATGAATTTAGAAAAAAAAGTAAAGTTGATGTGTAGTTAGATCTAATAGTATATTAGTACATTATTGCATTAGTAGTGTACTAAAGTAAAAAAACTCTATGTTTATACTTGACTAAAAAGGCCCTAGAAAATAAAAATATGGAAGCATATATGGTTAGGCTTGCCTTCCCAATCGCCCGCATCGCCTATGAAAATGTTTATAATTTGCATTTTATCATTTTTTAAATTAATGTATGAGTGATAATTCATTTGATGTATACATTCTAAGCTCAGACTTCAAATATAATAAAGAATAAAGCTTTTAAAGCAATATCAAAGACCATTATATCATTAAGGTATTGGCCACATTCTATTATATGTTCTAGCATTTTACCGTTTGAAAAATTACTTAATAATTGTCTGCAAAACTATGTTGGGCTGTGTCATTTTTTCCTTTTTTGCTTGCGTAGTAAAGCTATCAGTAAACTTAGTGTAAAAATTAGGGATGCAAATGAGTCAAACTCCTTGTAGCAATTTAAGATCAACTTGTAAAAAGTCCGATTTGAATTTAACTTTAAATGAGTTGAGTTTAATTAATATAAAAGCTAAACTTAAGTTTCATATTATTCAACTCAAATTATTTACGAGTTTAAATGAGTTTAATAATAAAAATATATTTTTATTTTTATATTTTATATAAATAACTAGTATATAAAAAATTCAATCACATAACTAATTGTTGGGATGTATGAAAAAACATGATACTTTCAGTGAAATAATTAGCTTTCATTAAGTGTAATTATTGTTATTATGTAATAATTGTATATATATTTTTTAATAAATTTACTAAGTGAAATAAGATGAAAGATTTGGTGTTTAATAAAAGATAAAATTTTATATAATCAAATTTAGATGAAATAACAAATTTTTTGAATAAATTTATTCATATTTATTAAAAATTTAAATTCAATTTCAATTTCAAATATTCTAAATTTGATAAGAAATCAGAGCCTAATAATATATTACTTGAAAAACTTCGTATAAATTCATTTAAATTTGTGTTCGAATTAATCTTGTATTTAAATTTTAATTATTCAAATTTAATGATATTTAATTTAAATTTGAATTTATTTATTTTAATGAGTTAAAATTTAAAGATATAAATATTTGATTCAACTTGTTTGCATACGAAAAGCAAGAGACTGGTGCAGCAAGGAGTGAAGATAAAAGAAAGTAGAGAGTTATTAATTTGGATGGTAATTACGGCGTGTGGCAATTTACTCAATTTAGTTTTCAAACGTGACACATCTTAACTCGAAAACAAATCAACCTCTAATTTTATCACCAGCTTCACACGGGACCGAACCTTACCTCTAAGTTGTTTTACTAGCCCATTGCATCACAGGCCCAACTGGCCACCCTAATCCAATACTCATCAGAAAGGGATACTTGCTAGGTGCGGTGGTGTGATAAAATATAAATTATTAAATAAAATTATAAAAATTTAAATAATGACATAGTAATTTCACCCAATTATCTATATTTCACCGTGTCACGTGAGTATCAGCCATCTTAGAATTCACCTCAGTACAAAACGATTCGGTTTTCCGCTTTACGTCGAATTTTAGATCAGGTTTCATTTCATTATCACGCTGTACACTATACAGAACAGAACCGAACCACCGGGCACAGCTACAAACGCCGCAGAGAAGACCACCGCCGTTGGCAGTAGACCGAGACACCCCGCCCAGTCAACGCCGGTACGAAGCAGGTCGCGCTCTCCACGCTGTTGACTCTGGCGCCGGGGCAGATTGTGGGTATGTCGGTTTTAATATCTTTTTTTGCCAGCATCGTTGTCCCGATGAATGAAAGACGTGTTGGAAGAAATTCCAATTGTATGAATTTTGTAATTTTGTAATTTCCAATTCTTATCATGTGCCATAGCATGATTCAGGAGTACACATTCAATGAGGAGTGAAGAATTATAAAATATCTTTTGGTTGTTATACTTTAATCAGTTAATTATGTCTTGTATTCCTTCTCTACGAAATCCAAATTCATCATCTTCTACCTCGTCCAGAATGCAGCTGCAAATCATAAACAAGAAAAAATAAGTGATTAAAGTCTCTCTCCCTCCATGAAGACACGCCGACGACTCTCTCGGTGAAAGAAACTCTTTCTCTATATTTTTTATTTTGATGGGGATAAAATGCAGCAATCACTATATTTGGGGGTCAAAGGCCTCGGTTGAATTACGGGTATAGCTTCTAAATGGATCCGTTCCGATCTGGTTTATGAACATTGTAAATTGTAATATTTGTAGGCATATAAAATGGGTCTTGTAATTATGGACAATGCAAGTAACTTGTGATCATGGGTTAACGCAGGCAGCCTATCATGAAGCTCGCATTTATTGCGGGCTCATACGGGTAAAAGCCTGTATGGTTAAGCCTATGTGATTGCAAACTTGACCGTAGGTAAAAAAAATATTTTTTTAATTATTTTTTTATATTTAAACTTAATATATATTAAAAAAATTTAATTCAATTCAATTACTTCGTAATAAATTTAATTCAATTTTTTTACTCAAATAATTCAATAAAATTAAAATAAAAAATATAATTTATAAATTATAAAATAAAATAATTAATAAAATTTTTCAAAAAATGCGAGCTAATGTGAGCTGGCATTTAATGCAGGCTTACGCAGGTAAAAGCTCACATGAGCTAAGTCTGTATAAACTTGTCCCGCTTATTTTACATGTTTATTGCAGCATCACGGACTGGGTTGGACTTTTCCTTTTCTTTTTTTAATAATTTTAAAGTTTCTAAAATAATTTTAAATTTAAAATAATAATTATAAATTTAAAGATTATATATTTAATGTATTCTTAATATATCCTAATAATTCAAGATTAAATAAATTATAATAAAAATTTATTAATTTTAAAATTATTAACTTATAAGTAAAATCATTAGCTTAAAAATAATATATTTAAGTTGGGTTGAATTGAAAGATTAAAAAATTAATTTTGGGAGGGAATATTGAATGGATGAAATAAAAATTTGTATAGTGTATTAATTTAATTTGAAAGCAAAATTGTAAAAAAAAAAAGTGTGAATTGGACTACTTTAAATCAACAATGAAATAGACTTGTATTTTACAAGTCTTAGTTTGTATTTTTTATAAAATTGAGTCTATTTCAACAATTTTGGTCATAAACTCTACCTATGATAGGATTTATATTCAGTTAATAAATATTAGATTTAAATATCATACAAAACTCACTACAATATAGTTATTTAATTTTTGGTTCAAAAGAATAATATTAACATTAACATTAAGTATTACTTATAAATTAATGTGAGGTTCACAATTAATTTTTTTTAATAATCTTTCAATTGAGCCCATATTAATTTATAATAATAATTACATGAAAATTAATATTAGTATTCTATAGTATTATTTTTCTCACAAGTTTAATTGAGATTATAAGTATTTACTGATGCCAAATATTATATCTAAAAAGATATTAATATTAAACATTATGCTTTGCTGATTAACAAGGATATAAATATAGTGTATAATATAATTTGCATAACTTTAATATAATTAAATATAAATCCTTACATAATGGTGACAACATTCATCCAAAATGTTTAATGAGAATCAATATACTCAATACAATAATGAGATAGAATCTAAATGTTTCTAATTATATGTCATAACCCAAAATGGCAAAAAAATGCATGGTGGAATCACAAATATTTTATTATGAATATTTTGATTAAATATATCTCAAGATAACTGTGCTCATATCAAAACATTCTCACTAACCTAAAATATTAGAAGCTTTAGGCAATATTATATTATTTACATGATTATACTTTATATTATGTCTTCAATTTTTAGTTAGTGGATTTGTAAGCATATAATCTATGGAAAAACAAGTAACATATATGCTTGCATATCCTTTTTCTTTAATACAAACTAGCACTTCAAATTGAAATCCATTACATAGGCAAATTTATTATTATGAATTCAATAATATATGTTTGTTGACATTCCCGACCTTCCTTCCCCTTTTAGGGCCTAAAAGAGAATTCAATACTTTAAATGTCAAATAACTTTCAAGACAGAAGTTATCCTATAGATGCCATATTCATTTTTTTTTTCAAATGCAAATTAGAGTATTCATTCATACATATTACATCATGATTTTGAATCAGAAGAGAGGTTTCAAGAAATGATAGATCTATTCACTTATAGTTCCTATGAAATAGAGACGATAAGGTCAATCTCTTACTTTGATCAAATGAGAATGGATAAAAGGCTTGTGGGATTGATGTGAAAGGGTAGGGAAGGCTATATTTTTGGGATCGAACTCCAAAAAAATATAAAGCATATGGAGAGAAGATTATGACAACAGTATTATTATGACACAAAAAATGGTTAACATAAAAATAAAAAAAAAAACTTTAACCTATTAACTTGATAAGCACATTTATAACATATCACATACCTTGCTTCGATAATGGACATGGTTGTAAATGTCTGCTCAATATTTTCCATGACACAACTTTTCCTAACATGTCTAGACACAAATTCATAATCACAACCGATTAAACAAATTTAAGTAGTATGTATTTGTGAGATTTCTTGATCTATTATGGGTTAATATGTAATCATTTGTACTATCTAGGCACAATACTAATAACAATCCAAAAATATTAACCTAAACACATGACAAATTACATATGATTGACACATATAGGACATTTCTTATCATTTAGGAAAAACATTGAGCTTAATAAATTTTATCCTTTTGGATCAATAAATTTGAAAGTACATCGACATGTTAAGATTTTTTTGGTATGACTGTTAAAATAAACAAAATACTTTTAGGACTTATCATAAAAGGCTTTAACATCTATTTATATAAAGAGGTACTTCTAGGCCTTTTAATTCTAATTCTATTATATTGTCTCAACCAACATATCTATATTGTTATCGATTAGGCAAACATTATCATTGTGTAGAATCAAAATTATCAAAATGCACGTACTTATCATCGTATGCTGGTTTGCATTGCTTTCCTCAAATTCGAGAAAAATTATAATCTCAACATTGATATACAATTGTATAGATGGACATCTTTAATTTTCCTTTTAAAAAACTATCTAACTATTTCAAATTATTTCTATTAGGTCACAATCCAAAAAAGTGACTCTATTCTTTGATGTATATAACTACCACTAAAATGAGCTACTTTATATCATAATGTTTTGAAACGAATTTCAAGATGTCAAGAGAGAGAAATCTTTCACAATCCATGCCTTTCTTCTAAATGTACTCTTTTCACTATTGATCAACTTGATTTTGAATCCATAATTTCACTTGAACATTCCCTTTGAATTTAAAATTATATTTGTTTTTGACCCTACCTTTTTATGGCATTTAATAGTTCCTACTATCAGAGAACTTCCTTTAAATGAATTGGTTCAACTAAGTCCTAGAAATGGTTTTAGGGTTAGGTTTCAAAAATGGAATTTGCAAAATCCTAATATAACCTAAAATCGTACACATAGAGCAAACATATCAAAACAAGTTTTATTTATGAAAATATGACAATCAGGGAAAAATGAGTTTGCTTAATGAAAGATATAAAATATTATGTTTCCAATATAAAATAAATGACAAAAAGAAATGACCATCTTTAGCTTTATTACACTTTCAAAATGCCGAAATTCTGGTAGAAACCATTCAATGTATGTTAGATTAAAAAATTATCTTTATGTTTTTTAGCCTTAAAATCAGGGGAGTGCTACAGTACCCCCCAGGAGTTTTAAACCCTGGGTAGTGTGGCACAATCTCATCCATTGGATGAAATTATCGAAGTTTTTGGTAATCTCATCTAATAAATGAAATTATGCCACACCACTCAGAGTTTAGAAACTTTGTGGGCACCTTAGAATTTTCCTTTAAAATCATTGATAAATTTCAAAATGTACATTTGCATTCTACTAGCCTCATTATAAGTCATTTTTTCAATCAATGACCCTTTTCTATGTAATTAAATTTTATGGATTTTCTACAATGAAAACAAAAGAGTCAAATCATTTATTGGTTTAGGAATGCTTGGCTTAATAGTTCAATCCATAATGACCATCAAATCGACTTGATTTAAGTGCAACTATTTTTCATATTCCTTTTTTGGCCTTGCATTCAAACTTGTACTAATAATAGGTTCCACATCTAGGATCACCATTATGGAATTAGGCCTTATTTGTCATAATTTGTTCCATTTAGCATCTTTATAAAATTTATTGTATAGACATGAAATTTTAAAAAAATACCAATTACTAAATACACATCAATATCTTAATCCTGCTAATATTTTTCTTCATAAAATTGATCTTTGCAATCACTTTCAGTATCATGTTATAAAATATAACACCAAAAAGGCATTTAAGACTTTACAATATTATATAAGAGTAAAATAACTCATACAATTTAATATTAAAAAAGTGCTTAAAAATTCTAAGAATATAATATCCAACCTAATGTTCATATTATCGCTAACATATGATATTGATAATATAATATGGAATAATATTTGATATTATTAATATAGTCTCTCTTTTGAAATAATTTTAAAACAAATTTTCCTTTCAAAAGTTTGAACAAAATTTTGTACAACTAGTCTTATAAAGGTAGGTATGTAATTATATAAAATTTTCATGATATAATATAAGTATATAGTAATTCCTATAAAATGTAATAATATTCAAAATTATTACATTATATAAATAGTGTCAAAATTTTTCACAAAATTATTAAATATAACTAATATTATAGCAATCACATATGAAAAAATTGGACTCAAAATCATTTCAAATAAATACTCAAATAAAATAGGAAAAATTATTATGGAATTTTTAATTTCAACAAAATTGAAAAAATGCTCATAATCACATACTCAATGATTTGTACACTACCACTATTAGCCACCACACACGTCTGGTGCAATTGGGTGTTGCACGAGTGTGGCCTTGCGATTATTTTTAAGTATTTGTGGGTTTTTCAACATGGGTTAATCTAACTTAGTTGCAACCTGCGGTAAAACCTAATAATTTTTCACTATTTTCACCTAATTTTAATAGATGTTGTCGAGATGCGTTTCTTATTTTAAAATTCAACTATCTCACTCAAAATGTTATTTAAAAACCACATTAAGGTTTTGTTTGTTTCGTTCAAAAGTATTTTTCATAAAAAAATATCATTTATATATAAATTAATGAAAGGGCGATATGCCATTTACATTGATGATTAAAAAAATTATATCTAAAAGCTTGAAAATAGAGGAGAATAAATTTCTTTTTGAAATATGGAAAGTTATTTTTCTCAAACTTTTTACATTTGAAATTAAATAAGTAAAATATTTTCCTTCATATTATTATTTTTATAATTATATTTTACGAAAATTACTTTCCGATGAAACAAACGGATCCTAAGAATGATTTTAATTTTCCAAAATTTGGAAAAATTTTCGCTCAACGGTTATGGCAAACTTAAAATGTTTTCGGGCCTTCCTTTATGTATTAAGGTTGTGGCTGTCCAAGTGTTTTCTTGGCATAGTCTGCGCCTATTTCGTTGTTAGAACGAGCACTGCCAGGATTAGATCCGGCGTTGTTGGTGACCTCCAGGTCCACGGCATTGCCACAGTGGACGGCTGCTAAAGTGAATAATAAGCAGACGACTTGCTGGAGGTATTGAGCCATTGTTTGTTGTAGATATGACCAGTAGGGTTGACAATTTGTATTATTCAATTTAATTTATTTATTAAATATGTTCAATAATTTTAATTAATAAAATTTATATTATAAATTATTTATTAAATTTAATTATTTATTATATTTATAAAAATATTTTTAATTATTAATAAGATATTATTTTAAATTATTATTATTATTTTTTAAATAATATTTTTAAAAAATTTAATGTAAATTTTTTAAATTGGTTAGCATATTAATTCAAACTTGTGTAAACATGTGATATTCATGTCGGATTATAATATCATATAAAAAATTATCATTCTCAAATTTAGGTAGGTGAAGGGTGTTCCAAAGATTTTATATGATGGTTATGGAGGGAATTCAATAGTTTGTGCGAATACAAACTGATCCATAGTGGATTAAGTCCATGATAGATTGATTGGTATTATCCATATTCAAAGCAAATTTAATTTAGGAGTTCAAATCTACTAAAACTTGTAACAAGTATATGTTAGTTAGTGAATTTTAATTGAGAGTTTGTAAACTTAGCAGATATAAACTACTTTTTCAGAGGCTGAGGTCGAGTTTGTGGCGAGCCAATCCATATTATTTACGTTTCAACACAAGTTGAATTTTTAAAATTCAAACTTACAAAAATTCGTGATAGGTTGCAGTCTATTTAATGTCCCTAATAGCAATCAGAAAACAAGGTTGAGAAAATCTTGTTTATTTATAAAACAAATAAAAGATAAAATGATGTAATATTATGGGTATTTATATATTATTATTAAAAAATAATTTTTAAAATTATAATAATAAAGGGTAATAATTAATCAAATTAATAATATTTAATATTTTAATTATTTTTTTTATTATTTTGACAATTTATAATTATATTTTTATAAAAATATATTTTATATATGTATATTTAATGATATAACTACTCTTATTATAAAAAAATCTTTTTAATGTGAATGTGAAATTGCATTACAGGTCGAAAAATGAATGCTATCATCTGTAATCAATTATAAAAATAATTATAGATGATAACAATCGGAGTAGAAATTCCCTCTCATTTGTTAGCAAGTGCAAAAACCCTCCATTTTGATGAAAGAATCCAGGAAAAAAAAAACTTATTTTTTTTAGAAAATAAAACTACATCTTTTATTTATCTCTTGAACTTTCGTTTTTATTGCCAGTATACAAACAGTAAATGATTTTCACATATTCCTAGGAATTTTATTCACCGTGACCGTGTATCTCCCTTGCGAATCTCATCTTCAAAGTTTGGGCAATGCATAAGGCAATTTATACGGGCTGGATTGCTTGTCTTTAACACGTTTAGAATGCGGGTTGACCCATACGGGTCCATGCCCGCACGGTCCAAACCCATTTAAATCATGCCAGTATTTATTAAACCCTAAACCCCTAACAGCCGAGAACTACATCTGCATCGTTCTCTAACGAAACGCTAATCAACAGGGAAGTTTATACACGCGCGCACACACGAAGAAAACCTGTAAAAATCGACAATGTCCCAGGAAGAGGAATCAATGTCCGAGATGGAGGAATTGGAAAATGAAACCAGAAAGGGAGAGAGTGGACTTGATTACATACTGAGCTTAGATAGTGTTCCGTCGAAGCTCAATCCACGACTTGAGCTGCTTATGACACGGGTTCTCTGTAAGAACGATGCTCCCCAGCATGTACGTCTCAGTAAGCTCTAGTTCCAATAATATGAATTTATGAGAAAGATATTTGTTTATGATTCACTGTCTTTTTCCCCCATCATTTTTGAGATTTTAATGTTCTGAAGTTTTTGTTACGTGGGTCCAATTGATACTTTTCATGTTTTTCTAGCTATTCACTCGTGAACGTAAAAAAATTGAAACCTGGAATTGAATTTTTTGTTTCCCTTTATCTTTTCACTTGAAATTTATGAATATTAGAAAAAATATTACTTTGATCAGCAATACAACTTCAACAACTTCTAAAATTTGGTCAGCTCACTTCTAGCTGGCTAGCTGAATTTCTTTTGAGCATTCACATCTTCCTATTTTGCTATTTGCAGACAGATACGATACAGTATTCTGGTGCCTTTTCTGCTCTGGGAGTTGATAATAGCATTCGTTTAGATAATTTCTGCCTGAACTTCAAAGTTGAAGTGAACCGACTCACAGAGGATGACATGGAGTTTGATATGGTTGGTATTGATCCAGCACTTGCCAATGCCTTTAGAAGAATACTCATAGCGGAGGTGAGATATATGTGTGTGTATATATATATGTGTGTGTGTGTATTTGGCAACTTTTCTCCTGTGTTACAATCATGCTGCCATATTGCTTGGCTTTTGTATGTATTTTCAAGTGAAAGGTATGTTATTGCATTTATTAGGGAAAGCTTTCAAGATGTCTTCACAAAATCTCAAACTAATTTTGTTATGTTCTTGTTGATGCTGATGTTAAATGAAGACTCAATCTGTTCTCTTTTGAGTTTTTTCTTCTATGTGATCAAGCACCTATTATCTGTAACAATATAGTGCCTTTTCAACTGATAATATCTTTGGTTGGTCACCGCTGGTGCATATAATCAATTTGAAGCAAAATTTTTACATTCAGGTTCCTACTATGGCTATTGAAAGAGTATACATTGCTAACAATACATCAGTTGTTCAAGATGAAGTTCTTTCCCATAGATTAGGCCTCATTCCAATCAATGCCGACCCCAGGCTATTTGAATATCCAGGTTTGAATATTTCCTTGTGATACACGCAATTTATATTACCATATATGAATTAAGTTGTTGGAAAAAAAAAGTTCTGTATATGTTGTTTCCTGTGCCAAATTTATGGTCAAAGTTGAATATTTCTTATTTTCTTGTGCCTTTTTTTTGTTTTTTTTTGGTTATGGATAGAGAATGCAGGGAATGACAAGAATGAAAAGAACACCATAGTCTTTAAACTCCATGCTCGTTGTGAAAAGGGCCAACCTCGTATTACTGGTAACTGAGTTTGAGTTGTTCTCAATATTATTATCATGTTGTTTGTAATTTCCTTATTTGATTAATTTCACACCTCCTTTTTCCTTCTAACCATAATAAGTCAATATAAATGCAGTGAAGTCAGACGAACTGAAGTGGTTACCTAATGGGAGTGAGTTTGTTGCAGAAGATACCAAGTCAAACAGTAGTTCAAAACCAAGAACATTTACTTCGTTTACTTGCAGTCAAGATTTGCTCCCTGAATTTTCAAACAATCCAATCGGTCCCAAGAATTCAGATATTATAATATCTAAACTTGGACCTGGTCAGGTAAACCCTTTTATCTATTTGCCTTTAACACCCCCCCGCCCCCCAAAATAAAAAAAAAAAATCATGATCTTATAATTATAATAAGAACAAGAAGTCTTCCTTGTTCTATCCTTTTGCCCACATTCTTCAAGAATCAGAATGACATATATACATACACACATATTCTTTTAGGCCCCTTGATTTGCGAGTTGCTGAGTCTTGAGTGCCTTATGATGGGATAGATGTGTACAATATAACATCGGACACAGGAGTTTATATTCTTTGAACTCTGCTATCCTAGTGACTGAATCAGCAGCCCTCCTATCTGACTGAGTATTGCCTACTTTGTGGTATGCTACATATATGATTAGGGTATAAATATGAGGGACGTGTTTGATAAGATTATAAGATTTTGATTTGTGGGGTGTGGGTTTAGTTGGTGCATTAAATTGCAACATGATACACTCAGAAACACTATTTCATTCCTTTTGACGTTTATGTATTAAAATTTATGTAATCTTTGTACTTTAAAAAAAATGGATAATCTATCATCATGAATAATATTAGGTGAGCAAACGTAATAGAGCTGAATAATTAATTAATTGAAACAGTTTAGAAAAGAATTGAGTTCCAAGTTTTCAACTTCTGACTGGGTACTTATGAATCATGGACAGACACTAGCAAGACACTAGCACTTATTTCCATCACCAACATGAAACTGATAGAATATTTATAAACAGATCATTTGAAAAACACAAATTATTATAAATCCTTAAGATTGATGCAAATTGTTTGTAAAATTGACAAAGGAAAAAGACATAAAACTTGCAAGAATATGAAGCGGATTCGAAGTTACATTTTCTTAAACTCAACCTTGTCCGCACTGTAGATGCAATTGCCTGCTGGCTGCTGCACTGCCCCTCTCCAAGCTATCAAGCTACTGTTTAGCCACCTTTGCCACATCACCTTGCCATAACTTAATGTATTATATTTGCAAAGTTTCAGTACATATAGTCCTCATTTTTCCACTGTAAACAGTTGAATTCTAAACTGCGTCAAGATTGATGTTTTCTTCTATCCTATCTGGTTCCCAAGCACTATCATGCAGCTTAATGTTGTTAGAATTGCGATGCAACTCGTGGGATCGCACGATTCTGTGATTGAAAATGCCCAAATCGTGTTGGCTCGGTGGCTGATGACACGGAAGCAAATGGGATTGGCGATCCAAAAGAGGAGGATCGGTTCAATCGGTAGGATCGCACGATGCCACCGAGTTGTCTGATCCTCTGAAGAAGCCGTTCGGGTTGGGCTTCAAACTGTTTGGGCTTCAATTTTTTTTTTTTTGAAAAAGTTGGAAACCCATTAATCCCAAACATTGTACTTGAGTTCTTCGCACAAAACGCATCGAACGCAGACTCTGTCCTGCAAAATCTCTTTGAAAAACAGAGACGTTGCTCACCTTCATCGAAGCCTTGCAATTGCACAAATTCGTGGTCGTTCTTGGTTGCTCGCAATCGTGGCCTTGCTTGTTGCCGCTTGTTGCTTGGTGGGTTGCGGAGCTACCGTCACCTAACCGAACCAAATTGAGGAGCCGAAAAGTAATGGGGGTTCACTGTTTCAGGCTTAGAAGCATATTTTAATGATTTTTATAGAGATAGTTGTTTGCTGATTAGTGGTTACTATGAACTTTAAGTGTTGACTTATGATTGCTGCCTTGTTTTTTAGTGTCGACTTGCCCTTGAAATTTTACACTGGAGTGTTGAGCGTTGCCTTGCCTTCATTCTTTTAATAAACGGCTTCTTAGTTTCGTGATTTTATAATATTGTTGGTTGTTTGAAATCTGTAACCTGTTGTGATTTTTTTTTTGGTAGAACTTGTTGTGATTTTTAATTTATGATAGTATGTGCACATTTAAATATTCTAAAATTAGATTTCTTCCTACAGAATAACTATATATATATATATATATATATAAATGGGAATTGAGGTAGGATCTCCCAATACGATTCTATGATTTACGATCACACCTCTTCTTTTCGATCCTAGATAGAAATCTCGATACTGACATAGGACATGCACCAGTTGAGGGTTGTCATGATAATAATGCTTATGCATTATTGGCTTGATTATTAATGCATAATTATTATATTTTTGAACGTGTCTATGAAGATGTTTTGTGTTAAAGGGATGAGCAACTAATAGGCTTTCAGCATTTAATTGGAATGCTAGGTCTCTGAACAACAAAATTTATCCAACTCTAATTTTACTGTGCAAAGTTTTAATGACATTTTTTATTTAGAAAATTCATGGTTAGTTATGTCTTAATGTAGAAAAATGAAAGTTCTATTTATCATACAAAATAGCGGTCCTTAGTCAAATTTTTGCTCGGTAGGAGATTGAACTTGAAGCTCATGCAGTTAAAGGTATTGGCAAGACACATGCAAAATGGTCTCCAGTTGCTACTGCTTGGTATAGGATGCTTCCAGAGGTGAGGAGATCATTTAATGTTTACATAGTGACAATGCAAAAATTGTCATAGTTTGCAATCCAAGATTGTTTTGATTTGCTTTTCTAGGTAGTACTATTGAAAGACGTTGAAGATGACTTGGCTGAAGAACTTGTAAATAAATGCCCTGTTGGAGTATTTGATATTGAAGATATTGGAAAAGGTAATTTGACTTGATTTCTTTCATGCGTAATTGGCACCTGTTTCCTATATGCTTCCAAATGAAGAACATAATAATGAAAGATTTCTATATCTGAGATTTTGAATTTGCCATTTAGATTTGTAAAATACAAAGCAGGCTGTTGCTATGCATGGGTTCTTATTTTTCAATACTTAGCTGATTTGGTTGTTGTGCAGGTAAAAGAAAGGCAACTGTAGCCAGACCACGAGCTTGCACTCTGTGTAGGGAATGCATCAGAGGGGGCCAAGAATGGGAGGATCGGGTGTCTTTGCGCCGGGTTAAAAATCATTTCATATGTAAGTGTAAATGTGTGGCTGTTTAATTTTAGATATATAGACAATGTCTGCTCTGACAGAAATTTCACCTGCATTAAGATTTTACAAAAATGAATTCATGAAGGTAGTTGAGGAGATGCTACTTGCACACAAAAAAACCTGCACACTTTCTCACTTTGCATACATGGCATAGTTTGAATTGAACTAGCCTTATCTGTTTAAAAGTAGGTAGGATTAGTTTGACTCAAATGTATTGTGTGTGTAATTTAAGGTATCTAGACGTGCAGAGACTACGAAATTGATGCCCAACTATCACCTAGTAGTAGCTGACATATAGTTCTGATGCCAAATTCAATGAGAAAAAAATTAACAAGTAACTTTATAAACTAAGATCATAGTGAGAGGGACACTGATAGAGCAGTCTCTTGGAAGTTTAAGCCTCGGTTTCAGCAGTATAGTCCCTCAATATGCTGTCTGAATCTGTTATTAAATTATTTTTCTTTTTTTCTTTTTTATTTTGAAGTTCGACTGCTCTGAATGTGTAATGCTAAACATATGTGAAATTTTGGCAATGAAGTTTTACCATCTAAATCATAAAACAGCAAACTGATGATTCTTTCTGTTAATCAAACCTGATTGTTATTTAATATTACTTGAGTTTCTATAAAATAAAAGGAGAAAGAGAGACAGAACAATTCTTACCTGGTTAAGTTTTCTCTCTAGTTAAAGAAGAAACTGAAATCAAAAGAGAGGTCCTTGTAACTTAAGGAAACTTTAGTGCTGGTGGAGTATTCTTCAAACAAGAAAAAAAAATGATGTTTGTGCAAATAATTCTGGCTAGCATTATTGTGATTTATTCCAAGAATATCTAACTATTAATGTTCTCTTGAATCTCTAGTTACTGTTGAATCTACCGGAGCATTACCTCCTGAAGTCCTATTTACCGAGGCTGTGAAGATTTTGGAAGACAAGTGTGAACGTCTAATTACCGAGCTTTCCTGATTATCTTGCCCCAACTCCAAATTACGAAATTGAAGGGATCTGAATTGTATCTTCTCAGAATATACATTTGTCTGACATATGCAAAGCTCTCTTTTGTGGTGAATCCGTTTCTATTTTGATTATGCTTGAGCTCAGAGGAGTCACGTTGATCTTCACCAGTTACACGGTTCTTTGGAACTTATTTCTGCCACGGTCTGACTAACTGAAAGACCGAAGATCATTATAACCCTTTATCTCTTCATTTTCTTTAATTTTCCTGCATCTGAGTAGGATTCACTTATTTCACTTAGTTCATTTAGAGCACTAGTTTCGGAGCCCGTGCTATGTACGGCTTTACTAATACTTCTAATTATTATACAAATTTATACTTATTAAATTTGTATATTTATTAATGAATAAAATACAAAAAATTTGGAGTCACTATTGATATGAGGAAAATGTTAGTCTTCAATTTTTTGGGTATAATTGAAATAGGATGTATTCTATTTTCACCGAAGGAGACCATAGATAAAGGTTTGCTCATAAGTTCTAAAAAAGATTATATTTGAAGTTTAATATTTAAAAAATCTACAAAGTTAAAAATATTAATCTTTATTTTAAAATACTTTTGTAATTTAATTTATTTTGTAAATTAGATTTATAGGCTATATATTAAAATTTTGACAAAATCCAAATTGATTATAGTAAGTTTAATATGCAATAAAACATATAAAAATTAATTTCAAGAAAATATTGATATATAAATTTGATTTTATTATTAAAATGTTCTTATTAAAAATATAATACAAAATTGATTAATTCAATTTATATTTTGTATATTAAAGTTTTAATTTATTTAAAATATTTTATAATAAAAATAAAATTTATCATACTATATCTATAATATTTAAGGATATTAGCATACGAGTCATGGATAAGGGAAATGAATATAAAAAAATTGTAATAAAACAGATAAAAGCAAGGAAAATGATGCGTGCATCGTAAAATTTTACCGAAATTTTAATTGGTTTTTTAGTTTGAAATTCATAAATTAAAAATTGATATAAGAAATTTATAAATTTTAAGTAATAAAATTTGATTTAAATTTTTAATTTTTTTTAAAATGAAATATATAATTAATTCATTCAACTAGTACTCTTTGTATTTATGTTTTAAATTATTAAATGTATTTAATAATAAAAATAAAAATATAACAAGCTATATTTGTAATATTTAATGATATTAGACTCTAAATTATAAATAAAAAATAAACATGTAAAAATAAATTCTACGATGTATAAAAAAGAAAGATAAATAGTACTTGCTAAAATTTTAATTGGTATATGTTCAATTTGAAATATAAAACTTGAAGTTCATATAAAACAAATATTAGAAAACTATAAATACATAAATTTGATTTTAATTTTTATATATATTTAAAAAAAATATTATGCAATTAATTTATTTAATTATTATTTTTAAATTAAAATTTAAATTATTTAAAATAAATTTTAAAAAATAAAATATATCGTGTTGTATTTACATTATAAACAACATGAATAGACATGCAAAAAAAATAAGTAGTGAAGTATATGAAAGATAGAGAAATAATGTGTCCATTATAAAATATTAATAAAATTTCAGTTAATTTATATTTAGTTTAAAATATATCACTTTAAAATTGATATAATGAAAATATTGACAAATTTTAAATAGATATATTTAATTAAACCTCAAATAGTTTTCATTGAGAATAAAACATATAATTAATTTGTTCAATTAATAGAGGTTATATTAAAGTTTTAACTTACTTAAAATATTTTTATAATAAAAATAAAATTATTGTATAATATTTATAATATTTAGTGATGGAATCATCTTAGCTATAAATAACAAAAATGGAGATGTAAAATGAAAAATATGCAATAGAATAGATAAATAAAATTGATTTAAATTCTTGCAAATTTTATTAAAAACAGAATATATAATTAATTAATGCAACTAGTACTTCATATTTTAAAATTTTAACACATTTAAAAATACAACCGTCTTAAATATAAATAATAGAAGTTAATATATATATATATATATATATATATATATATATATATATATATACACACACACACACAATCGAGCTAAAAAAAGGGGACATAGTGTATAATTATAAAGTAACAAGAATTATGAATATAATATATTTTTAATTAATTTAATTAAATTTAGGTTATTTTAAATATTTTTATAATAAAAATAAAATATATTGTGTTATATATTTATACTACCCTTTGAAACAAGTGTCTATGTTGTAAATAACAGGGCTAATTAGAAAAAAAACAAAGGAAGAACATGCAATAAAGTAGATAAAAATTTCAGAATCCCAATTAATATATATATTTAATATGAAATATAAGACTTAAAAATTGATATAAAAATATTGACATAATTAAAATAGATGAACATGATTTTAATTTTTAATTTTTATTAAAAATAAAATATATAACTAATTTATTCAATTACCACCTTTTCTTTTAAAGTTTTATTTTATTTAAAATATTTAATAATAAAAATAAATATATCATGTTATATCCATATTATTTAATGATAGTTATGTCTAAGTTATAAAAAATATAAGTGTGCATAAAAAAAACTTGTATTATTGTAAATAAGAAGAAGTGAAATATTGAATTGATTGTAAAGTAATGAAAAATAATAATAGAATATATAGTTAATAACTTCAATTGAATAAAATTATTTATTTATTTAAAATTTTTTATAATAAAAATATATTATTTTATATCAATATTATTGAATGGCATCGAAGTTGTAAATAAAAGAAGTCAATAAAAAAAATTAAAAACTTGTGATTGAATAGATAAAAGAAAAAGAAGTAATGTATAAGTTTTAAGAGTCATTAGATTCATACAGAAAATAAATTTTAGTAAGAATTTATATTTTTTTAAGAAATAAATCTCTTTGTGAAGTTTATAAGGAGTATTTAAAATTATTTAGTTGACACTAAAGAATTAATATTTCTCAAGAACTAATTTTTTACATTTTATTTGATTTAATTCTGAACTTTCTAAAAAGCATTATTACAATAATAATATATCATTTACAATTATAATATAAAAAATAATAAATATTGATAGATTTTAATTGTTTCTCATTATCCTTTTTTAACTTTATTTCTAATCTTTCTTTTCATCATAATTTATATAAATTGATAAATTTTATTTTATTTAATATAAAAATAGATTTAAAAAAATAAGGTGTTTTATATATATTAAATTATTTTAATATAATCAAAATCAAATATAATTTAAATAAAGAGAAATATTAGTTAAATAATTAATTATATCAATTGCATAAAAATATAATATTAAATAAAAAATATAAGAGACATAAAATATAAATGTAATTATATTTAGAATTAAATTTCTAATATCATAATATTTATGATTATATTTATAATTTATATTGATGATGTAAAACTTAATATTTATTATTTAATTGATACAATAATTATAATTTTAACTAATAATAATATTTAAATAAGTATATTTATACTTTATAATTAATAAATTATATTTATTATAATTTTCAAATGATAAGAATAAAAAGTTAAGGTAATCATTATTAAGTGCGAATAATTTTATATTTTTATGTATGAAAAATGAGATTTTTTTTTTCATTGGGATAGGTGTGAATAAGCAATTTCTTATTATTTTTTCATTTTTATAATTAGTAGAGAAACCAAACTTTCTCTATCTATCCATTTTTAAATATTTATAATGATAAAAATATATAAATAATTAATTTAATTATATTTTCTATGGTGAATCTTAACTTTTTAAATTTTTTTTATAATTTTAGTAATATATATATATAGTGATTTTAATGTCTAATTTGTAAACAATAAAGTGAAGATTACTGAAAAAAAATATTAATAGTGAATATGGAAAAAAGGAAAAACATGCAATGAAATAAATAAAAAATAAATAATATGAGTTATAAAATAAAAAATAAAATATATAATAAATTAATTCAATTAAATAAAATATTTAAATTATTAAAAATATTTTAAAATAAAATATATATTATATTATATCTATATTATTTAATAATATTATATCTTATCTTTAAATATTAAAAGCAAATAAAAAAAGAAAAGCATATAATCAAGTAATTAAAAAGAGAAAAAATAGTGTTATAAAGCCTTGATAAAATTTTAATTAATATATTTTTATTTTGAAACATAGTACTTGAAATTAAATTGATATAAAAATATTAGAAAATTTTAAATAAATAAATTTAATTTAAATTCTTGAAGGCTAATTTTTAAAATAAAATATGTAATTAATTTCTATATTAAGGTTTTAGTTTATTTAAAATATATAAATAAGTTAAAAATAAGACATAATATATTATATTTATAGCAATTAGTGATATTAGTATTTCAATTGTAAATAATAGAGGTGCACATAAAAAAAAGAGAAAAATACATGAAGAAATAAATAGAAAAAAGAGAAATAATACTTGATATGTAAATTAATAAAAAAAGGATAATATATAATAAATTAAAAATAAAATATATTAAGTTATATGCATATTACTTAGTAATATCAATATTTGATTTACAAATAATAGAAATAGATATAAAAAATAAAAAAGCATAATATAGGATAGATTAAAAAGAGAAGAAACATTGTATAAGTTACAAAGTAATACAGGTTAAAAAATAAAATATATAATAGAGTAAATTAATTCTATTAAATAAAATATTTAACTCGTTTAAAATATTACTATAGTAAAAAAATTATATTGTATTATATCTATATTATTGAATTATATTTGAGTTGTAAATAATATAAATAAATAAAAAAATAATGCATAAAAATTATATAAAAATGCATAAAAGAGAAAATTAAAAAAGTGTAGGGCAACAAAAAATCTCTATTTTTAGGTGAGAGTGCAAAATCTCTATTATTTTATTTTATTGCTCACCCGGGCGAGTTAAAGATAAAGTGCAGCACGTTATAAAATAGTTGGGCTGAGCCATTTTATTAAGCTCATATATACACGGCCTCAATAAGCCCAATATGCTGTGTGTTGCACTGCAGCACAATTGCCAAAATTGGCGGGAAAATAATGTGTGAGAAGTTGACATGCGGCAACAAAAAGGCAATAGCATATCTGCCCAAAAAAAACCCTCTTTTCATAATAAGTACAGATATAGATTTACAAACAAGTTTACACGTTAAACAAATTGGATTTTCATAATAAGTATAGATATAGATATAGATTTAAATATGAAACAAATTGTATTATGATTAATTTATAAATAAATATATAGTAATTTTGAATGATTTTAATTTTTTTATTTTTTAAAATTCAATTTTTTAAAAAATTAAAAATTATAAAATTTTTCGCTAATTAATCCAATCTCACCCGTTTAAAAGTTAATCCAACCCCTTCGTTCGGGTAGCGCCAGGGGCAATGTTGTTCCCTTGTTGGACCAAACGCTTTGGATTTTGTGATGTCGGCTGATCCGTCGCCGCTCCCACTGGCCCTGTCCAAGTATAATACAACCGAGCTGGATTGAGTTTCTCCCATCTTTCAAAACCATATCCTTCACATTTGAATATGCAAAAATCTAAAGAACCGACGCTCCTGGTTGCATCAAAGATATCCATTTGGAGAGAAAATTGAGAGATTAGATAGTAATTGAGAAGATGGGAAGCAAAAATTAAAAAAAAAAACGTGGATATTTCATTCTTTACATAAAGTCTAATCTTGGGTCTGTCTTCATAGACTATTTCAACCTTGATTGTAGCAGGAGTTGACTACTCACACCCACACAATAGAAACAAAAGAAAGGGCAAAGACAGCGTTAACTTTGCTATCGCACCGAATTGCTTTTGAAATTACTTCACTAATTCATATATTTTATTGTTTAATAATGACGAAACTTGTTTAGAAATTAGACTTAAATTTAATTAATTATTTTTATAAATAAATTTTATATTATTATCTGTTTCTATATTAAAAATGCAAATAACTTAGGTCAATCTAAGTTTTATTTTAAATAAGTCAAACTTATTTTTTAAATTATTAGTCTGCATCTAACTTATTAATTTATATAAAGTTAAAATTTAGGTTCGATTTGACCTTAAAAAAGTTTGATTAAGCTTGTTAATCTATTTAGAAACTTCTTTGTATAATTTCAAATTTGTCAAAAAATTAAAGTTTTCTTAAGATCTAAAATTGTCCAATAACTTAATTAGACTTATATACATATATATATGTGTGTATCAAAATATTTATATTATTTGTATATGTACTATATATTATATTATATTATTTATAAATATATTTATAATTAAATAAGTTAACCTGATAGACCTACAAATCAAATATAAAAGTAAAAAATCTATCTTATTTATCTAAATAGGCTAATTTATTAACTTAAACTTGACTTATTTAAATAAATAGATTAGAAATTTGCTAATTCATTGTTTAATAATTCATATATTTTATTGTTTAATAATGATGAAACTGTTAGAAATTAGACTTAAATTTAATTAATTATTTTTATAAATAAATTTTATATTATCACCTGTTTCTATATTAAAAATGTAACTAGGTTAGGTCAATCTGAGTTTTATCTTAGATACATTAGACCTACTTTTTAAATTATTAGTTTGAGCCTAACTTGTTAATTTATATAAAGTCAAAATTTAGGCTTGATTTGACCTGTTAAAAAAGTTTGATTAAGTCTATTAACCTATTTGAAAGCTTTTTTATATAATTTCAAATTTGTCGTAAATTAAAGCTTTCTTAAGATCCAAAATTATCTAATAACTTAATTAAACTTATATACATATATATATATATATATATATATATATATATATATATATATATATATATATATATATATATATATGTGTGTGTGTCAAAATATTTATATTATTTGTATATATAATATATATTATTTTATTTTATTTATAAATATATTTATAATTAAATAAACTGGCCTGATGGATCTACAAATGAAATATAAAGGCAAAAAGCCTAGCTTATTTATCTAAATAAGCTAATTTATTAACTTAAACTTGACTTATTTAAATAAATAGATTAGGATAGATTAGACTTTAAGTAAGTTAGGATATATGCCTCTCATAAATTGCCTAACTTACTTGCATCCCTATTCTATATTGATATATCATTTAAAAATTATTATAATTCTATTATTGTTAGTAAAAATCTTTATTTACTATTTTTTTTATAACATGTCATTTACATATTTATTGATAATATAAAATATCATACACTAAGAATACATCAAATTTAATTTAAATTCTTGTTGTATATCTTTTTTATTATTCCCGTTACATTTTATAAAAAAAATCCTTACTCTTACAATTTTAAGTTTATTGCATGCATATTCGCTATCGGTCTGCAAGTTGTCTACCCTTTTCATAATAAGTATAGATATAGATTTGCAAACGGTCAATTGGTCTCGTTAGCTACCTCCTCCGGATATACTATAAAATGGTATCTTTTACTCTCAGTCTATGTGCTAGAATATTGGTCCCTCTTATTTATACATTTTAATCTTTTAAATCTATTTAAGCTTCAATATTTATAAATTTAAAACTAGGGTATAGCCCGTGCAATTAATCTTGTTTTTGAGGAGGTCTAGGATCAAGAAAATAAAAAATAAAACAGTATATGTAGCCAAACATGTATAACAAATGCATTATTTGAAAACAATATATAACAAATATATTGGCCTCACTTTTATTTATGTTACGATGAAAAAGATATAGACACAAATTTACACGTGAGTTCATAAAAGTTATAAATAAAAATTTGCATACTTCTTACATTAATTTTTATGTCTATCTCTAATTATGTCTTCAGAAAATAATTGTTTTTATTCTAGATCATTAAATAATTCCTTTTCATTGAATTTAATAAATGTTAAAATATATTCTCAAAAAACATTTCTTTTATCTCACAATGCAGACACATGTTACTATCTTTTTCAAAATAGTTGTTAATTCATATTCTCGTAGATAAAACTCATTCTTATAAAAGTAATCTTTTGAAAATAGTTCTCTAGTATATTTTTATTTTAATTTTTTTTTATATTGACGATGGGAAATTTTAAGAAAATTTTATATTCCTGATATATTGTGAAATTTGATTATTAATATATCTAAAATCTGACTTTTGAAAAAATAAACTTGACGTGAAGTATCTTTTAAACTTGACCGTGTTTATCAGACGTCTTATCACCAAGCAAACCCTATCTCCTGCGATAGCCCTTTAAATATCCGAGCCCAGCCAGCCTCCGCCGATGGAGAACCAGCGAAGGCCGAAGCAAATTCATGGAGTTTCCATTCGTTTCGGATCCACACAAGAAACTCATGGTCGATGTGGTTACGGCATTCGAGGATCGCTTCCGCTCACAGCTGCTTCCTTGTAACCTTCCACCGGATGTACAGTTCTATCAAAACCAGAGTGGCTCTTCCCAAGCTTCGCTTCAAATCAGATCAGGTCAAAGTCAAACTAACTCCCCGGTAATTAATTTTTCTCCCTTCTTACGCTCCATCTCTCTTTCTCAACCTTGTCAGCTATTTTCTACTCTTCCTTTAGAGAGAAATTTTGTTTCAAGTGACTTACGATATTTCTAAAAAAAATTTCTATATTGAATTATGTGCGATTAGTGCTTTAATGACTCAAACAATTGCTTAAGAGATCATGCATTCTAAAGTAGGTAATGAAAATAGAGATAGACAGCTCATTTTGCTTTAAAACAAAGAAAAGAGAAAAGTTCAATTAAGAACATTACAACAGAAGGGAAAGCTTTTTGGTATGGGGTTTGAAAGATGATATAAGGTACCCGTGGTTTCAGAAGCGCGTCGCTGCCGCCGTATAAGGCGGCGCGAGCGGTCCACCACAGACCGCCAAAGTAGACAGCGAGAGTTTTGGCTTCAATTGCAAATAATGGCAATTAAGCTGAGCACAATTTTGTAATTATGCAAAGAGTCGAAAGTTGGAAAAACCGAATCCCACTGACAGTCTCGAGAAAGAGGGATGAGGATGAGTGCCAAATATGCCTTGATTCTACTTTCCCCCTGGTGTTTATGTCCATTCTTTAACCAGACCAATTATTTCATGCCAAATAAGCTCTGTAGCCCTCCTTTTACTTTAATAAAATTATGGACTCGGATTTTGATTTTTATCTTTTATGATTTTTCTATTAGTTTCGAAAGGATAATTATATAATTTTTGTCCTGAACCTTACTATTTTTTTACTAAAAATCATAATTTTAAATGAAAAAATTTATTTTTTATCTCTTCCAAAATTCATTCAAAAAAATGAATTTTTACAATAATTTTTTTTAAAAAATAAAAATATATTCAACGTATCATAATATTCTTTCTTTATTCTTTATTTTTTATAGATTTGGATCTGAGAAATGCACCAAATAAATTTTGCAGAGAGATGGATATAAAATTTTTTATTTGAAACTGTATGTTTTAATAAAAAAATAATGGATTTTATAATAAAAATTATATCTTTATCTTTTGAAAATTAACAAAAGAAATAAAAATGAAACATATTCATTTTATATCCCTTCACTTTATATAACTCTTTAATGTAATAATTATCAAAATATGGTTTTTTTTGTTAATAGTATTTAAAGACAACTCTTCCAACTTTTTAACTACAGTTGGTTAATGTAAAATGAAGGTAATATTTTACGTAAGTGTAAGAATGGGGCACAAAATTTGATTGGCAAAAGGGAATTGTGCTGATGTGGGAGAAGACATTTACATTAGAAGGAGGATAGAATATCTCCCAAAAATGGCCCAAACAAGCTGAGGTATTGTAGAACTTGGCTGGAGGTTGCACACATCTTTAAATCATATTGCATGTCCATTTTTCATACTTAGCATGCAATGACATGGGTAAATTTAATGTTTTATCAAGGGATTGAAAAAAAAACTTCGGTAAGAATAATTTTATTTAGTTTTATTTATACTTAACGTTTAAATTTATCTACTTTCAATAAGTCATCAAGAAAGAAGATATATTATTAAAACAGTAATAGTAATTAATTTTTTTTAAATAATAAAGGAATTTTTGATTTTTTTATCAATAAGGCAATATATAATTAGGTGATAGCATAAAATTTGTTTATATTAACAATGAATTAAATTTAAATTCTTATACTTATGCAATATTAAGATAATATATAAAAAATATTTTATTTATTTGATATTAAATATTGAAAGTGTGGTAATAGATTGTGATGAGTAATGAAAAAATTACTATCTTCTATTTTAAAAGGATGTTATATTTCTCTATCATAATATTATATATTATTTTTATTAATCAGGGGCAAAGCTAGAAGAGAAAATTTAGACGGGCTGACATATAATTTATTAAGAATTTAATTTTTTTTAAATTTTGAAGGGGTTAGATATTCATTTTCTTTAAAAAAATTTAATTTCATATGGATAATTTACAATTTTTCCCAAAGTTGGCCCAAACAAGAAAAAAAAAAAAAATTGAGGCTTCCGGCCCCTTGATCATACGAGGTTATAACTTACTAGATTTTCCTAACAAATTATTTTCCGGGAAAATAAATGAGTAAGCCATCCTCATTTCAATTGCATAGGGGAATAGCAATAATATTTAACATATTTTTCCTTTCAAAAGGATTTTACATATGTTTTCATGAGGTAAATTATACTCTACGTTCGTGAAATGATACAAAATTCAATTTTATACTATTATTTTAAATTTTATATATAATTAAAATCTATACGAAGATACATCAAGTGAATGCATTGCTTACAGATTTAGGAAGGAAAATAGGCTAGAGGCCTAGCATAACGATCTATATTTATTTAAATAAATTAATAAATAAGTCTATTTAACTAAATAGAATAAATTTATTTATTTTAAACTTGGTTTATATATCTATTAGGCCAACTTATTTATTTAATTATTTAATATATTTATAAATAATGCAATATAACATAAAATATTTACATATATAATATATTATATTTTGAGCATATAATTGTATATATTTATTACCTAATTAGATCATGAGATAATTTTAAGTCTTAAAAAAATCTATTTCTATTAATATTTTAAAATTTTATTTTTATAAATAATTTTTTAAATAAATTAATAAGTCATGTCAAACTTATTTAATAGGTTATGTTGAGACTCAATTTTAATCTTACATAAATTAATAAGCTCAAATCAGAAACAAGGCTAACTTATTGAAGATAAAGGTAAGTTTTACCTATCACATTTTACATTTAGTTATTAAGATTAAAATAATGTAAAATCTACGAAAGTCAACGGCCGCAATCAATGCGCATTACATGCCAGAAATACAAACTAAAGATAAGAAAGAGATTTTGAGTTCAATCAAAAGTATTTGACTTAATGGCATATGATATTATCCTGTATTCTTCTACATCTTCAATTTAATCCTAATCATTTCTACTGTTATATATATATATATATATATATATATATATATATATATATATATATATATATATATATATATATATATATATATATATTTAAAAAAAACAGAGCGAAATTTTGAGCTTAGATCAAGAGAAAAATGTATCTTATATACACTAATTTTTAATATTTTAGGTTTAATTATCTTAATTTTAGGTCAATGTTTTTTTTTTCAAGTTCATGTCTTATCTCTCTTTTTTTTACTCTCAGTTTTGAAGCATTCGTTTATTTGTGTACATCATCAGATAGATTTTGTATGGGGAAGTTGGATACACTGTGAACTTCCAACAGGAAGAACCATAGATATAACCAGTCTTTCAGTCTTCCTCAATCTCTCAAATGACACACCAAACTTTGTCATTGAGCTCATTCGCCATAGCCCTACAACTCTTGTCCTTATCCTCGATATGTACCCTAGGAAGGACTTCGTCGTTTGGCCGGATGACTTAAAAACCTTCTACGAGGACACTCAACTGGACAAATACAGGCAAGCTCTCCAGAAGCTTCCAGAAGTTAAACCCTACATCTCTCCATCCCTTTACATGCACACCACCACCTCTCCCACCGCCATAATGGCGCGGATTGAAACGCCGACGGCGGAGCGCATGGAGGAGATCATCGGAGATCATGTGGACCCGATTTCGAAACAAGTCTTGGGGATTTGGTTGGATCGTTGTGCTTGTGCTGAGAGAAAAGTGGGGGACATGGAGAGAGAGTATCTGAAGAAGAAGGATGGCTTGATTAGGCGCAAGACCATTGAGATTGATTTTGGTCCAAGTTTTGTGGAGTTGTTTGGTGTGGAGGTCGCAAATCGAATATTAGATTCGATTATGCAGTACTTTACTGTTTGAAGGGCTTCGAGGAGCTTTGCTTCCTGTGAAGTTTTATGTTACATGTGCTGGTATTTAAACTTTGTTATGCATGTGACGTAAGATAAGATTTGAATAATTTGGCTGTCTGCCTATGTGATATTTCATTTTGTTTGCAAATGATATTTTCTTATCATAGGTTAGGGGTGGGCAAAGAACTGGTGGGATTTGACTTACATAAATATTAAAATATTTTTACTTAATTCAAGTTAGGTCTACTTTGAATTTTTTTTCATAATTTTTATATCTAAGCCTGGTCTTCTTTTATGGTAGGAATGTTCAAACTTAACCCAATTCAAGTCCGATTTTAAAATTTTAATATATATATTATTATTAGATCCCATAAACATATAACATATATTTATATTTAATATATATAATGAAGGAAAATTACTATTAAAAAATATCATATAATAAATTAATTCTTTATGATTGAAATTTATGTCATATAATATAAAATATTTAACATATAAATATAAAACAAGTTCGAACCTGAGCTGGTCCAGTAATTTGCAAACCCAAGCTCCGTTCATTTGTAATATAGGAGCTTAAATTTTGTCCAAACTTCAACCTTGGACCTAATTTTTTAATTCAAATCCTATCTATTCTAAGTTAGGTCAGATTAAAAATTGAGTTGGGTCACGTTTGTCCATCCTTATCATAGATATTTATTTGACGAAATTCTATGATCCTATTTTATATAAATTTTTTATATAAAAATAAGAAATCTTTTGAAATATTTCATGCAACTTTAAATGATAAAGTTGCAATTTTTATGCACTTAATTATTATATGTAAAATCTGTATACAATTGCATTTTTTTAAAAAATTATAATATTTTATATAAAAATTACAATTTATATAATGTTTTTGTTAAACTTATATAGAAAAAAAATTATTAAATCTTGATATAACACTTTATTACAATGAAATAGAGATACATAAATATTAAAAACAAAAAGAGGGGCCAGTGATGGTTGGTTGTGTAGAAGGTTTAATGTCAAAAGTTTGTTTGATCATGATTATATTTAATTAATGACAAATTTGTTGTAATAGAATTAATTTTAGTATTACTTTATAGTAAATAGTAATTTATTTGATTTGATTGCACATTGATGTTGCCATAATTTTGGCTTAATGTTGTGCGTGTTATCTTCTAGGTGAGAATTTTTTATAAATAAAAAATATTTTATATTTAAATATTTTTTTAGTGTCTTAAACTCATCATAAGATAAAAAGATAATATGTCATAATTTAAAAATTAAAGTGCATAAAAAATAGAAAAAATATATTATAAAACCACCAATTGACTAGTTGATGAGTTGGTGTCAAAAGATTTGCTGTGTATGCTGAAAGTTATAGGTTTGAATCATTAATGTATCAAAAATGAAAATTATTTATTATGTTTTAATTATAATTTTGATAATTATGATTTTTATCATATTTTTGAAAAATATATTAATTTTTGGAGGTTGTTTTAAATTAATTTTTATATAAAAAATATTTTTATTTTTTAGTTTTAACATAAACTATAAATAAATTTTGTCTCATTAATAAAAATAAATTAGAGAATTCATAAAATCCAAAGACTAAAACATATTTAATGGAGCTAAATCTCAATATTAGTAATTTTTATTTATAATAATAATAAATTTACATTATTTTTATATAATAATACCTTAATAATGTTGAAATTATGTCAACAATAAATATTAAATAAGACGACTTTATTGTAGGATCACTTTTATATGTGGGTCAAAATATAAAGAAAAAATTAGCAGAGTGCTACTTTTATAATTACAACACTTTGAGGGCTGAAAGTGTAAGGAATGAAGTCCCTTCCTTTAATCCTTGTCTTACTTTGCAAGTAATAATATGTCACCGTTCATATTTAATTGTCTTTCCATCCAAGGGCTGATATTCAGCCAACACGCTTAGGGGGGTTGTCCTAGAAATAGTGTTGAGGCACTACAGTTTCACCCCGATAAAAATTAAACTAAGATCGAAGTCTAAAAGAGAGAGCAAACCCAATCCATTCAAGCACCGCTCAGTTAGAAGGCTGGCCCGACCCGTTCAATCAATCACTCCGCAGGTGTGCTTACCATTTAAAAAAAAAAAAAAAAGAATTTTTATTTGCAGTATAAATATAAATAATTTAAATAAAATCCAAAAATCCAGGAGGATACGTGTACGGAACCCTGACTATGCCCCTCCCGTAGACATTTCATATCACATGGAGTCTTAGTTGAAACAGCATCTGCACTCGATCGTTGAAGAACTTATGGACACCATCTGCAGCCATTTTTTACGTTCCCCAGTCTCCATCTTATCTTCTTCGCAAAGGCATTCTCTTTCTTTAGTACCATCGCGCTCTGCAACTTTAAGGTCTCAAATTTCTACTTCTTCCATTTCGTCTTCCTCTGCCATGGATACCCAAAACGATGGCCGAAGCAAATTTCTTGAATTCCCTTTCGTTTCAGCTCCGCAGAAGAAACTGATGGTGGATCTCGTTTCAGCTTTGGAGAATCGCTTCGATTCTCGGCTTTTGCCTTGTAAACTCCCACCTGATGTTCAGTACTATCAAAACCAGAGTGGCACATCCCAAGCTTCACTGCAAATTAGATCGGGCCAGAGTGATTCCCCGGTAATTTTTCTTCCACTTTGTGCTTCCGAGTTCTTAATTGCAATTCAAAGCATTCAAATTTCGTGTACTCGTTTCCCTTCGTGTTAGATTACAATTGTTTTTAGTGGACCATGCATTTTACTCTCTGGATTAGAAAGAAAACACAAATGCATTGCTAGTATGTTGGGAATGAAAAATGAAACAAAGGAATGAAGTGGATTATAGGTTTTTGAATGATTTTTTATTTTAAGTTTGAATGGAAATGCTAATTTGATTGGAGGATTAGGATTGGGTGGACCAAAAAAGTGCCTTTTTTAAAATTTTTATACCCAAATCTTTAATTGTCAAGCATAATATATTATCTTATTTTTATACCCAAATCTTTAATTGTCAAGCATAAATTTTTTTTCCAAGTTAATGTCTTATCTCTCATTTTTTTCTGTGAATTTTGAAGCATTCGTTTATTTGTGTATATCATCAGATAGATTTTGTATGGGGCAGTTGGGTACACTGTGAACTTCCAACAGGAAGAACCATAGATATAACCAGTCTTTCAGTCTTCCTCAATCTCTCAAATGACACACCAAACTTTGTCATTGAGCTCATTCGCCATAGCCCTACAACTCTTGTCCTTATCCTCGATATGTACCCTACGAAGGACTTCGTCGTTTGGCCGGATGACTTAAAAACCTTCTACGAGGACACTCAACTGGACAAATACAGGCAAGCTCTCCAGAAGCTTCCAGAAGTTAAACCCTACATCTCTCCATCCCTTTACATGCGCACCACCACCTCTCCCACAGCCATAATGGCGCGGATTGAAACGCCGATGGCAGAGCGCATGGAAGAGATCATCGGAGATCATGTGGATCCGATTTCGAAACAAGTCTTGGGGATTTGGTTGGATCATTGTGCTTGTGCTGAGAGAAAAGTGGGGGAGATGGAGAGAGAGTATCTGAAGAAGAAGGATGGCTTGATTAGGAGCAAGACCATTGAGATTGATTTTGGTCCAAGTTTTGTGGAGTTGTTTGGTGTGGAGGTCGCAAATCGAATATTAGATTCCATCATGCAGTACTTTGCTGTTTGACGGGCTTGGAAGAGCTTTGTTTCCTGTGAAGTTTTATGTTACATGTGCTGGTATTTAAACTTTGTGACGTAAGATAAGACTTGAATAATTTGGCTGTTTGCCTATGTGATATTTCTTTATGTTAGCAAATGATATTTTCTCATCATAAGTTAGGGGTGGGCAAAACAAAAAATTGGTGGATCTGATTTGTATAAATATTAAGATATTTTTACTTAGTTTAAGTTAGGTCTGATTTGAATTTTTACATAATTTTTATAATTAAGTTTGATCTTTTCTTAAAATAAGAAAGCTCAGACTTAATCCAATTTAAGCCTGATTTTAAAATTTTAATACATATATATTATTATATCCTTTAAATATATAACATATATTAATATTTAATATATATAATAAAGAAAAAATATTATTAAAAAATCATATACATAAATTAATTCTTTATGATTGAAATTTATACTATATAATATATGTTAAATATATAATATAAAATTAATTCTTTATTTAACCCTTAATCTTACTTTACAAGTAATAATATCTCACCGTTGATATGGTGCTTGCTATAGTACCTCTAGGGGTTTGGTGCCCGGGGTGATGTGGTAAAATATAAATCACTGGATGAGATTACAAAAATTTTAACATTGACTTAATAATCTCATCCAGTGATTTATATTTTGCCACACTACCCCGGACACCAAACTTCCAGGGGCACCACCCGTTGATATTTAATTATCTTTCCATCCAATGGCTGATATTCAGTCACCGTAGTGTGGGTTGTCCTAGAAATACTATTGGGGCACTACAATTTCACCCCGAGAAAAAGTCAACCAAGATCGAAAACTAAAAAAGAGAGCCAAACCAGTCCATTCAAACGACGCTCAGTTAGAAGGCCGACCCGTTCAATCAATCACTCCACAGATGTGCCTACCATATAAAAAATAAAAAAAGAATTTTTATTTGCAGTATAAATATAAACAATTTAAATAAAATCCAAAAATCCAGGAGGATACGTGTGCGGAACCCTGACTATGCCACTCCCGTTGCCATTTCACATCACATGGAGTCTTAGTTGAAACAGCATCTGCAGTCGATCGTTGAAGAACTTATGGACGCCATCTGCAGCCATTTTTTACGTTCCCCAGTCTCCATCTTATCTTCTTCGCAAAGGCAGTCTCTTTCTTTAGTACCATCGCGCTCTGCAACTTTAAGGTCTCAAATTTCTACTTCTTCCATTTCGTCTTCCTCTGCCATGGATGCCCAAAACGATGGCCGAAGCAAATTTCTTGAATTCCCTTTCGTTTCAGCTCCGCAGAAGAAACTGATGGTGGATCTCGTTTCAGCTTTGGAGAATCGCTTCGATTCTCGGCTTTTGCCTTGTAAACTCCCGCCTGATGTTCAGTACTATGAAAACCAGAGTGGCACAGCCCAAGCTTCACTACAAATTAGATCGGGCCAGAGCGATTCCCCAGTAATTTTTCTTCCACTTTGTGCTTCCGAGTCCTTAATTGCAATTCAAAGCATTCAAATTTCGTGTACCCGTTTCATTTTGTGTTAGATTACAACTGTTATTAGTGGACCATGCATTTTAATCTCTGGATTAGAAAAAAAACAAAAATGCATTGCTAATATGTTGGGAATGAAAATGAAACAAAGGAATGAAGTGGATTATAGGTTTTTGAATGATTTTTTATTTTAAGTTTGAATGGAAATCCTAATTTGATTGGAGGATTAGGATTGGGTGGACCCAACTATTAGGTTATTTTAATTTTCCTAGTTGATTAAATGCTGAAAAAGTGCCTTTTTTAAAATTTTTATAGCCAAATCTTTAATTGTCAAGCATAATATATTATCTTATTTTAAAAAGTTACATGACATTGTTACTTTCAAGTTGTGAACTTGGATGGAACTGTATCAGTATTTTGAGAGGCATGAGCATGTATTGCACTGGTAAAATGACCCATCAATGCCCATCATCAATATTTTCTTTATAAGTAATAAGCCTGTGTTATCACTAAAATTAGAAACGTATTGCTAAAGTGTTTTGGCTGATAACTTGCAACCTTTATTTATTTGTCTACTTCCACTCTTGGAATGAACTTAATATTTTGCAAAAATGAAGAAAAGAGTATTGCATGTGTTTTTGCCTATTCTCAGTTCTTATCTTCTTGATCTTTTGGCTGAAATATTGTTCTTTTCGAAGATTTTTCTACTTTTATTCTTAATTTGGGGCATTTTTTCATTTTGTATCAGGTAGACTTTGTACTGGGAAGTTGGATTCACTCTGAGCTACCAACAGGGGGATCCTTAAACATATCAAGTCTTTCTGCATATCTCAACCAATCAAATGATGCACCAAATTTTCTTGTTGAAGTCATCCGAAGCAGCCCTACAATGCTAATACTCATTCTGGATTTGCCCCCTCGAAAAGACCTCGTGCTTTGGCCGGATGACCTCAAGACTTTCTATGAAGACACTCAGCTGGACACACACAGGCAAGTTCTTGAGAAAATTCCTGAGGTCCAACCTTATTTCTCTTCTTCACTTTACATCCGGACTGTGGCCTCTCCCACGGCTATAATGGTTAGAATCCAGACAGAATCTGGATCTCGTGGAGAGGAAAGGATGGAGGAGATAATCAGAGATCATTTGGACCCAATCTCAAAGCAAGTGCTGGGAATCTGGTTGGATCATTGTGCTTGTGCCTCAAGAGAAGTGGGAGAGACAGAGAGAGCTTATCTGAAGAAAAGGGATGGTCTTATTAGAAAGAAGACTATTGAGATTGATCTTGGTTCGAGCTTTCCCAGGTTGTTTGGTCCGGAAGTGGCTAACCGAGTGTTGGAATCTATAAGGGAGTATTTTACTGTTTGAAATGCTAATTGTTTTTGGGATTGTTGGATATAATCTATGATCAAACTGATAAGCTAGTGATTTAGGTCATATATGTGATCTATCAGCTTCATAAACAGCTCTATCTGACCATAAAATTCAGAAAATATCCCAATTAGCTGAAATAGTTTAATGGGCTTTAAAATGACACTAACTAGCCTTGATGCAAAAGAAGAAAGAACAAACAGCGGATACCTAATACATCGATAAGTCGTATAGTCGAGGAGAAAGGTCTAACACTTGTGAAACTTATATTTATCCTTTTTTAGATTAAAAAGTACTTCTTGTACTCTCTAAACCCTATAGATTATAGTCTATGAGAAGAAAAATAAGGAATGAGTGCAAAATGGCATTACTTTTTTTAGATATATGTGAATTAAGCCTACACTTTTTTTAACTTTTAAATGTTAGGTTCCATAGCTGGCACATGTTGTGGAGATTAGACATAACTTGCCTAACAAATAGTATTTTCTCTCCTTTACTTTTCTTAATGGTCTTGTGTTTTAACGGAATGAAAGATGAAAGATATAGAAGACATACTTTTTGTCATGCTTTGATTACCTAACAAGCTGCCAGCCTCTCTAAGTTTTCTTTGCTTCCTTATGATATCTTTGTACCAATTACATGTCTCCTTCGGTTATATAGAATGATGTGACGAACAAAATTATTCAGTAGTCTACGCAGTTACATATGATGTTTTTAGTGAATATTTGTAATGAACCAAAATATTCAATATACCATGTTCATACATTGACAGAGAATGGGTGAGTTTCATGGTATCCTTCGATTTTAAAATTTAGGATGATGTGATAAGTTATATATTGTTAAATTGAAATGATATAATTATAAGTATTTTTAAAATGGATATATATATTATCAAATAATTTTAATTAAACAATTTATAAATTTATTATATTATTCTGAATTTTGAATTTTGATACTGAACGAGTTCGGTGAAATTCACCTATTTAAGAGTGAGAGCAGAAGAGTATAGCAGATGAAAACAACGAGGGATCGAGAGAAAGCCAGAGACAACCAGAGATGGTTTCTATCCGTAAGAATATCCGATATTAACTGTGATATACTTTTTTAATTTAACTCCTGCATACTAACCAAGAAGAGATAATGTTAGCATGGAATCTTATAGACTACAGTCTATATAATGAAAATGAAGCAGGGTCCCAAGTCAATATCATAAAATATAATATTATTATATGAACACATAACAAGAGAATAAACTCAGATAATATAAAAATTATTGGATAATATAGGATAAATTATTTATATTAGTTTTGATGTCATATAATTTTTGTTGTGTTATGATGTAACTTTTATAATTGTGTGCTGTTTTATATTTTTTATTTATATAATATAAAAGGATTTTTTGAGAAAAATTTTACTTGTAGACTGCGCCTGGTGGAAGAAGTAAAACTAGTGATGAGCGTTGTGGGTGGTAGCAGAGTAGTTGGGACGGTGATATTTGTATACAGGGAAGAACAGAGGCTTTGCTTCCATATTGATGGCTTTGCTTTCATATTGATGGGTTGCTTTAGCCACCCAAAAACTCAAAAAATACCAAATTATTTTTATAAATATTTGAAGTTTTTTGAAGAAATTATATATATATAGCTCTCTAAAAAATTAAATTTTACAGTAAAAATTCTTTACAAATTAACTTGTGCAACATTTTATGTCTGGCTTTGGTCTTGGTGGTGAATGATAATGGAGAAAGGGTAAGCGATGGAAGAACATGATACTAGTGATAAACGGTCCTTCTTTGATTGCACGCGGCATCAATGCATCGAATGCAGGTAGATATTTTTTCGATTAGCATTGATCAGCTGATCAATTGTTAATGATTTTGTTAAAAATAAGTACTAAAACTAGGATTTTTGCAAGAAGCATCCCCATTAATCTGCGTTGAATTCGCATCGGATACCGTGAAACACAAGCAAATAGTGGTGAATATTCTTGAAATGACCGATTGATGTAAATTTTCAAAAAGTTTGTTGGGCAATCATTGTAGAACAAAAATACTCATTTTTTAAGGTATGCTCATTCCTAACCGAAGAATTTTATAATAAAAATAATGAAATAAAATATTTCATCATTTATAAAATAATTAAAAATTTATATATATTTACATTTTTTATATTATAATATTATTTTTTATTAATAGATAATAAAAATATTGATTTTTGAATTTTTTATTAAAATATTATCATAATTATAGTTTTAATAATAAAATTTAAAATATGATATTTTTATATTCTTTACAAAAAAATATTTAATATATAAATTTAACAAATTAAAAATTTTATACTTTTTATTATAGTAAAAATTTATTAATTATAATTTTCATAATAAAATTTAAATTGTGACAATTTTTATTATTGATTATATTATATGTTTTAATGATATTAAATTGTTTAATAATATATTTATTATTTTTGTAATAAAGATATTATTATCATTATTTATACTTTTTTCATATTATTCCTATATAATTTTATTGTACCAAATATAAAAATAGAATAGTCATTCCTTATTATGCCAAATAAAATTATGAAAATCATTCCCTTTCTCATTAAATTTTATTCCATCATAATAGATGCAACATAAATTGTTAATTCAGTAAAACATATATTAATATTAAGCGGATTTCATTTGTCAATAGCCTAGGATTCAAACATCGAAAATAATACTTTTTAGAAGAGAAAAAAATTATTAATACTTTAATTTTTAGAATGATTATCTATTTTATTTAGTGGTTAAAAAAAGATTATTCTTGAAATGATTTAACCCTATCTGTAGCTTAAATTTTCCAAATGCCTTTATTACTCGCATGCGTAAATATATGCAAACACCTGATCTCATTTAGCATCCGCCAATTGTTTCATCATCTGCCAATTGTGTAAAGCCACATTAGACGCAAATTCTTAATTAATCTCGCCTCGTTTAGGAAACTTAACACCAAATTGTATAGTTATGCCTTTTTTATATTTTATTATCTATTTTTATTCATACATTCTTTTTGAAAAATGAATTTAATTGTAAAATATATTTTTTATTTCCGATATTCTTGCGTCCACTCTTATTTTTTTTATTGCTATCCACCCTTAATTATGAGAGAAGAATTATTCGCCTTTTTTTCCCCCTTATCTTTTAAAACTTATGATCATCTGAATTGACTGTAGAACTTAAGAAAAAGCAACGGAATGAGAATATTATCATTGAAAAAGAAAGATAATTGTTTTTTTTTTTTTCCCCTCGTTTCAAATACTTCTTATACTTCCAACTAAACCATTTATAATTTTATAATTGGCCGCCCACCATTTTCCTCGAAAGTTATGAAAATGCAGAGATTAAAAAATTATTGTCTATGACTATGCATTGAATGAAAATGTTGGGCATCTAATGTTGTGCGCATCCACGATCGATCGGAATAAATTTATTCATGTTCTTCTCTTTTCGGGCGTGTGATGATCTTGATCTAATGCACAGTTTTTGTCCTTTCCTTTTGAAAAATAATAATTAAATCAAGGTTTTAACTAGATCATATCTTTATGAAATACGATATGTATAATGGACATAATATATTGTATTTGAAAAATCTGCATATCACTTGATATGAATCTTTTAGGGCATATTAAACGAGAATATTATTTTTACATGTATGAAATTGATAATTTCATCCTTAAAATTTTTATGTATTTACAAAATGATTTATAAATTATATAAAAGGTAGAATTTCATTTATATATATATATATATATATATATATATATATATATATATATTTAATTTTATTCATCAATTGTCTTGTTTAGAATAAAATTATCTATACAAAAATACGAAATTGTATATATAAACTATTATTGAATGATACGATTACAACTTCATATAATAAAAAAAAATTATTTTGTCAATCCTTACTAATTTCAAAAATAAAATTATTAAATTTATTTGTTATATGAAAATAAAAGAAGTGGACAATAGTTCCTAAAGTTTGCATTACAGGTCAAAATTAAAATGTAAAATTATACAAATTTTTAAATCATCATGTGATTTTTAATTATGTTTTAATTATAATTATTAATATAACATCTGATAATCATTACACACTGCTTCCACTTTTATTTATATAAACAAATTGTTCTCATTTGGTGCACCCTTTTTATATAATATAATATAAATAATGTATTTTAAGTCATCAGGCAATGTTCATGAAAGAAAAGAAAAAAATTAAGACATGAGTCGGTTAATGCTATAGTTATACATGAGATGCTCAAAGAGAGATCAAAATTTTATTTCACAAAAAAAAAAAAAACTATACATAGAATATTGAACCATGTCTCTTTTCAAATTTGCTACTAAGGTTGGTTGGTTTGGTTGTGGGAAAAATGGAATTTCTAGAAAATGTTTTCCTAAAAAATATATATATTTGAAAAATGAATTGATTTTTTATTGTTTAATGCATAAAAAAAATATTTTTTGATGTTTGGTGCATAAAGAAAAATTAATTTCATTTGAACTAAATCAAAATTATTTACTTTAAATATGGTTGAAGTAAATCAAAGATGTTTGTTATGATACTTTAGGATTTCCTATTTTAAATTTATGTTATAAATTTTGATATTATTAAATTAAAATTATTTAATTTTAATTTTTTAATAAGTATAATTAAATAATTTTAATTTAATAATTTTTAAAATCATTACATCACTATATATTTCAAAACTTTTAACAAACTATAGAATTCACAAAAATTCAAAATGCATTGAACCCATTTAATAGATTCCCACTAACCCTTGCCTCGCGTTGTGAGAAATGTTTGCAGCACTATCCTTGTGAAAAAACCTAAGATAAGATAATGGATCTATAAAATAGGATTAATTATTACTTGATAAGTTAATAGATAATCAATAATTAATAATTCATATTTAATAATTAATTATATAAAAATATTTAATAAAATTAATTGTTAAATTAATTTAAAATATAAAATAATATAAAAATATATTAATATAAATAAATATATAAAAAATTTATACTTACTTTAAAATTAAATTATATTATATAATTAAAATAAAAATATAATAACTTAAATTTAATTAATTATATTTATAATATTATTTATTCATATTAAATTAATAAAAATATATAAATTATTTATTATAGCAAACACATATTATAATTTTACACACTTTTTAAAAAAATATTTTTAATAAATTTTTTTATCATTCTTGGTGCTTCATAATCCAATAATAATTGGTCTCCAACAACAAAATATATATTAAAGATATTACAAAATCTTATATATAAATTTGTATAGTTAATTTAATTAATTATTATCAAATATTATATAATAGAGCATCAGATAATATTTTAGTGAATATTGAATAAAAATATATAAGTGAACTTTAATAAATAAAAATATATTTTATAAAAATAGAAATACAACATCCATCATGAGAATATTTAAAAAATAAAAATAAATTTTATTTATAATTGTGATTACATAACAAGGAGAAGGAAAAAATGAAAAGCTTGAGCTCAAGCACAAGCACAGGCACGGATGCACTAACTAACAACAAAAATAAATTTTATTTTTTAAAATAGAAAGTTATTTTTCTAAAAAATAATACCATTTTTTGATTGATCATAATTTATTTTTTTATTAATCAAAATTTTTGAATGTCTAAATAGGAAAAAGTTAAAAAATGAATTCCAAAAGTTTATTTTTCCCCCCAATCAAACAGATCCTAAGTAAACCTAGAAATTCCATGTGAAAACTCACAAAAGATTTTATATTCACTTTATATTTAATACCATTTTCTGATTAATTATAATTTATTTTCTAAATAATTAAAATTTTTGGATGTCCAAATAAGAAAAAGTTAGAAAATTCATTTTTCCCCTAACCAAATGGATCCTAAGTGAACCTAGAAATTCCATGTGAAAACTCTCAAAAATTTTTATATTCACTTTATATTTATAAAGTAATAGTATGATTAATTGAAATTGAGAGAATCAATCTAAATTTATTTTTATACAAATATGAATCTCTCAATTTTCCAAAGAAATTGAAGACGGAAAACTAAGAAAGATATAAATATGTAATTTCTAATATTTGAGTCCACAATTTTTGTCTAAGAAATTAACTTACTAAATTAATTAAAAAATTTACATATTTACATTTCGTTTAAATTCATATTCTCAATTTTGCTGACTGAAATTTAGCAACGTGCAACATTATGACACGAAGCAACTCCTTTTTTTAGTCCTACAAACAATATGAACATCACAATCATAATTATGGATTATTAAGTATCTTTCACATGGAAAGAGCTTCCATTAGTGTGTGTATTTTGGCACTGTATATCTCTTTTTTCTATTTTATTAGTTCTTTATCTCGTTTTCTACTCAGCATCTCAATTGTTGGCCATGGAAAATTTTAACAATTTTTTTTTTAAAGGAGAGTGCCAAGATTTCTTAAATTTCAAAGGGGAAACATTTCTTTATTCCAACTTTCCTCTTCCCTCTTCCCTAAGATTTGAGGAACAACCGCCAAACCTTTAGGTTTTTGTTGGATTAGCAATGAAAGGTAAAGGTATTGAAAAGGAGTGATGAGAAAGGAAAAGGTAGGGATAAAATTGCTTAAGAGATAAGATTCCCTAGCTAATTTGCACAACCATTAATTTTTTTTATTATTTAAACTCAGGTTTTTGATTGGAATAAGAGTAATAAATAATAAATTCTTTTCATCAATGACATATCTAAAAATCCAATGTAAGATCCTTCATTAAGTTTAGAAAATCTTTAAATTCAACTTATTAATGCTGATTACCAATTATTAATTTGAACCATTAAAATTATGTCTTGTTAATTAGTTGAAATTTCAATTATTTCACTTAAATTGTCAGTGATTTTTTTTCTTATTGTAAGTTTTGGTATCAGTTAGAGGGTTATAATTAGTATAAGATAATTGAAATTTTAATTTTGATTAGGAAATAAATTATAAGTAAAATGTAATGTTTTGAGATCCTATCTCAGTTTCTTTCAGATGAAATGACTCTGTATAATGGCTTGAAGTTTTGAATGCTTCTTTTATTTTCCTAACGCTGAAGAATTCTTTTTTGCTAAGTTCCCATTAAAAGTTATACTAACTTTAAAGATGCAAAAAATAATAATAATAATAAATTGTTGTAAACTATTAAAAGAGGAATGGTTTGTAATTATCATGATTATTATTTTGGGTGCTTAGAATCCGTATGTTTTTAAACATGTGAGCAAGCATGCATTTTAAGACCATAGAACTTAAATTAAAGATTACGTTCAAAAGGACGAAAACAGAAACTTCTGCATCCACTTTACTTTCCTTTGATAATTCTTATTAATTTTAAAGAGATAAAAATATAATTTTTATTTTAAAAATAATTAATTTTTTAATTGGGGCTTACAATTCAAATAAAAAATTGCATTTATTTTTCTTTGAAATAGAAATAGATTTGGTGCATTTTCTAAGAAATGTATAAGATGAATTTTAGAAAGAGATAAATATAATTTTTTAGTTGAAATTGTGAATTTCAGTAAAAATATAGTGGGGCAAAAAATATACTTTTATTTTTTCGAAAATGACAAAAATAGTAGAAAAAAGAGATGATTCAGATTCATTTTCCTGGTAAACTTATATACTTATATGTGATAAAAAAAACAAAAAAAACTTAACACTTAATCAACCAAAATTTTACTAATCTACTTTATTTCTATCTTTTGTTTTTTATTCTTATATAAATTATAAATTCATATTCATATATATAATATTAATATTAATTGTTATTTAATACACTTAACGAATTTATAAAATTTTTTATTTATAATATCATCCTATTTGATCATTAATTTAAGTGACAGGACCTAACAAATTATACCGGAAAACTTTTCTGGTTTACCGTTAGATTTAGTTTTAAAATATTGATCCAAAATTAGGTTGGTTTATAACAAATAAATATAAAATAGGGGCGCCACTCTTTTTTGAGAGTAAATGAAAGCCTGATCTATACAATTTATAAGCTAAATTTTGGCTTATAATAAATATCTCTTCATGCATTAAAATCAAATAATTGAATTTATAAATTATTAACATGATTAATAAGGTATAAATTGATATCTAAAAGTGGTTCATGCATTGACTTATCAAAAAATAAATAAATAAATTTTATTTTAATAAGTTATTTTGAGTACCTTCTAACATATAAGCAAATAGCTTTACAAATTTTTTTATTAATTTATATTGTATATTTTTAAATAATAATTATATTCTTAGTTTAAATAATAAATAAAAAAAATTAATTTAATAAGTAAAAAATTATATAACATTAAAAATTTAGTATGAATAATTAAATAATAAATAAATATTTAAATAAATGTATAATATTATAAAATATAATTAATTAAATTTATATATTTATATAATTAATTACATTAATATAATTTTATTTTTAAATAAATATAAATTAATTTATATATTTATATATATTAACATGTCTTTTATATTATTTTATATTTTTAATTGATTCAACTGTTAATTTTGTAAAATATTTTTTATACAATCAATTATCTTATCAACTAAGAATTAACTTATAATCAAATCTTATATTAACATTAATGATTAGAATTAATATATAATTGAAGGTTAGATAATTATTAATTTTAAAAATAGCAATACTATTTACATAAAAAATAAGATTTAAAATTAATTTTTAATATAAATTGAATGTTGTGAATTAAATATAAGATTATAAAAAAATTTAGAAAACTCAATTAAATACATATATAAAATTTAAAAATCAATTTCCAATTTCACTTCTAGTACATATACACTTCCATTCAAAAACTTTTAAATTACACAATTTAATATTTTTAATCTTAATAATTAATGATCATGATTTACTTTTCCCTATCTCACTTGATAAAGGTCATATGTATCCCAGTGGGTTAGAATGATTAATAATATACATTTTATTTTAGGATAATGTTGTAAAAAATTCAAAATCTAAAAAGATTTAATGTTTTCACCTCCTAATTATTAATATTAAATTTTGTGGGAAGTTCTACGATTTAAAAGACAGAGTATTTTCATTGTTAAGTTATGTTTAATATATTCAAATTTATATTTTTAATTATAGTTTATTTATTTAAAAAAAATCCAAGATTGATAGAATTTTGCGAACACTACCTTTTATTTTATTAAATGGAGATCACCAAAATTAAAATTCAAACACCTCCTTAAAAATGTTTAAGCATTTATAACCATATTTTAATTTTTTTTATATGTTAGTGAGGAATTCTAAATTTTACTAGTAATCTCCTTTTCAATTGTTCTAAATTGATTAATTTACCTCGTATCTAACAAATTCATAAGCAAACCAATCGCCAAATGATCAGGTTTTAAACAGAAATTCATACAAGAAGATTCACTATATTGGAAATGTTGGTATATTTTCTAAAATCAATTAACCTATTAATAGAAGCCATGATGCTCGGGAAAAATGGTTTTTCGAGTTTGATTAATTATATTCATGAATACTAATATAAGGTAAAATTTATAGTGCACTTTTGAAAATTAATATATTAATATATCATTAAATTTAATTATTAATATATTATCAAATAATATATAAAATTTAATTTAAAATAATAAATTTAATATATAATTAATTTAATAATATATTAACGTACTATAATATCAATAGCATATGGAAATATCTCCCTAGATATAATATACAAGGGTAAAGCTTTATGAGTGATATATGCACTCCACATGGCCAAATATATACACACACACACACACACACATATATATATATATATATATATACACCACTACCCCATTTATAACTGTAAAATCCCATTCCTACTTTATTCTCGCATATAATTCCTCTGTTTTTTTATTTTTCATATTTTGAATAAATTTTTTTATCTATTATTTTAAAATTCTAATAAAATATTAAATATTTTTTTTAATTTTATTTTATTTTTTATTAATAAATATTTTATTATTTTACATTCTAAACTCATTCGCATTAATTTTATTATATTTTCTCTCTATTTTTTTATTATTTTGAACTTTCTCCATAAAAAATAATCTTAAAGAATTTATTAAAAATAAATAAATAAAATTATTTTTTAATATTTATAAAATTGATTAATTGTGATATATAAAAAGAAAAAAGTAATATTTTTAGCATAGATAGATTATTCTAATAATATTAATTAAATAGGTGTTGATTTAAAAAAAAAAAAAAATCAGGCTGGTATCATTTGTCGCAACGAAGTACCTGAAATTCACTTTCTTTCATTTAAGTACACCCGCATATGAAAATTTACTACAATATTAGAAGGTAAAATGACGCATTTACAACACGTTTCAAGAATGCCAAAAGTACCAAAACAGAAACCTCTTTTGTCATATATTAAAATTGAAGAAATTTTGATTTAATACAAATAAAAAATAAAAGGCTAAAAATTTATAAGAATTAAAATTGAAAATTTTTTAATTTTATAAAAATTAAATTAATATAAAATTTTAATTATAAATAAAATTAATAAAAATTTAACTTTTAAGGAATTAAAATAAATTTTTAGTTAAGATAAAAATAAAAAATAAGAACTTAAAGATATAGTAATATGATGATATTTGACAATTTAGTTGTTTATTAGATTTGATTTATCTATTTATTTAAAATTTTCAGTTCATATTATTATTTAGAGATAAAATAATAACATGTTACTGCTTGGAGAATAAATAGTAACATGACGTAATTTGGTTGTTAATTAGACTTAATTTATTAATTTATTTAAAGTTTTTTATTGATGTTACTATTTTGAAATGAGACAGTAACATCCACTTCTTTAATAGTTTGGTTGTTAATTAAACTTGATTTATCTATTTATTTAGAGTTTTTGGTTAGTGTTACTATTTTAAAATGAAACAGTAACATCCTCTTCTTTGACAGTTTGATTGTTAATTAAACTTAATTTATCCATTTATTTAGAATTTTTTATTATTATTACTATTTTGAAATAAAACAATAACATATTATTGTTTGGAGAACAAATAGTAACATGTACTTTTTTGATAATTTGATTATTAATTAAACTTAATTTATTCATTTATTTAAAATTTTTAATTGGTATTACTATTTGGAGAACAAACAATAACATGCATTTCTTTAACAATTTGACTATTAATTAGACTTGATTTATCTATTTATTAGAGATTTTTAGTTAGCGTTACTATTTTGGAACGAAATAATAATATATTACTGCCTAGAAAATAAATAGTAATATGCTATTATTTGATAATTTGATTATTAATTAGACTTCATTTATCCATTTATTTAGAATTTTTAGTTAGTGTTACTATTTTGGAATAAAATAGGAACATCCTCTTCTTTGACAGTTTAGTTATTAATTAGATTTGATTTATCCATTTATTTGATATTTTTTATTAGTGTTACTATGTTGAAACAAAATAGTAACATGTTATTGTTTGAAGAACAAACAGTAACATATTCTTCTTTGATAGTTTAGTTGTTAATTAGATTTCATTTATCTATTTTTTTGGAGTTTTTAGTTAGTGTTACTGTTTTGAAATGAAACAGTAACACTCTCTTCTTTGACAGTTTGATTACTAATTAGACTTAATTTATCTATTTATTTGAGATTTTTTGTTAGTGTTATTGTTTTGGAGCGAAATAGTAACATCCTCTTTTTTAGCAGTTTAGTTATTTATCAATTTGTTTGAGATTTTTTATTATTATTACTGTTTTAAAATGAAATAGTAACATCCTTTTCTTTGATAATTTAATTATTAATTAGACTTGATTTATCCATTTATTTGAAGTTTTGGTTAGTATTTCTATTTTAGAATGAAATAATAACATATTACTGTTTGAAGAACAAATAGTAATATTCTCTTCTTTAGCGATTTGATTATTAATTAGACTTAATTTATCTATTTATTTAGAGTTTTGATTAGTGTTATTATTTTGGAACAAAATAGTAAACTGTTTAGAGAATAAACAATAACATGTTATTTGGTAATTTAGTTGTTAATTAAACTTGATTTATCCATTTATTTATGATTTTTTGTTAGAGTTACTATTTTAAAACAAAATAATAACATCCTCTTCTTTAACAATTTGGTTGTTAATTAAACTTAATTTATCCATTTATTTAAAATTTTTTATTGGTATTATTGTTTTAAAATGAAACAGTAACATGTTATTATTTAAGATTTTGGTATTACTATTTAGAAAATAAATAATAATATGCTGTTATTTGGTAATTTATTTGTTAATTAAACTCGATTTATCCATTTATTTGAGATTTTTTGTTAGTGTTATTATTTTGAAATAAAATAGTAACACATTATTATTTAAAGAACAAACAGTAACATGTTGTTATTTAGCAGTTTGATTATTAATTAAACTTAATTTATCCATTTATTTGAGATTTCTGATTGGTGTTACTATTTTAAAATAAAACAGTAACACGTTCTTCTTTAATAGTTTACTTGTTAATTAGACTTCATTTATTCATTTATTTAAAATTTTTTATTAGTATTACTATTTTAAAATGAAATAATAACATATTGTTGTTTGGAAAATAAACAGTAACATACTATTATTTGACAATTTTTTTGTTAAGTAGACTTGATTTATCCACTTATTTCAATTTTTTGTTTGGTATTATTATTTTGAAATAAAACAATAACATGTTACTATTTAGTCTATAAACAGTAATATATTATTTTTTGATAATTTTATTTGCCAAGAAAATTGTTATGATACTAATAAACTTGTTTGTTAAGAAAATTGTTGTGATATTATTAAATACCAAAAGAGTTAAGGAGCAAAAGTTTAATATGAGATTTAACTGAATTTGAATTAACAAAAATAAAATTAAAGTTGAAAAAATAACAAAAAATAAAGAAAAAAATTAAGCAAAATTATTGAAAAAAGTCTTTTTTTACCAATTAGAAGGGCAAAATGCCAAACACGTAAATCTCGAAAACTTACATATAATTAAAAAAATTACCTGAAATGGATAATCAAGCATAAAGCTATTTACACATTTTTAATTAGGTCGATCCTGTCAAATCCAAATTTTCCTATTTTCTATCGAAAGATCATAGAAAAAAGAATGAAAATAAGTGATCATATGTAAAAATTGGTTAACTAATTATGAAATTATACCTTTCCGAAATTCTTGATTCATAGTTGCATTCTCATGGTTAAAAAAAGATATTTTGAAAATATAATAGTAATAATTTATAAAATTAGTACTTATTTAAAATAAAAATCAGTGCTACGATGTAATTTACCATAAAAAATATATTAGCTTGGGAAATTTTCTTTATTAATAAATAGGAGTTTGCGTAGGTTTAAGATTCAAAAATGACCATCATTAAATGAAGAGAGATCCGTAATTTTCAGTGTAATTTTCCTCTGGTGTCTGAACAAAAATAATACTAACCAAAGCGACAGTGATATGTTTCAGATTTTTTTCTTATCTTTTTATCGACACGCAGATGGATCATTACAAGAAGGGTCTGAGTGCTCATCTATCATCCAAAAATATTTCAAATCCTAGCTAAATAATTTTGGTAATATTATTTTTTTATATTTTAATACATTAAAAATTATTTCTTAAATTTTAATATTCATTTAATTAGAACATTAAAATATTTAATTTAACAAAATATAACATTAAAATTTTGATATAATGACAAATTTAGATATATTTTTCCATTATTAAATACTAAAGTATCTATTTGTTACCAAAACAAAAATCAGAGTATTTCTTCAAATAATAAGGAAGAATATCAATACGACTATTAATATTAAGAAGAATTTAAACTCGCAATCATAAAAAAATTTAAGGGATATAGATAAATTTAATAGAGTCACGTCTACTTTTATTTCAATTACTAAATATTAATAAATTTTGAAGATTTTTTTTCCTTTTTATTTGTTGTTTTAAATTTTTAACGAAGTATTAAAGTTTATTTTAATTTTATTTTTCTTTTTCATTAATAAATATTTCATTATTTTACACTCTTAATCTAATTACATTTATCTTGAACTTTATACATAAAGAATAATCTTAAAAAATTAACTAAAAATAAATAAGTTAAATTATTTTTTAATATTTATAAAATTAATTAATTGTGATAAATAATAAGAAATGAATGGGGTATAAAGTTTAGAAATTACTCTCTTTATTTCTTTTTAAAAGTCATTTTAGAGAAAATTTTGTTTTTAGTTATTTATTTATCATTTTAAAAATTAAAATCGTATTTATTATCTTCTTTTAAATATTATCCATATTATCTAAATAAATACTTAATAACTTTAATTACTAGTTATCTTTCAATAAAAGATATATTAGTTATTACAATTGATCTCTTTTAAAATTAAAATTATTTATTTTTTTAATTTTTACGTAAAAGAATATAATTAAAGTTTGCTGATTTTTACTTTCTATTGTTCCAAAGCGTCATAGTTAATTAATCAATGTAACACGCTTTCGTAGCAACCTTGAACTTTGGTAGCGTGAATGGCATTGCTTCTCTCAACCTCTCTCCCTCTCTCTCGGAAGAACAAAAACACGTGAAATGGGAAAATACTTGATTAAAAATAAATCATACACTTTCTTTTAATAAAAAATAAAATTTAAGAAATTTATATATTTTATTATTTATAAAAATGAAAAAAATTATTAAAAAGATAAAAAATAAGAATATAAATTTTCTTCATTTTTATATTGATTTTGAATATATAAAAATACAATTTATATTCGGAAACTTGCCTTTTTTTTACAATAATTAAAAATTTTAAATAAAAATTTTATATATCTTTTTGGAAATTCAGGTCATAATTTTTTTAGAAAATGGAGAGCATTTAAGTTAAAATAATGATAAGAAGAAGAATAGCATTGCCCCAAAAATGAATAGGTTGATGAAATGTCCCCATCCGAGAACTCAATGCAGAGAAAAAGAAATGTACGGCAATATGAGCCATTGTACCAACGGTCACATTTCTTTTTCCTTATACCAATTTTCTATTTACCTCTTTCAATTTTTATCTCCACATAGCCTTTGCTTTTATCTTTCCTTTGAACTTCTATCCCTGCCTTTTGCAATTTTAATTTTAGCCAATAAATTAAACTAAACAATTTAAATTAAAATTTTTGAATTTTTTTCATTTTGTTTTTGTATTTTAATATCTTATTATTATTTTATAAAAAATTAAAGACAAAAAATTCAAGAATAAAATTAAAGTAAAATTTCTTGAGTATTTGCTATAAGGAAAAATTTCTAGATTAATACTAAAAATTCAATACTATTTTCATATAATTATTATCAAATGTATTATTTTTTCAATTTAATTAGCAATTTGTTCCGATAGAAAATTAATTATTTTTATAGGAAATTACTTATTTACAAGGGAATCATATTGATGTGTTTATAGTAATAATGTTGTACTAAAATTTTTTTTCTTATTGTAATGTTCACCATTAAAATTGAGATATATATATAAATTAACTACTCTAATATAATTATAAAATTGATTGTTATTGTAATTATTAAATTAAAATTATTAATATTTAATAAAGTAACTAATATATATTATAATCCAAATAAATTAAGCACTTTACGATAAATATTTAAAAATTTTACTTAATTTTCTCCTAAATTTAAATACAATAGGATTAAAAATTCTGTATAAAGGCACACAAAATAATTTGTGTCCACGTCTTTCTTAAAATAAATATTAAAATAGTCAAAATAAAAGGAGAGAATCATATTTCTATTTGACTCACCAGTTGTATTAATATTGGATACTGATAAAATTTCTCTCAAAATTAAATCATTTATTTACACGACTACTAATAAAATTATACATTTATAATTGAAAGTTTTTAGCTTGAATAACATCTAGTATTTCTTACATCCATGATCCTTAATTTTTATATATGTGTATTTAATAATTTAAGAAAAAATTATACACTCACATACTTATTTATTTTTATATTTAAGTAAAGATAGATGTTAAAGGTTATTAATACACTGTTAAAATTATACTATTATTAGTAAAAATTCTTAGTTATTTATTTTTTTAATCAAATTTAAACTCCAAAAATTTTATACTCACAATTTTATTTTATTTTTTTATATTCAAGTAAAGGCAGATGTTAGAGGTTAGATGTTAGATACGTACAATTTTTAGATTTTTTTTGAACAAATAAGAAAGTTAAGAATTTTTTAATACTGTTTCATAAAGGAATATATTACTCGGCCTATTTCTTTCTGTATAATAATTATATAAAAATTTAAATTTATGACACTTTAGAATCTATTCAAATTCTTCATATTACATATTTAGTAACTTTATTATTCAGCACAATTGACTTGCTATACTTGCATCATCTTCTCGTGTTTGTTTTTTCAAAAATCAAAACTGTATCATTAAAAAAATGTTATTCATATTTTAAAATTTCCATATCTATTAGACTAAATTTTACAAATTTATTTTATTATCCCATATCTAATGATATCTTTTAATTTATATTTAAAATATAAATGTAATTTTAAATTTTATTTACGGTACACATTACATTACTGTTATTTTTTCCTTCAGCATGTTAATTAAGACATTATTACATTATACTGTCTTACTTAAAATGTGACATAAATTACTATGCTGGCTTATGAGGTCTCCTTTTTAACATTCCTTCACATTTGCATTTCATTTTCCAAACATTAGACATGATTAATCATTTTGCTTTGGAATCTAGTATCCACTACCCAGCTAATTAACAGTAATTATTTCAAATAATTGTGATTATTTTAAAGAAAGAAGGATAAATCATAGGATAGTACTAATTACTGCCCCGAATTCGACTCTTTTAAAGTATACTTTAGAGGATAAAAATGAAACATTATAATATTTAATAAAAAAAATCAAATTTCATTGGGAATTGAAATATCTCACTTTACTATAAAAAAATTAAATATTATAATATTTTATTTTATTTTTATATTATTATTAAAATTAGTATTCTTATTAAATATATTATTAAAAATATAAATAAAATATTAGATATGATTTTAATACTAATTATATTATTAATTAAAGACTAATTACTATATCTTAATCATCATCCCGTTAGCATCATTCAAAATCATGAGGAAACATCAACTCAAACTCATTTAGCGCGTTAATTTTTGAATTAATGAAAGTGTAGAGGGGAAATTTGCAATAAAAATATACCAAATAAGCCCGTAGAAAAATAAAGAAATGTAAGTAGAAATTAATGACTATTGTTAGAAAAAAAAATTGAGGATATATATACATAGATATTAGACATATCATAATTCATGAATACAATTAACAATTTAATGATATTATATGCAAATCAAAGATTGTCATATTGGGCAAATTTGTAATACTTAATAGGAAAAATTTTAAACTCAATTTCAAATTCTATTTTTACACCTACATTTTTATTAACTTTTATAATTATATGAAAGTAAATTAAGTAAATACATCAATATTTTTCTATTGATATTTGATAGGTATTATTGAGCCATTGACTAATTTAAATTTGAGGTAGATCAAATTTTAACTATTCTATTCATAGAACTCGAACTCAAGAGATGATATACTTAGCACCTTAATCTCTCCCTTCATTCCTTACTCTATTTATTGTCAAGTCTTGGAATCTCATCTATTTTCAACTTGTGATGCTGAAAAGTTTTGGAAAAAGATGAATAAATAAAGGGATTAAGAGTTATTTATATAAAATTTCAAATGACTTGTACCATTAAAGAATTATAATTTTTTCTATTAAATTAAAAATTTTCATTTCATTATTTTAAGCAAGTTTTTAAATGATAAAATTACTTATTTTTTAATGGAAGAAATATAAAAAGTACCTATTAACTTTAGTTAATAAATATTAATCGACTTTAATATAGTTTTAATGTAAAAGTTACACAATTATAATTATAATTGTTTAACAAATAAGTAATTTAAATACTTGATAATTAATAATTAATAAAATTTAATCATAAAATTAATAGAAATTAACACCGGAATTAATAAGATTTCACCCAATTGGTAAGTTTAAATGGTAAGGAAGAATGCTAAACATGTGGCAATTATAATATAGTTTATTTTATTATTATTTTCAAAAAATAGGAAAGATTTGTTATGGGATATTATTATCTTAAAGTCATAAAATTTTATCATATTACACTAAAACTACAAACACATTTGCTACTAATGTTCCAAGAGTAGGATTAGATAACAAATTGCAAAGGCTAATGGATTAGAATTTAAGGGGCGTTTGGCTCTCATAATCTTATATTTCTAGGAAAGTGTACATCTCCTAGATGTGATTTTCAGATACGTGATTTCTGGTAATATAAGATTCTTATGTTTGGTTCAATATATATATTCTTAAAAATATTTTTTTCACATTCTCAAATATATTATATTCTCATATTTGATTCACACTTTATATTCTTAAGAATCTTATTACTTTTTCAAAAAATACCTTTATCAATTTTTTTGTATGAATTTAATAAATTATATATTTAATTAAAAATATATGAATAAATGCTTTTAAAGACTTACTAAATTAAGAATTTGAATTCTATGTGATTAAAATATGATAAATAATTTAATATATAAAATTTTTAAGAATTTGAATTTGAATTTTTTATATAATTAATCATGTAAAATAAATAAATAAATTTTCCATTTTTGATAATAAATTTTTATTTTCTTTGAAAAGAAAATAAGAGAAAAGGAAGAGAAATAATATCTTTTTAAATATAAATTAAAAATAAAATAAAAAATTTAAAATTTTAAATAATTAAAATATAATAATAATATATTTTATCTTCAAATATTTTTTTTCTCCTTTTCTTCATTCAAATAAGATAAAAAATTAAGGATTCATTTTATCGATAATATTTTTTATAGAAAATATTATTTATATTGATAATCAAAAAATAATATATAGAAATTTGAAAAATAATTTTTTTATTTTAAAAAAATTACTTGTTTTTATTTTTAAATTTTATTATATTATTTAAATAAATAAAATATTCTTTAATTTTAATATTTTAGTAATTATTTACTTATTGACTCTCATGAGTAATTATTTATCCATGTTGTGAACAATTTTTTATTTCTTCCCCGATTCTTGAGTCGATATATATTATAAATAGAAAAAGGTGCAATTTGAGATTATTAGTAGGACAACATCTTGAGAAAGACTTATTTCCTTTCAACTTTTGACTAGAAAGTCGTCGTTTAGAAATTATTAATCTCGCTAAATTAATACTCTAAAAATTTATATTCAAATCATTTCTCACTTTCTAATTTTACTGTAATATTAAAATTTTATTACTATTTGTTAAATATAATATATAATAATATTAAAATTTTGTAAAATATTCATTTTAAAATATAAACTATTACTTAGAGAACAAATTCACAACCTCAATTTATTGAAATACTTGTAATTTAAAATATAATATATAATATAATTATCCTTGTTATGATAAAAAATTAAAAATATGAGTTAAAAGTAAAAGATGAAAATAATTTTTTTAAATTAAATTACTTAATTTACTTATTTAATGAAATGATACTTGCTATTATAAAAAAATTAAAAATTAGAAATTTAAGTTAAAATTAAAAATAAAAATAAAAATAAAATTTTTTTAGGATAAATTAGAGTATAAAAAAATGAGAGTAAAATTATTCTTTTACTTTAATATCAATATTTTCATGAAATGAGAATGTGAGACCCCACCTTTTATGAGAATATTTGAGAAAAAAGTTAAATTTTAAAATATTCTTGAGAATGTTATATTTTCGAATAAATTTTATAAAATTTTAAATTAAATATGAAAATATAATATTTTTATAAAATATTTTGAAAATTTTGAGAAATATTTTACAAATCAAATGTACCCTAAGTGATTAGTAGCAGCTAAAATTAATTAATATTATCCTTTGAAATTTTGTATAAAGACTGTTTAGTAAATATCGGGTGAAACACTACGTGAAGAAAACAAGTCCACGGAGGAGGGAAGGTTCAAGAATTGACATATAGCTGACCAAGCGACCGATCGTAACTAATGTTTAATGCCGGCAAAATAATGTCCTTCACATGTTGCACTTTCTTATTTTCTCCAATATTTTCTTTTTCCTCTTCCCTTTTCTGTTCTATTTTTCACAATTTCTTCTGAATTCTGACCCCCCAAATTCATAGGGGAAGCTTTCAAGAAAAGCCAAAAACAACTCCATACACCTCCATGCTTTCTTCGGAGGAGGTGCATAAAACAAAGCTAGATTCTTTGCAATTGTAGTGGCAAACCCACTTTCTCCTCTGCCCCTTTTCTGTGCCTCAGCTTCTATTGGTAAGAAAAAAATTGAAAATTTCCTTAGTGATTGCTATAAGAGTGATTCAAAATCCAGTCTTGGTTCTTGAAATCTAGTTTTTGACCCTTAATCTACGGTGATTAGAGCTGAAACAGAAAAATGGATATTACAAATCCGGAGGCAATCAAGCAACTGCAGACTTTGATGGAGAATGGTAAGCATTGAAACCCAGATTGCATTTACCTTTTCTTCTGTGATCTGTCAACAAAGTTCCTTCCTTTTACTGTTCTTGTATCTTCTCTGTTTGTTACAGAGGATGAACAACTGAAGAACACATTTCAGGTGTGACTCTTCACTCTCTCCTTTTTTGGTCACTCTGCCTGATCTCTCTTGTTTTGGTGCTGAGAAAGATGAGTAAAAAGGAAACATTTGATGACCTTCGATCTGATTGGATAATCTGCTCATCTGACATCAAAATATTCAAATTTTTTGTTCGGCGTGGGATTGGGATGAGCGGTTTAAACCGACAAAAACAAATAGTGGTTCTGCTGCTAGTTTGAAATGGATCATTGTTAAGCGCAGTTGCCAATAAAACTTTACTAAAGATAGCTGTTGCACTAGTAGAAGGGTATTCTTCACTTTTTTTCATTTATTTGTTGGGGAGCTTAAGGTTTCAAGTTTGAACATATTGATCTTTTTTTTTTTTTTGGGGGGGGGGGGAGGGGAAGTAATGATGGATTTTTGTGATTATTTAGAATTATAATTGGTGAGAGGAAGAAATATGTAATGTATGTATGTTGTTTGTTAGAATCACTCCTCTCGTCCATTCTTTCGATTTTCACTCCTTCCAAGCACAATCCAAACTATCTATGTTATGTATATAGAATACTGGGAATCGCTTTTTCTGCCATTTTTGGGATCTGTACTAGTTTTCCAAGAGGTAGGTCATGAGGGGAAGTTGAATTGCTTCAATGAAGGAGTTCTGCTAACAGGGTGGGAAGGGAGCATCATCACCATATTTTAGGAGGTTTAAAATAATTGAATATACAATTTTAATAGTGTGATTGTTTGTTACTTGCTTCTTATTATTTTTAAGCGTCTATGCTGCACTCTAGTCACAGCTATGTGATTTTTGTTACAAAGTGAGAGTGGATAATATATTATTTCAATATTTTTGTCTGTAGTTGTGAATATTTTTTCTTTTCAGTAATGTCCTCTTTATATTTCAGAATATTCATCAGGGTTATCCAGCTGAAACATTAGAACGTTTTCTCAAAGCAAGGGACTGGAATGTTTCCAAAGCCCACAAAATGGTTAAATCTATTTTGATTATAATGGCTAATTTTTGGAATTTCTTTCCCAGGAGAGTTGATTGTGTATACTAATGATACTTTTGATCTTATAATATACATGGTTTACAGTTGGTTGATTGTCTAGAATGGAGATTGCAAAATGAGATTGACAATGTTTTAGCAGTGAGTTCCTTTATTTTATGATTATTTTCTGTGTTTTTTTTATTTCTTTTGACAAACTGTTCCTGAAACTCCTCTTCTTGTCTATCTCTTTTATTACTGAAAATTATTGCATCTGAGATTTACTAAGTAAAAGTTTTTCATAATATGTATTATAGAAATGTGTGTCAGATGCAGAAGATAAATGCGAGATTAGGTTGCAGCACTTTTAGAAATAGAACTTAAATGACCTCTGCAATTGTTTGCATTTTTCAAGGATTTAGATTTATATACTTTAGTTGTAGCTTAACTAGATGTCTATTAATTGCAAGATCACAGTTATCATTAATTCACTTTATTTGAATCTTAATCTTTTTTTTTTCCCTTGTTCTTTTTCTTTGACAGAAGCCAATCCCTGCTGATGTGTACAGAGATGTGCGAGATTCTCATCTCATAGGAATGTCTGGTTACTCAAAAGAGGTATTACTGCGATTTCAATAGGTTTCATGAGCCATGGACCCTGACATGGCAATTTTGGCAGTGCCAGCTTGTCCAAAATCAGGTGTTCATGGAATTAATATTTGTATTCTTTCATCCCTATGAGCCTTTCTGGTATGTTTCTTAAACGAATGATGTTATTAGACATAAGATATAGTATCTTTATAAAGCATATGCAGTTCTTCTATTTAGTCTGCTAGTATATGGGTGTTGAGACTTTTCATTTTCCCTCCCAACTCTGCCAGGGTCTGCCTGTCATTGCTGTTGGTGTTGGTCTCAGCACATATGACAAAGCGTCTGTAAGGATTTCAATACCATCTCAATTCTGTACTCATCCTTTGCAAAAGAGATACATAAACTGTGCTGAATTTTTTATTAATTGCTTACTGGAATCTAGCATTGTTTTGAAATAAGAAGATCATGGTGTTTCTTCCTGTAACTTTACTCAATTTCTAATTAAATCCTTATACTTTAAAAGTTTTAAATTGGAATTGTTTTGAAATACTAAGATCATGGTATTTCTTCCAGTAACTTTACTTTATTTCTAATTAAATCCTTATAACTCAATTTCTAATTAAATCCTTATAATTTAAAAGTTTTGAATTGGATCCTTGTTTTTCATTTTTAATTGGATACTTCAGTTTTTTTTTTTTTTGGGTTTAATTTCTTATAAGAATTCAACAGCTATCGGCATGCATGGATAATGCTCTCTTGATGTAGTTTAGTGATTGTTAATGTAGAGCTTCCATTCCATTTCTATTTGTACTTATTTGACAAATAATTTGGAGAAAATGAGACATTTCATGAATTATTTCATTTTTAGAGAAAAATGATGATTCATTTTTTCTCTCACTCTATAAACAGTTATATAGATCAGTGTTTACAAGAGTCAACTGCTAACAAGATCTAACAAGAAAATAATTGCAGGTATCTAATTAGAAATGAAAAATAAGTACATTTCAAGACTGTTAAACTACAATGATCTAATTAAAAATTGAGTGAAACTATAGGGACTAACAGAGTAATTTAACCTAAAATTATTTACAGATCCAAAAGCAAATGTTTAAGCAAGCTCAATCAGTTTACTGATAAAAACCCAAACTTGTGTCCCCATTAGGGAAGATTATTTGTTGGATGAAAAGCAAAGGAAAAACAAGGACTAAAATTATTTTCCAGCATAACAAAATTAGTGAAGATTTCTCTATTTATAGTGGTGCTTATCCTTCTATTTTTTTTTTTTCTTTTTTTCTTTTGGTGTGTGTGAAGCTTACGCTCAAACCCAGAAGGGTAAATTATATATAAAAGGAAGATCAATGTCCTTAGAATACACACTTTGCCCAAGGTCCCAACTTTCTATCAACTTCTCTCTTTTCTTTGTTGGGGCATGAGGGAGCTTCATTTTAAGAATGTTTAATTGCGATTTTGTTTTGTAGTTAATTTCCAACTCTGTCCTTGTAGAAAGAAAAACATCAACAGTTTTCAATGCTGCTTGTTGTTTATATTTTCTCAATGTGACATCTATACTTAAATTGATCTTATTTTCGTTCAGGACAAATATTATGTACAGTCACACATTCAAATGAATGAATATAGAGATCGTGTGGTATTGGTGAGTCTTTGTTTACTTAGTCCTTGTCTCAAAAATATTAAATAATCCACTATCCAGCTTGCTTATTTGGGATTTTTATTTTAGCCATTAGCTACAAAGAAACATGGACGGTATATTGGCACATGTGTGAAGGTCCTGGATATGACTGGTTTAACATTATCGGCACTTAACCATTTGAGGGTATGCCAGTTATTAGAAGCTTGTACTTGTTCTCCTTTCCCTTTTTTCTTGTTTGGTTAACCACATGAAAGCCCATTGTCTGGAAATTTTCTGTCATCAATGTCATCTTCAATACTTTGTAGTTGACACTTTCTGTCTCACCACCTTATGCAGCTTTTGACAGCTATATCTACAATAGATGACTTAAACTACCCAGAAAAAACAGACACATACTATATTGTTAATGCACCAATGGTATTCAAAGCATGCTGGAAGGTTTGTGCCTATCCTTCTGTTTGAAAAGTGTTAATTGCTCCGTACTTTACAATACCCATCATATGAAGTTACGAACATATATTTCAATAGTTTGACAGCTGAAATCTTTTCACTTCAAAAACAATTGGCAGGTTGTAAGGCCTCTTTTGCAAGAAAGAACTAGGAGGAAAATCCAGGTGCTGCAAGGTTGTGGAAGGGATGAATTACTGAAGGTAAGCATTAAGAGTATCTCCAATTATCTACACATTTTCAA
>JAIUCU010000016.1:0-33731 GCA_020226215.1 Sindora glabra | reverse complement strand
CTGTTAATATAAAATATTAGAAAAAAATATTTTATTAAATAAATAATAATTAATAATATATAAAAAGTAATAATATAAAATTAGAAGTATTTACTAGTTCGTCAGCAAGGGCAATTAAAGAGTTTAAATTAATTCTTTTTGGAGTAAAAGGAGAGAGGGATTCGAACCTTTGATGATTCTTTATTTTGAGCTATACTGATTTTCAAAATTGAAGCTATCAATCACACCTTACTGCATGAACTGACGCAGCCATGCACCTATATCCACATTCCCAAAGATACCTCTCTCTTTCAAGAGGAAAATTTTGATTAGTAGCATATACGATCAAACATGTAATTTTCTCACCTACTACAAATCTCATATTACCTCTCATAAACTGAACGTAGAAACAGCAAATCAAAGTAATTAATTTAACTTGTTAGTTCTTATCAAAACAATCAATAAAAAAAAACCAATTTCGTACCTTTTTAAATATTTCCCAATTCATAGAATGTGAGAAGCAAATGAATAGTCATCTGCTTCCGGAAGAAATCGTACATTAATATTAATTAAATTTAAATCTATAGAAGCATATAATAAAAGTAAAATTTTTGAATACAATATCATCAAATTTATAATTAAATTAATGATAATTCAAAAATTATGATAACCTAAAATATTATAAATAAGTATTACAAAATTATAAATTTTCTACCATCCTAAATTAAAAAAAATATTTTAATTGCAAGCCATCAACTGCCCCCTTTTGAATCATCTTAATTTAAAAATATTTTAATTGCAAGCCATCAACTGCCCCCTTTTGAATCATCTTAATTTAAACAAATTAATTCTCTGTCTCCCAAAATTTACTTTTAAAAGACTAAACATGTCATCTAGGGACAAAAGAGTCATAAAATTATGAAAGATAAGCATCTTCCACTTTTGTCAATGACGCTGATGGAAAACCATTGTGAAGGGAAGGGAATGTATAAAAAATGAAATCATAAGGGAGGCAGAGTCAAATGAAAAATGAGGGGAAGAGAATATATTTAACCCAAACTTCAGAGGAGGTGAGAATATTTTATCCTAAAATTTTTTTGCAAATATTGCAAGAGTATTGATTCAAAATTTTCTTATATATATCTTAAGCAGGACCCAACAATTAATGATTTTTCCTTCTGCTGTAACGCATGCATTTTAAAAGCACAAAAATAGTTGAGATGGAGAATGCTAAAAGACTAATAGAAGTGATGGAAAGAAACAATATGTCACGCTATAATTGGCTTGGTATGAACAAAATTTGGTAGAACAAAACTTTTAAACAAACAGATAACTGTATAGACATCTAATGACTTGTCTGATATCAATGTTTGGGAAAGATGAGTCTTAAGCTCATATTTACTGGAAAAACAAACTAGAACGCAGTTAAACGCTAGGAAAATAGAACTACAACTTAGTTTAACAATTTGAATGTAAACAAAATAGCTCCAAGATAAAGAAACTCCAAACAAGCATACACGTAGATCAGTCTTCATGCTTCAGTGTCATGCAATGATGTTTCCCACATTACTTCTTTGATTTCTTAGGTCCCCTACAAGAACCATGAATTTAAATTTGTTCAAAATGTTGTCAAAATCATTTACTTATCATTAATCTAAAACAATCATATTTCATGTAGGTGAATGCTTACTCCGCCTGTGGTTGTGGTGTTGTGGCTGTTGCTGGTGCCTTCTCTCCAGGTCCCTACAATATTTACATTTCATGTTAACTCATGCGCCAGTTATGAAGATAGGTTCACAAAGAAGATACATTCCCAATGCCATAATCCACAACAGCCACGGGAAGAACCAAAACATCAAATACATGGGGACCACTCCGTGCTAACTAGCTACATTTTCACTGAAAGTACATCATATTGTACAAGCATCAATATTAAGAATAGTGCTATTCCATAACATACCTGTGCCAACCGCTCCTCCTTCCTGGCCAGCTTTCTCTCCCTGCTAGCCTTACTCTTAGCACGTTTGGCCTCAAATTGGTCTGACAGTGTTTTCTCTCTTGCCTTTTCAGCTTTGGACTTGTGGATGCTCTCCATCAAAACCCTCTTGTTCTTAAAGACATTACCCTTCACCTTCATGTACATGTCATGGTACATATGCTTGTCAATCTTCTTAGATTCACGATATTTGCGAAGCAAACGCCTCAATACACGCATTCTCCTCATCCACAGGACTTTTGTTGGCAGCCTTGCCTCCCTTGTACCCTTACGCTTACCTTAAATATAAATTTAGAAAATCAATCCCGACCAGACAGTAACACAAACTTGGGTAACATGTTAATTGAAAATTCCAATGATAAATCATACCATATCCAGAGTGGCGACCCTTTCTCTTGGCCTCCTTCATTCTTCGTGCACGGGATCGTGAATGGATTTTCGTTGGTTTCCTAATGATGAAACCATCCTTTACCAATTTTCTGATATTTTGCCCTGCCAACAACCAATAAAACTTAACAGTTACAATGGAGATTGTCAAATTTTGGCAGCACAGAAAGTTGACTTGGATGAAGACAGACACTCCACCACGAAACAAAGGTGAAATACAAAGACCAAAGTCATTCAAACAATTTCATAATGCTACTATGAAGATATGCGCGTATCATAGATGTAAGGGAGAACTAGCAGAGGCAACAAGAATCATTTTTCGTGAAATGCCTAACATACACACTAAGAAGACTAAGGTCACCTACAACCACAATTTTAAGTTGTAATTCCCCTCGGAACACCAGTCCCAGAAAAAGACTTTGAAGCCAAACAGTGTAAAAACCCACAACGCCACAGCCTACGAAGAATTGCTAATTACTTTCTTCCTTTCCTTAGCTAATTATCCAATTAGGATATGAATTACTTGTAAGATAGTACGTTATTCAGCAACAAACTGCTTAAGAAATCCTATTCATAATCCCCAATTTATCAGATACTATGTCATCATATACAGAACAAAGCACTTGGTTCTATTTACCATTAATCTATGGGAAAATTACGCATCAACAACTTTGCAAACACTGTCAAAATCTCAGATCCAGCTCATAATCAATACTGTATCACATTTTTGATCGGAAATATGAAAAATAGAAGGGGAAAAAATGAATTACTGGAATTGGCCATCGAAATCTCGTTGACCTCATTAGGGTCAAGCCAGACCTTCCCTCTCCCGCACTTGAGAACGCTAGCGGCTAGCCGCTTCTGGAGCTTGAGCGAAACCATGGGTTCTCTTCTCCGTGCGATGCAAATGGAAATTCTAGGGTTTACAGAAGGGAGCTTTATATACGTTGCGGTATGAGAGAGTTAGGGTTTTGGATGAGTACTGTGGCGAAGTCCCATTTTCCTGAGACCGATTATGTCGGTAGTGGGTGTGTCACAAACGCTGGCCCAAAATCCACATGGGATAAGCGTCCTCATTTTTTAATTAATTTTAATCCCCGTAAAACATAAATTATTCGATTTTGATTCATTTCTTTTTTCCCCCTAAAATTTCCATAGTTTGTTATTGGATTCGAATACTTCAATATTGAATTTTGCCTATTTCCAAATAAATCATACGTATATTCAATATTTGAGTTTTGAAAGATTTTCACATGTAAAACTTAAAATCTATTAGATGGCTTGTTTTTCATGGAAAAGCTTAATGAGTTATTGGTAGGGCAGTGAATACCCCATCTAATACTACTATACCTTATTGTAGCAATAGAAAGTAGAAAAAGACCCAAACTTGCTATAAAAAGGAAGAAAACTATGCTAAATATATAAAAAAGAAAACTCAGACAAGGTTGTTAGAATTTTTACAAGAAAAAGAAGCATTACTTTGGGATTACTTCAAGAAAGTGCATGATGGGGAGGTTAGCGAACACATTACTAAATGTATACATTGAGGGATTAGATTTCTCTATGAGTAAGGGGTATGACACTTTAGATATGGTAAGCCATATTCCTGAGTGTCCAAAATATGTTTTTGCTTCAAAGAATGACCTCAAACAAAAAATCCTTGCATTTGAAAAAAAATTGATAGGACAACCTTGTAGATTCAATCCTTCATATTTATGACTTAAAAAAGTGTAGGAAGTCAATACCAGTATTTATCATTTGTAATGAGCAACCTTTAATAATAGTTAAAGGATATGGATTTAAATATATGTGCAAAAAATTGCAGCCACAATTGCATGTATATTCTAAACACATAGAAGAAGAGATTGTATGAAAATGTACATAGAGAAGAAAGCAAGATTAATAACTTTCTTAAAATTTGATTATGTTAAAGCATATATCACTACTGATTGTTAAACTAGTGTGTAAAATCTTAATTATATGGCATTGACAATTCACTTCATAAATAACGATCATTAGTTGCAAAAAAGGATAATTAACTTTTGCTTTATTCCAAATCATAAGGAGGAAACCATAAGGAAACAAGCTCAAAGTTGCATGAATGACTAAGATATCAACAGGTTTTTTATTGTTACTATTGATAATGCTACCTCCAATGGTAGAACCATACCATTTTTAGAGAAAAAATGAAAATTTGGAAATGGTAGGTGATGGATGATGAGAAGTTGCACATGAGATCTTGTACTTACATCTTAAACCTAATGGTAAGTGAAGGCTTATAAGATCTCCATACCTCCATTTTAGCAAACAGGAATGCAATAAAGCATGTGAGATCCTCTTCCTTTCTATTAGCAAAGTTCACACAAGCCATTTATATGTTTTGATGTACCTACAAGGTGGAACTTTATCTTAAAAATGTTGGAGGTGGCAAAGAAATTTTAAAAAGCATTTAAGAAGTTAAAGGATGATAACACTAACTACTTTATCTATTTCATGGAGGATTACAAGAGAATAAAGGTACCAACTAGTGTTCATTAGAATAATGCTTTACTTTTACAAATTTTCTCAAAAAATAGAATAAAGGTATCACATTGCCATTTTTGAGGCCATTATATGTCACTTCAAATTCTGCATACACTTATTTATCTTTGGTGCAAAGTAAGATTAAAATGTAGAAATAACATAAAAAAATAGAAAATCAATATAGCAAAATAGTTAATTTGAGAATTTAAGAGCTTTTAGTGGATTAATTATAAATCATAATTTAATTGATAATTTCAATTGATTTTTTAACCTAAAATCATTTAGAACCCCTAAAATGATTCATGAATTCTATGATAGATAACTATTTAGAATTTAATCAATTAAGATTAATATAATTAAGTAACTGTTATGATTTATAAAATTAGATTAAAATTGATTTAAAAATTAAATTCAATTAAATTAAAAGATTAAATCAAAAACTTTTGATTTAATCATTTAATCCTTTGTCTCATATGAGAAATAGTGATTAACTAACCATAATTCATTATAAAAATAGATAAATATCATAAATCACAAGGTTAAACACAAATTATACTAAATTAGCATTTAACTCGTGCAATTTTAAGCAGTTAAAATAAAGAATGAAGGAAAGAGAAAAATCAATTAGAAAAGATTAATATTATAGCTTAAGATCTCATAATATAAATAGAGATGAGCATCAAATTCCTTGAATTAATTACAAATTTAGCCTTTTATGGCTAAAGAAGAAAAAACTTAAAAAAGAGAACAAAGCTCCTTAGTCTTGTATAAAAGTTTGTAGAAATATAGAAATGTTTTTGCCTTTGAAGGCACTAAATTCTATATCTAATTTGCTATCTTTTAAAACCTAACAGACTAAGTTTATATGCTTTCTAGAGTTATAAAAAAAAGGACTTTGCTAATTTTAATAGCTCAAAACCTAATTTGTAAAATAAAACACTATAAGAGTTACTGTAATAAAATTTCATAGATACAAATTTTAGCCATTGTAAAACCCCCAAAATTACTTAGTTTCATTAAACCACAAACATGAAAGTTAGGGTGGCAAGTCTTAAGAAAATTTAAATGCTAATTTCATCTTGATTAAACTTTTGAAACTCTAGTTATGACTTAAAAATTGAAATTAGCTGAAGTTGAATATAAAATAAAGCATTAATTTCTCAACTAAATTCAACCTTCTAAATATTGAAATTAAGCTTCTGCCAAAACATGAAAATTATAGAGCTTTCTTTAAGCTTTCAAACAATATAAGAATCACCCAATTTGATATTCAAAACTTAAGTTATAGCCATAAATTTAAAATAGTATAAAAATTCAATATTAACCAAATAATTTCAAAATACTATAAAACTAAATCTCAATTACATGACAAATCCAATTCTATAAAATTAAATATATGTAATATATTAAAAGGTATAAAATAAAAGAAAATAATATAGATAAAATCTTGCTTATCAACACTTTACTTAATCTGTTAGTGAAAGCCATGCCTATAAGGCTAAGAATGCTACCTTTGGATCTCACTTGAAGAAAAATAATAACATTAAGGCAAAGAATGAGGTTGAGGGATTTCTTATATAAAGCCTGTATGCATAAAGATGAAAACTTTGATATCCTACCTTGATGAAAACTTAATGCTTCAAGATTTAATATCTTTTCAAAAATAGCAAGAAACATGCTTGCTATCTTAATGTCAATAATAGTATCAAAATTTACCTCTAGCATAAGATGAAGAATATTAAATGTATTTAGAATCTCTCTTACATAAAAAATGATTGAGACCCTTATTTGCACTTAAAATTTAGTTGAGATATTTTAAGTTTGACTTCTATGACATAGAAAATGATGACAAACTTGACAAATGCGAAGAAATAGAGCAAGGTTATAATTCTATCTATTTAGTACTTTTTTAATTTTTTTTAAAAATTATATCATTTCATGCATCTTATGCTTGAATTAATCACATTGAACTTTATTTTTTTCTTTGTTAGAACTTTTGAAAGATGGTGCAACAAATTTATCCACAGCTACCAGACTTAGAATAAGTGGAAGTGGAAACAAAGCAAGTGGTGAGGGTGAAATCACACAAACTTAATCTTAATTATAGCTTATAGTTATTCATTGAATAAAACTAATTGCATATTTTGATATTGTTATTGAAACAGAACTTGTTAGTAGGATTTTTTTGGCGTGCTTGGTATTGAATAGCTTAATAATGAATAAAACATTAATAGTAAAATTGCATAACTTTTGGTATAATTTTTAGCTTTTGGGTACAATTTAATGGTGTAGCTAGAAGTTTAAAATAGGACAATGTACATAACACATAATATAGTGCATGGAGCTTCAAGTTCACACTTCATATAGGTTGAAGAATTTCTACATAGTATAATTTTTTGCCATAATTTGGGTAGATTACTTTAATGTCTTTGCTAGAACTTCGGAAGTCAAAATGCAACTTCATTTATGTTGATATTTCTATGATTATGTTGGCTTCAAACGCGTTAGGTTGTTGCCTTAGCTTTTAGTACTAGACTAATGTTATTCCTCATTATCAATTTATTGTTATATCTAAAAATTGATGTGTTGCATGTTGATTTTTAATTTTAACAATGTACTAGTGTTCTATTATATAGGTGAATGTTAATATATTTCTTTTGATAAGTATTTTTAAATAGTTTTTATATTTCATGAGTTTTTTTAAGTTAAATTATTAGCCCTTCTAATTGAATACAATAAAATGGAGGCTTTTTTCCCTTGTGGAGCTATTTTCCATTTCAATAGGTTTCTTGTAAATTCAATGAAATCGGATGAAGGTGAGACCTGAATATAATATAAAATATTAAAAATTTAAATTATCATAAGTCAAGTTCAATTGACATCAACCACCCAATATGGTTAAGTTCAATTTAAGGAGTACTAGTTGGTTGGATTCAATTGAATATTATTGGGTAACTATTTATTTTGGTGGGATGGAATTTTGGTTCAAAATCAATTTTTTGACCAATGCTCAACCTTATGTGTATTTAATATACTATAATAAATTATTTAATTATTTTTAAAATTCCAAACTAACCTTTTATGCATAGTTTGTGGGAAAATTTTTAAATATTAATTAATTAATACGGGTGTCAAATATTAATAACTTAACGTAATCGATTAAATTAAATTAAATGTAGGTACCTTCAGTTGCCATCAAGACTTAGACCAGGCCCATTGCTGGTGGTTTGAGTTGACATGTCACGAGGGAACCAATCATGTTTTAGTATTCTTAGCCCAGTAAGTTCATTCTGACTTGGATACAGATTGCCAGCTCAATAGGCCGAGAAGCCTAACCCATAAACATATTTGAACAGCTCAGCATAAATAGCCCACAAAAGACCGTCCAGCCTAACTGTTTTTATGTCAAAAAATGGGAAAAAAGGTCAAATAAACGAAAATAAGGTTTGACGCCGTCAAAAGTAAACTAGCGAGCAACACGCTGCGTTTTACGCTTCGGAGAGAGTCGCTTTCCCACAAGCAAGTTCTATTCCGTTCCGTTTTTGTTTTCCCTCATTTTCTCTTTCATTTCTTCCCCGAGAAAATTCTCATCCTCGGATCTCTCTTTCTCTCTAAAAATCATTAATCTCTGTTCCTTAATTCGTACCATTGGACGAACATGGACATTCTCGTCGCCGACACTGTGACAATTGCTGCTGCAAAAGGCCTAGGCGTTGCAAAATTCCTCCTTCGAAGTTGTGCTTCTAGCTCCCACCTCTCAATAACGGACTTATATGCTGACCAATCTTCTTATTCGTCATCAGCCGCCGGGGCTCTCCAAATCTCGGCGGTTCTTCTTCCGGTCGATGTCGTCGCTCCACCTCCAGTGAAATCGAACCCATACAGAATACATCGTCGTACGCTTCTTCGGAGAAAACGAAGAACCAAGCGCAAGCTGTCCGGTGGTGATGACTTCGGGGACGCCGGAAATGAGGGGTTTTTCTTTGATGACGGTGGCGATGTTGCTTTTGGGGGCGGCGGCGGCCATAGCTGTGGTTTCGGTGGCAGTGGCGGGAGTTGGAATTTTAATAGATTTGGCGAAGGGCACGATTGGGATGATTCGTCGTCTTCGTATCCAGACCCAGCTTTCGATTTCGTATACGAGGTGCTATCTTGGATTGTGCTTTCCAATTGTCTGCATTTTTCGCTTAAAAAGATCGTTCGAATTGTTGTGCATGGAATTGTGGATGCTGAAAATGAAAAGGTTCCGAGGAGGCTGGAGCCAATATGCTAAATTCGGTTCCTTTTACTTTAGTTGCTTATGTATTTGATTGGCATTAGACGTTTCAAAGAATTATGTACATATTGTACATATTGTTTCCACGTTTTAGTGTGATTAGTTTGCTGCTCTTCTGGTTTTCTTGTTGAGATTTTTTTTTTTTTTTGCATAATTTACACTGAGGTAGTTTGGACAAGATTATGTTTTATTGAATACTTGTCTCTCTAAATGCAATTATAGATTTCTGTCTGTGTGCATGCCTGCATATCTTTCTTCCTGAAAGATGTAAGTGTCAGCAGAGGCGAGTCACCTAGATGATATGTTGAATGATTTTAGCTCTTCTTCGTCATCCTTTTACTGGTTGTATTATGACGTTGGTATTTGCTTAGTTACATTTCCTTAAGATCTCCGTTTCCTTGAAGTTCTTTTGTTTCAAAAGTGAAAATTATCACCCTGTAACAATTGCAAAGGATGTTTTCCTGCCTTGCAAATTTTAGAGTACAATCTATATAATGCATGGCTCAGATTCTTCCCTTCACTGTTCCTTTCACAACTGCTCACGAAGCACTATTTTGGACTAGATGTGAGCAGAAAATGATTATCGCTTGAGTTCCACTTTTATATTGAGTACTATTTGCTGTATTCTGAATAATCCAGTGACGATTTACTTATCAGTAGCCTTCTTCCTCTGTCATTCTCTGATCAATTTCCTGTCTTTTGAACCAATGAATTTATGAAACAAAACCAAGCCAATGAGAATGATTTAGTCAGGTTTGGTTTTAATGTCTTGGGTTGGAATTGTAACTTTGTTCCATTTCTATGAATAAACCACTTTACATCATTCAAACAACAAAACACATACTCTAAATCATATTCAACATAGATATCAAACAGCACAAAAATTTTGGGAAGTTGCTTGCAGGCAGGTGTATCTATTGCTTGACTCAAATTTGTCCTGTTAGTTGTGATAAGTTACAACTTGGCATATTTTAGTCCCAATTATAAGGTTATAAAAAACAAGCGACATGTCTGAGTCATGCAACTCCGAATTATAGCATAAAGAAGAACAGATGTCTTTCTTTCGTATCTTTCTTCTTCATTTTCTTAATAAAATTTCTTTTTCTATAAAAAAAGAATACATGTAAAGCATCCTTTAAACATTGGGAACTTGAATGAATATTCTTTGCCTTTCGTTAATTGATGTTAGATTTTTTTCTTTTTAATTTGGTGGAATTGAAAAGAATGCTCTCGCTTATTTTGATCTTCTTTCCCTGGATCCCCTTCCCGCCTTTATTGTGAAAGATATCTTGGACCATTTATGATGCCTGATTTTGTGCATGGGATAGAAACAATATCATTAGCACAAAAATAAAACTCGTATAGATAAGTATTCTTGTAAGTTTTGTACTGTTTGTCATTTTTTTAATTAAAATCTCTAGCTTTTATATAAAAGTAAAAAATAATTTAATGTTTGTCAATTTTTTAATTAAAATCTCTAACTTTTATATAAAAAAAATTAAATTTTTTTTCAACTTTAACACAAGGAGATAGAAGTTTCCAAAAGCTTATTATAATCAAAATTTTAATGCCGATGTTGAATCTCTTAACTTTATAAGAAAAATTGATCAAATTAAAATCATGAAAAAAATCTTGAAATTAATTATTTATTATTATTTTTCTTATTAAGTGTAGTCTTACATTAGGCAGTATAAAAGTTTTAAGAGTTTAGTATAAATATATATTAAGTTAAGTTTTGTGGGTTATTTTCCTAGGATTAATATATATATCATTGAAAAATTTTATTCATCTAATATTTAATTTAAAAATTAATAAAGTATTTTATTTCAATATTCTTGTTTATTTCTAATGTAATAGAAATATATTTTTTCACTTTTACTTTTTATCTTATATCGAGTAGTAGTAGAGCTTGATAAACATTATGAAGTTCAAGATTAAAAGTTTAAGATGTTGATTGGTGGCAATAGTGGAGATGCCAATAACCTTCCTACTTATGAGGATCATAAGATTAAAGTCCTTTGGGTAGCAATGTAAGCTTAAGAGGTGAGGATGATTCATGAACTTTATGAAAATTATGAAAATGATAGAAACAAACATGTTAGAGATCATGCATGCAGTTGATTTATCTATTATCATGATCTTGCAATTTATCTAAGAGAATTCATTCACGAAGACTCTTAAGATGAAGTAAAAAAATGGACTACCAAAGAAACAATTATTTTCATGATGGAGATAAAAGATATGGATGAAAGAGATGATGTTTCTAAAGGTAAGGAGTTAAAGGATATTGAAATTTCTAATGAAGAAGGATAGATAGAGTGTGTCTTGTGTGGTTTAAAAATTATTATACACTCTAAGGTAAGAAGATTCATCTTAATGCAACAAGAATTTTTTTTTACTCATAATGTTCAATCAGTGAGAAAGCATGTGATCTAATTATAGAAAACATATGTTCTGAGAACATTACATCAAAGGCATAAGTCAAACATTTAGAATAAAAACTCATCTCATGCCTTATCACATCTGATGGATCAAGAAAGGACCAATTATAAAGGTCATGGAACTTTGCAGAGTTTAAATTTGATTGGAAAAACTTACAAGAATGAAGTTATTTGTGATATAAACAACATTGGTGCTTACTGCATTTTATTTGGGAGATTATGACAACATGATGTAAATGTAATTTTTCATGGCGAGGAAAATATATATTTTTGGTAGAAAAATAAGAAGATAATTATTCTTTTCATTGATAAAAAGTTAAATATGACTAAAGTTTTTAAAAGAAAAGGAAAATCATTTCTCACTATATTTAATTCTAAAGAAGAATTTGTTAAAAATATTAAAGAAGCTTAAAAGACTTTTGCACTTGTTGATAAAAAGGAAAAAACTCCTGATGCCAACATTCCCCTACTATTGCAACTTTTGTTTGAAGAATTAAATGATTTACTTGTTAAACTTTCATTAATGAAGGATATTCAACATCAGATTAATTTGATTTTAGGGGTAAGCCTACCAAACTTGGCACATTATTGTATGAACCTTGTGGAGAATAAAGTCCTAAAAGAAAAGGTGTAAGAATTAATTTACAAATGATATATCTAAGAAAACATGAGCCTATGTGCAGTTCCTACCCCTAATAATTAAAAAAAGGAAATTAGTGGATTTATATTAACAATCATTCTATAAACAAAATAATTGTTAAATATAGTTTTCCAACACCCCTAATAAGGACATGTTAGATTAACTCCAAGGCTTAAGATCAATTAATTTAAGAAGTGGATATCATTAAGTTTGCATAAGGCTAAACTACAAGTGAAAGACAACTTTTTAAAACTACGAATGATTTATATGAATGACTAGTGTTACAATTTGGACTATTTAATACATAGAGTACTTATCGGTGCCTCATAAATCATGCACTCAAGCCATTAATTAGAAAAATTGTTGTTTACTTTAATTATTGATATATAGGAAAACCATAAATGAGCATGAAAGTCATTTAAGAGAAGTTATGATTGTTCTTTGTGATGATAAGTTATACATTAACTTCAAGGAATGGTACTTTATAAATGATCACTTGATCTTTTTAGGATTTACATAAGCACTCAAAGGATACATATTGGTGAAGAAAAGATATATGCAATTAAAGAATGGCCAACACTAAAGAATATTTGCAAGGTTAGAAGCTTCCATGGTTTAATAACATTTCATCGAAGGTTTAATTGAAACTTCAATAGCATTATTAGACTAATAATTAACTATTAAAAAAAGAAGAAGGTTTCATTGGATTGAAAATATTGAAAATAGTTTCATCAAGATAAAAAAAAAGTTAACTACGGCTTTAGTATTAGTATTATCTAATTCTAAAAAGCCATTTAAGGTTGAATATGATTCAAGGGAAGTTGGAATTTAGGGGGTTGTTTCATAAAGAGGTAGATTAATCGCTTTCTATTGCAAGAAACTTAATGAAGTATGAAGGAAATGGTTGAATTATGTGCAAGATCTATATGCAGTAGTACAAATATTACGCTATTGAGAGTACCATTTAATTCTTAAAAAGTTTGTTATTTACTCAAATCATGAAAAATTGAAATATTTCGAGAGTTAAAATCATCTAAACAAGATACATACAAAGTGAGCATTATACTTAGAGGAATTTGCATATGTGATCAAGCATAAATTAAGAGTTTTCAACCATGTTGTAGATACTTTAATTCAAAGATCAACTCTACTTGTTACTTTTAAAGAAGAAGTTGTTAAATTTGAATGCAAAAAAAAAAAAAAACTAAATAAATGAAGATTTCAAATATATATGGGAAAAATTCTCATTAAAGTAGCCAACAAATGACTTTTATGTACTAAAAAGTTACTTATTCAAGGGAAATAAACTCTACATCCTGAAGGTATCCCTTAGAGAAAAAATCATTTGCAATCTTCATGGAGGAAGCTTTAGTGGACATCTTCAAAGAGACAAACTAACGTAAAAGAATAATACTATTAGCCTTAATTAGAGAGAGATATAGGAAACTTTGTGTGAGAATTTGGAGGAATAAATTTATACTATTTATAGGGGATAAAATAAAATATATCACGTTGTTATCAAATTATGTGAAACTAACAATTTTATTAACTATATTGAGATAATTGAGCATAATTTAAATTATGATTAACAAATATTTGCCATAAGAAGATGAGTGATATCTTACTTAGCTTAATGTTTTAATTTTAGTTCAATCATTAACTCAATGAGATAGATGAGTCATGGTAAGACCAATCAACCAATTAAACTATAAGACCAAATTGGTGATATATATTTATAGAAAAATAATAATATCAAAACCTGTATTATAACAACAATAAAAATATTAAATTAATTATATATAGTAACAAGTTTTATACTCATAACTATAACATTAATGGAACTTTAATTAAAAAAATTAGAGAATAATTAAATTTTAAGCAAGATTAAAGTGTTTTTTAAATAATTATTATTGTATTATGTGTGGAATTAATTTAAGTAATTGAATAAGTGAAAGTTATAGTAGAAATTGTAAATTTAAATCATATCAATGCCTTTTTTATGTCATAAAAACAATTATACTTTCAAGTTCTTACTAAATCCTTATTTAAAGATTAGCTAATAAATAAAATGTTAAAAAATATAAATTGTTTAAGGTTGATAAATACTTACTAAATCCTTATTTAAAGATTAGCTAATAAATAAAATGTTAAAAAACATAAATTATTTAAGCTTGATAAAATACTTATGTGAAAATTTAGCTATGATATGTTGGCATGAAACATGAACTTGTAAAGCAAAAGAATACATAATTTGAAAAAAAAGACAAGGGTAAACATTATTCTAAGCATGTACTAATAGCATAGTTATGCTATAAAAAAGATTATATTTTATATATGCTTATTATTCTATGCACGCACTCATAGCATAATTATGCTATAAAAAAGATTATATTTTATATATGCTTAATTTAATTTTAATAAGTTAGATTTCATTTATTAAATTTATATAAGCATCATGGGACTTCTAATTTTTTTTTAGTAATAGTAAGAGTGGTTAAATCATTAAATTACATGCAAAAATTAAAAATCAAATTTTAGATATAGAGAAAGATACAAAATTATCAAGGGACATTGAATGTCACTTAAAGACTTTTGGCACAAAACTTTTAATATTGCTCATTTGTTAGTAATAAGGAAAATTATACTTGTAACTTCACCTATAATCACGATGATTTGAAGAGTTAAAATTCACCTCCTTTGTGTTTTCACCATTAACAATTTGTTCACATATACTTTTTTTCCACTTAAAATTTAACAATCATATGTGTGTTATTTGCATATGCTTTATTTATTCCCAATTCCTAAAAAGAAAAAAAATCTAACTTGTAATCATAATCAAATTTGGGTTTTCTACTCTAAATGATACCTATAGAGATCAAAGAGAATGAGGTTTAAGAATGTTAATAATCAGAATTTTCCTACTAATTTGGCAAATGGACATTTTTCATCTATGTCAAAGGCCAATCATGAGCAAGAATAGGTTGCAAGGTGTTTAATTTATTACTTAAAGAGTTTAGTCATAAGAGTCATTTCTTTTTAGTTAATAGTCGTCCAATACCTATTCTGTTATGTCAAAGGATAAATTTGAAATATCTCTACAAATATGAAATTTATTGTTATTATTAATAATGGTAAAAATTTTATTTCTAATAGGGGAAGAATTTGTGTTATAAGATGAAGTTTAAGTTTATTAGGTTTCAGATAAGTGATTCTAATTATTCAAATTCTTGATATTTTAGATACAATCCCAAAAAGATTAATTCAAATTTTTTAATTCATGATGTTCTAAAAAAAAGATAACTTTTATTTGCTAAAAATTGAAGATAAACCTAACTTTAAGCATTATGATGCTAAATTGTAAAATATCTTGAAAGATGACAAATTCAAAAACACTACTATGGATTATCACATAACAAATGGAACTTTAAGGAAGTATGTACTCATTCCCAACATTCTTGTAGTATTACCTAAACCAACCTAACCAAACAACTATTCAAAAAACTTAGCCTAATTGAAATGAGCAATGGCTTCGTTATTATAGGGCCAAGTACACCCTCGATCACATATGTATAAGGTCTTAGTTGTATCAACTATTGATTGAATGATGTGAAGAGGAAGTTGAAACTAAAATTTTCTCTAGTTACATTGATAACCTTGAAATTCTCATTAGTAAAACTGAAATAACTAACAATCCTATGCTATCCTTGCATACCATGATGGGTAATATGGTATTTCAAATGATGAAAATCATGGGTTTTATTAAAGGTTAACAAGTGATCATACTTATAAATTTAGGTAGCATACATAATTTCATCAATACTTTAATAGTTAAAACTGCTCGATGCTATGTCAAATAAGGAAAAAGCATATCATCACTTTTACTATTAGGAATAGAATCAATACTTAAGCAATATGCCAAGGTATAGGATGGTTAGCTTAAAAAGTAACATTCGAGAATGATTTCATAGTTTTACCACTAAAGGATTGTGACATGGTACTCAAAATGCAATGGTTAAGGAATCTTGGCTTAATCCTATAGGACTTTGGACTTCTTACAATGTAGTTTCAACATTAAAGTAGATGGGTTACCCTTCAAGGAATCCAACCTAAATCAATAGAGATAACAAGCCATAAACAATGCCAAAAGATGTTGCAATCCTTATTAAGAGAAAACTATCTAACCTTAAAAGCCTTCTTAATATTTGAATGGAATTCAGGGCATTTGTACATGCTAGTTGAGACATCATATTGTAAAACTCACTAAACTCCTAAAGAAATATGACATGCTTTTTGGTAGCTTTACAAAATCACCCCCAAATAGATTTTAAGACCACAAAATATCCTTTATAAATGAGTCTTTAATTATGAGAGTTAGACTTTATAAATACCCTATTATTCAATAGGATAAGTTAGAAAAGATGATAAAAGAAATGCTTGATAATGGGATCATTAAGGATAGCATTAGTGCCTTTGCTACCCCTGTAGTCATAGTAAAAAGAAAGAATGACACTTGGGGGTTATATATAGACAATAGATAATTAATTGTTATTACTATCAAGGATAAATCCTTTATACCTTTAATAGAAGAGCTGCTAGATAAATTGTTAGACTCATTACTTTACTAAATTGAACCATAGAATAAGTTACCATCAAATCCAAATGAATAAAGAAGATATACATAAGATAGCTTTTAAAACTCATAAAGGGCATTATAAGTTCTTAGTTATGCCCTTCGGGCACATTGATCCACCATCTACCTTCCAAAGTTATATAAATTAGATTTTCAAACTTTTTTTAAGAAAGTTTGTATTGGTCTTCTTTGATTATATTCTAATATACTTTAAGGATTGGAATGCTTACCTCTTACACTTTAGGTTAGTTTTTGAGGTCTTTAAGAAAAATTAGTTATTAATTAAAAAGTCAAAATGTGAATTTTTAACAATGGAGGTGGGATACTTTAGACATGTAATTAATGGCCTTGGTGTGGCCATGGACCAAAAAAAGGTATAATTAATGTTAGAGTGACCTAAACCAAAATCATAGAGTTAAAAGGAAACTTAAGTCTTACTGGTTATTATATGTGATTCATCAAGGGATGTAATATGCTAGTTAAACCATTTATTATTAAAAAAAAGGGCTTTCAAATGAGAAGATAAGTCTTAACAAGCATTTGAAGCTATAAAAATAATTATAACCATGGCTCCTATCTTAGGTTTTCTTGGCTTTAACAAGGAATTTTTTATGGAGTTAGATGCTTTAGGACTTAGCATAAAAGATGTCTTATTATAAGAAGGGAAACCGTTAGGTATCTTCAGCAAGGCCTTAGCACCTAAGCATCAAGCATTGTCTATATATGAAAAAGATATGCTTGCAATGCTATTAGCAATAAAAAAAAAGGAATACTAACTTGCTTGATAGACATTTTAAGATCAAAATTGACCATTACAACTTACAATTTTTGCTAGAACATCACGCTATTATGCCTGCACAACATTAATGGGTTACTAAAATGATGAGATATGATTTTACAATGGCTTATAGGACTGGTGCTACTAACTTGGCAATTAATGCCCTTTTTAAGAGCCCTAATTTCAACAAAGTGAATTATTCTCCCTTTCCACCATCAACATAAACCTTTTAGGTAGAGTACAAAAATCCTAGAAGGTTAATGACACCTTATAGAAACTTATACATGAATTATAACAAGCCTGGACACAAATGACTTATTCCAAGTTCTTTTAGTGAAATGGCATGTTGCATAGAAAAGGTAAATTAGTTGTGAAAAATGATGGCACTTTAAGAAATAAGCTTATTTAGTATTTCTATAATGGGATAATAGAGGAATATATAGGTATTAAGGGTATTATACATCAAATTCTTATTATTTTTTATTAGAAGGGTTTAAAAATGATATCAAGAGATAAGTACAAAAGTATATAGCTTGCTAATAACATAAGTATGACTTATCAACTTATCTAGGGTTATTGTAGCTATTACTAATCCTAAAAAGAGTATGGACTAATATTACTAAGGATTTTATTAAAGTGCTACCTAGATTTAATGGGAAAGATGCCATTTTAGTTGTAGTTAATAGGCTTAGTAAGCATATTCACTTTGTGCCTTTGTCACATCCTTATTTTGCAATTAGTGTGGCTTAACTTTTTATAGACCACATTTATAAGTTGCATGGCATGCTTATTAGTATCATTTCTAACAAGGATAAGGTTTTTATAAGTTATTTTTGCTAGGAGTTAGAGTCACACTAAACCATAGCATTACATATCACTCATAAACTAATGGTCAATCTAAAGTTATGAGTAAATGTGTATAGACTTATGTCAAGTGCATGACTAATGAGAAACTTGCTGATTGGAGTAAATGGTTACCTTTAACTAAATGGTGGTACAACATTACACATCACTTAGCTATCAATACCACCTCATATGAAATTTTAGATGGATGACTACCTCTTATGCATATACCTTATTTACTTTGAAATTCTATAGTTAAGACAAATGATAAAAACCTTCAAGTTAGGAAGTTACCATTTTGCTTTTAAAGTTTAACCTCGACAAGGTTCAAGTTTGCATAAAGTCCTTGGGTAATAAAAAAAGAAGTGATAGAGTGTTTGAAGTGGGAGATCAAGTATACCTTAAGCTCCAACTTTACAAGCAAGTTATAATGGTAAATAGGGGAAGTCCTAAGCTTGTTACTAGATATTTTAAGCTGTACATGATCATTGAGAAGATTAACAAGGTGCTTTCTAACTATAAGAAAACTATCATTTTATGACAAAATTTTAAGATGAAAAATTTTCTATTACAATTAAAGGTGGAATTGCAACAAATTATAATGGAATTTAATTACTAAATTTTTTAAATTTTTTTTTAAATTTGTGATGGAATTGGGATGGATTTTCCATCTCAAATGAAAACACATCCTAATTTCGTTCCAAAATTAAATTTTTAAATTTTTTAGAAAATTGTGAAGGATTTTCTATCCTAATTTGAACTCACCTTAATTCAATTGCAAAATCAAAATTATCAATTTTTATATTTTTTAAAAAATTAGGATAAATTTTCACCTAAAAATAAAATTTGTTTCAATTCCATCCTAAAATTTAATTTTTTTAAAAAAATTATTTTTTAGAAAATAATTTGAAATTTTAAAAATTTTATTTTAAATGTTAATTTATTAATTTTAAAATATCAAAATTATATTATAAATTTTTAAACATTATTATTTATTTTTTAATTTTTATTAATATTATTTCCAAAATCATTTGATAATTTAAAATTTTAATTCATTTATTAGAAGGATGATTAAAAACTTAAAATTTTATTATTTGTTAAATAATTATAATTTTTAATTTATTTATGAAATTGCATTGTATTTTGAAGAATATAATTTTTAAAATATTAGTTTCATTAATGCAAAGATAAAATGAAAAATATATTTAAAAATTTAAATTTTATTAATTATTTGTTAAACTTAAAATATAAATTTTAAAAAATTAATTCCATTTCTTTAAAAAAATTTAAAATATATTATTAATTTAAATTTTTTATTTTTTTAAAATATGGCTTTTAAAAACTAGTTTTATTATTTAAAAAAATGACATTAGGGAAAGTTTAATCTAATGTTGCATTTTAGGCAGTATTGGTTTTCTTTCTTATATCTCCACTACGTAATAGTTTGCTAACAACTTTTTCAACTAAGGAGAGAAATGCCACTCCACAACTTCAATCCTTCCATTTGGTCGAAGTTCTATGTTTTCTTATTGGGATTTTGTTGCAAAACAATTCCATTCTCTAAGGCAGCTTTTACATTTTCTATTTATTATATTCATTTGAGTAATTTAGGGATTTTCAAATAAGTTTAGATTTTTGAAATGGATTTAGATTTCTTAAGGCTTTCATTTCTTCTTTTTTCTTTTGGAAGCTATGTTTTGGCTTTTAATTTGTAGACTACGGGCTCTTCTTTGGTTTGTTTTTGTTTTTTCATTATTTCTCCATAAAATTTGAGATAATTGATATTAAAAAATTAAAAATTTAAAATCGTAGCAATTATTTTGTATTGATTAATTAAACCACCATTGAATTTGAACATTGTAATCCTCTGAGCATTATTAAATAAATCTACATTAATGGTTGTTCAATTGTAACCTACCTCCAAGTGACCTAATTTTTATAAAAAATTAAATATATATTAGACTATATCCTTGTGTGCAAGATAGAAATAATCCTAACTTGCCTTACAAACAAATAAAAAAAACCCCTTTATTCAATTCTCCCAATGCCATCTTAACCTAAAACCATCATTTCAAACTCAAAATTTCCTTTCGAATGCCTAATTTAACCTATAAACACCCAATTTCTTTAACTTCATGCTAATTTTTTCTTCCTCCATGAGTTTTATAGTGAGCTCTAAGGTTTTTGGTTTGAGATTTTCCCTATAATTGTTTATGGCATTTAGGGATCCTTTCTTTTCTATCGCCACCCTAGTAAATTCATAGTAATTTTAGCTCTATGCCAAATCAAAACTTCAATTTCAACCTTATATATTTAATTCTTTATTTTAGGTTTTGGTAATGGTATCTGAACCTTAAATGGTTCAAATGCTTCTAGATGTATAATCACCTTTGGCAACTCTAGTTAGAACTTTCGTGAAGTTTCTTCTTTGGAGTTTATTTGTTGTTTTCTTTACCTTTCATCTCACCTTTATTGCCATACTAGTGTTGCTCAAAGTCATTGTGTTCACCATTGATGGGTATGAAGATTGGTTGAATTCCAAAGCAACAGTGGCCGCTGATGGATTATCATTCGCGATCAATAAGTTGAATAGTTTTTCAAAAAACCATTTTTGGTCAAAATTGCTGCATCATATAAATATTTTCATTGAAACAACATTTTGATAAAGATAAAAATCATTGAATCATAATTTTTTTAGCTTAATTACTTTCTCATTATGTTCAACTTCGCTCACTTCTTTATTTTTCTTAGCTTTTTATTGTATTTATACTTAGTTGATTAGTTTTGGTTGATTTTAACTAGAGTTGCTAGTTTTATCTTGCTAACAACAATATATTTTTTCTTCTTTTAAATGAAATAGTTTTCTTTGTTAATTTGCCTTTTGTTTAAGCTATTTTGCTTCAAACAAAATTTAACTTGCACTTTTGATTTATGTTTTTTCTTTCTAATTAAGATGCATGAATGTCAAATTTTGTTTAGCATGGAATCTGTTTAAACTTTATAAAACATTACATGTATGATTTCTTTTCATTTTGACCTATATTGTCATTCATTAACTATTGATCTTTAGTAACTAGAAGCTTTTCTTCTTAATATTCAATTTTATTATAGCTAATTATAACCTACCACTAATTAAAACTCTAAAGCGAATATTATCTTTCTTAAGTACCACTTTGAATTTAAGACTTCTAATGCCATGGGATTTGGCTTTATATGTGGATTTTTGGGCCTTTTCTATATGGTGTAAGTTATATTTTTTTTTATAAGCATATGCACTTAAGCTTTTATCAGTATATTGTGGTTGTTTCCTACATGGTAGAGTCCTTAGAAATATGGTTTAGTATGTTGATTAACTTTAAAGGCTTAGTATGACATTTACAAATGCTTTACATTATAGTAGAGACTTGAGAGATAATATAATTTAATAACTACTACTCCAAGTGTTATATAAAGAGTGGATTATATTAATAATGATATTGTAAATACTTTTTAATCGTAAACTCACTTTTTTTTGCAATAATTTCCTTTAGAGAACTATTCTTGCAGATTGAATGTTCATTATAGTTTCTAAATAGATGTCATATTAATACATTGTTAGAGGAATGTTTAGTTCTTCACTATGGAAGCTTGGGATTTTCTAGCATTTTGAGTTACTGCTTTTTAGATGAGAATCTATCAAAAAATTGATTATTAGAATTGTCATTTGATACTTTTTCATTTTATAATAAAAAAATCTATAGAAATTTTTTATTTAAGCATTGTTGCATGGAATGCCTTTGCACTTACCTTATAGTAATTTTTTTATGTTTCCCTTGGATTGTTATTTTTATGAACTCTAGGTGAAGTAATTTACTTGCAATTGAAGTCATACCTAAAGAAGTATCCTTTTCGGGTTTTCTTGCTTGTGTTGTTGCAACATATATATTGGTTTCCTTTTGTGAGAAAGAAGATAGTTTCAGATTCGGATAAACTTATTCAATTTATCATGGTTTGTCTATGGGATTTTTGTTTGTTAGCCTCTTAGTAATTTCTTAAGCTTATTAGAGATACTATTTTCAATTTGAGGGATTTCTATTATAACTTTCCATTTTTTTATTGCTAATACCATACACCTCTTTCCCCCTTTTGCAAACTATAATCAACCTATCATGTTTGAAGTTAAGTGAACTTGTATAATTATATTTACCTTAATAAACTCATTATGCCTTCAATTCTTCCACTTCAATCTCTTAGCAATCTATTATATATTTTAATTGATGTTGTCTAATCTGGTAGTTTTAATTCTATGCAAGTTTTTGACAAAGGCTAGAAAATTACTAAAGGTACATAACCATCTACAGAAATATGAAGGAAAACCTCTAATACTAATGTTATCCCATTTTCAAATACTTTCAGAACTATTGTCAAGATGAGAATAAGCATTGAGGGTTCTTCTTTGCATTACTGAAAGCATACTCACAATGACTGGAAGGGAAAATTATAGTCCTAATTCTTTTGCCTATTGGTAATGCATGATCATGCTCAAGTTGTTATTTTTTTATATATATTCATGTTATAGAGTCTTTATCATAATTAAAATTTAAAATCTTTATCTAAGTTACTAACCACTCAAGTTGACACTAGATCTAGATGGCTATGCATACCTTTTATAAGATTTGAAATTAGAATTCTTAGGTTAGTAGAATTCAATATGGGTGTTTCTAATTAAAGTAGCCATTTTTTCCCTAAAAAATGTACAAAACATAGTGGTTGTTCTTAAACCACTACCATTTATTTAAAAAAAATTAACAAATTGTAGCAGCTAAAAACCGTCACTAATATTTGTGTTTCCAATAATTCACTATAACCATAATTATTTATAGTTTGACAAGTAGTTTCTTAGAGGTTTGTTTAAATACTACTAACACCAATCCTATTGGTTAAAACTGCCATTATGTGTATTCCTTAACTACCACTAAGCTTCCATTTTTTTAAGGACTTTACATTATTTCTTCATACTCTTCTTTGCCTTTTTTTTATTCTTAATTGTGTTTTTGTTTTTGTGAGCTTTAGGACCATGTCTCATCTAAAGAATTTCATTTCCATAAGTTAAAAGTATGATATAAGAAAAATTACCCTTTTATGCAGTAAAGGATATACTTTAACAATTATTCTGTGTCTCTACATTTGTCATAAATATGAAAGTCTTGAGATTACTTATATTGAATAATTGCCTAATAGCTCAATTGCATTTTTGTACTATCACTGATTTAAACAAGGAAGAATGCTTTACTTATTTTTAATATTTAAATGTATTGATTGTTTTAAAATAACGATAACAATGATGATAACTCACTGTGAAAATCTTTTCTTTCATGTTTTAAAATATTTAATCTTCACTTCTAATTTGTTAAAAATTGTCCTAACCCATTTTATAATTTGTTATGATCGGTGTGAAGGCACTTTACAAACATCATAACTAACTTTTCTCTTTTCTTCTCTTTTTTTAATCTAAAATTCTTGTTATTTTTATGAATTGGTAATTTTTGGATAACTTTTGACAAGTAAATTTTTTTAATATTACTATTTAAAAAATTTAATATTCTAAATAATGGAAATATGGTGATATGTTATTAAAGTTTTTAAAATAGAGTTAAAAATCATATAGGCAATTACACTTTATAAAAATATTTTTTATATGATATTGTGGTGAAGAAAACTTCATAAGAGTATTGTTTTACAAAAAAAAAATATGAGATTTCATTTTTCTAATATATCTATACATACACACACACACACACACATATATAATTAGAGGTGACAAAAATTTTTCTTTAAAAAGTATGATGGTAAGAATAGATGATAGGTCTTTATTTTAAAATGAATGAAAATTAGTACTATGAGATTTTTGCTTCTTCCTTGAGAAAAATAGTGTGCTTAAATCATCCAAAGGAAAGTTAGAAGGTAGAACTTTAATTTTAGAATGAAAAGTCAGAAGATAGACCTTTAATTCCTTGGGGAAGATATTGCCAATTTTTTTTAAATCTTTAGAATAGGTTAATTTTTGATGAAATTCAAGAAAAATGTAGATAATGAAATTCTTTGAAAGTATTACTAAAAAATAGATAAAATAGAATAGGATTAAGTTAATAAAAATCATGAAATTTAAAAATGTTTATTTGAATTGAATTATTATTTTTAAAGAGAGGAGTTATAATTTATAAAAAATGACTCTTCCAAAGTTTCTTTTTGAACGATACTACTATAAAAAATTTATGATGAAATTTTTTAAAATATTTAGAATAGATTAATTTATGATGAAATTAAAAAAATGTAGATAATAAACTTCTTTAAAAATATTACTAAAAATAGATAAAATAGAATAGGATTAGGTTAATAAAAATCATGAAATTTAAAAATGATTATTTGAAATCGAATTATTATTTTTAAAGAAAGGAGTTATAATTTATAAAAAATAACTCTTCCAAAGTTTCTTTTTAAATGACACTGCTAGGAAAATTAGTAATATATAAGAAAGGATTTTATAATAATAAATTGAGGGAGTTTTCTAAAATAAAGTTCTTTCCTTAATTTTGATGATAGCTATAAAAGAATTTATATATTTGTATAAGAGGAACTAGGGATATAACATTTAATCATAGAAGGAAACATGTATACTTATATTTTGATATGCTATAAAATAAGTTATATTATATTAACATAGAATTCTCCTATACTATGGCCTTCTAGCCTATTACATTTTGAATATAGGGTTTAATCATAGACCTTAATGATTAAAACATGACAATTTATGACCAAATACAACTAATCATGGTTATAAGAGTCTTGATCAGAAGGAGGTTGGTACTACTGTGGAGGCTGTGGAAGGTCATGTGGTGGCATATACAATGTGGGAGGAGGATTATCTACAACAGATTATCTGGGAATAATCTGTAGGATTGGGTTTATTATGGCTTCATAAAACGTAATTAGGGCACCAATAGGACTTATGATTTCTATGAAAAATTTATTAGCATAGTAAATATCAAGAATTCTTGGTATGAGACCAATTGGTATCACACTTACATTATGAAGTTGGCTTACCTTGGTTAGGGTCATACATAAAGTAAAATAAAATTCTAATCGATAAAGGCCATAATGTGTCATATACGGGGTGGGGCAATTAAATTGGCTTTTAGCGACAATAAGAATTGGCTTTTAACAGAAATAAGAATTGCTGCTAATTCTTTTACCGGTAATTAATAAATTGCCGTTGAAGTCAGTGTTGACAAAAGATATAATGGCAATTAAGGTTAATGCCGGTAAAAGTTATTTTAATTACTACTAAAAATTACTCGTAATAGTGGCAATTAATTAGTGGTAAATGCAATTACCATTAATACGCTGATATCATGACTTGTCCACCTAATTTTTAGTGGCAAATGTCATGCCACTATTTATCTCAAATAATTGCCGCTAAAAATTGTTAGTAATAGTGGCAATTATTTAACAGCAAATATTATTGCCATTAATGCACTAGTGTCATAGTCGCTCCACATAATCTTTAGTGGCAAATGTTATGCTACTATTTATCTTAAATAATTGCCGCTAAAAATTTTCAGTAATGAAGACATTTATTTAGCAGTAAATATTATTGCCATAGTTAACAATTGTCAATAAAAACTCAAATTCATTGTAATTTTGCAATTAATTTCTATTATTATACCTTTTAAGCATTTAATTATTATTGATTTATGAAATTCAAATTTAATTTTAATACAAAGAACTTGTTACTAAAAGATAATAGAATGTCATAAAAATATATCAAATTTCATTAATTTCTCAAATAAACAAGTTTAATATAAGTTAAGTTTTAATTCCTTCATACATTAGTAAATAGAAAATAAGTCTACTAATTCATCCGCCAAAATCCATCCACCGTTATAAAACTACTAGATAAAAGTAAATTTTCAACTATTGCCCGATCATTTTATTTTGAATACTTATGAAGATCATAGAGTATAATTTTAAAAATAAAGTAGTTAGAAACACTTTAATCTCGAAAATCACTCAATAGATAAACAATCATAACAAGTTAGGAATTAAACATATGTACATTAAGACAATTAATTAACATTATCAAATAATTCTATTACTCAATAGATAAATAATTATAACAAGTTTGGGGTTATAATATTACAATATAATTTGGTCAACCTAGAATTAATATTTTGACAGTATAATTATTATAACCCCAAACAACCTAGAAGTACCTACCTGATATAAAAATATTACAATATAATTAGGTCAACATAAATATATTTTTTTAATAATGTGCATGAGATAGCTATTGCGAAATTCATCTTAAATTTTTGGTCTGGAATAGTAGTAATGCTATTCTATATAGAGACAGTAATGATCTGGTTTGCTATAGTTTACGATAGAAAGAAAGTATAAATGGCTTCAATTGGAGCATATAAGTTGATAAATTTAAGAATTAAATCTAAGTTGAGATGACTTTGATCAAAGAAGCTTGTACAAATAAGAATTAATTTTTTTCCTGATTTGTTGATAATTAATTATTAGTCTCCTAGTCAATAGAGCAACTACTTTATTTAGCTTATAGTTTAAAGAAAGCACTAGTGTGTTAACATTCAATTGAGAAGGAAAAAGACTAGAAAATTGAAGGAGAAAGGACAACTCAAGAGCCAAAGTGACTAGGACTTAACCTTTAAGCTAGAATGTTACTTGAAAAAGTCTTCCACTAATAACTTCCTTTGATACAAAAACAACTCTTCCACTTATATTTAGCCAGCAATCTAATGTTGCAAACCAAGCTAAGCACAAAAGCCATATCATTCTTAATTTCTATTTTTTTTCCATTTTGACACTGTTGAGTTACTGAGCAATATTTAATGCAAGAACGGTGGAACATTTCAAAAATTGTCTTCCCCTAATAGCTACACAATCTGGTAATGTATAATAAAATTAAAAAACATAGCCATACGATTCACTCTTTTCCTTTAGACAGTAGTTACCTACGTGGATTTTGTAACTAATGTTTCTAATTCAACTAAGAATCATTCTAGTGGGTACCACTGATAAATAATTTCATCGAGACACTAAAATGGTAAAAAATAATATTATTTTTCTATAATTTTAATATTATTTTTTAAAATAATATTATGTTAAAAAAGAATTTAAAAATAGGTTTATGTTGGGAAATTAATTTTCCCCCAACATTATGCCAGTAAAAAAGCCCTACATCCACCTAATTGGTTGATTTTATCTCTAGTAATATCATCATTTTTTTTATTATTTTATAATATATTTTTATAATATATTGATAACTAGAATACGTTCTTAAAAATTAATTATGCACCAATTTAGGAATTAAGCATCATATATATTTTATATATTGGTTACCAAGTGTCATATATCATATATAAATGCATTATTCTTAATTTTTGTATTGCAAACATAGCGTTATCACCACAGTTATTTCCCAAAGTGATGCCATCCAATCTGACCTATAAATCAAAGCATCTATTCCTCAGAATGTGACGTCAGATGAAGCATATAACCTGAAAGAACATAAAAAAAATGGTGCTTGGTTCAAATTGGTTGCACAACATCTTTTCTTAACCTGCTGACTTCAAACCAAAATATCTCATATTCCAAATTTGTTTTTTATCATCATATGCAACATACGGTATGCAAAAAATATATCATATTCCAATTTTTTTTTATCATTAATTCTCTTCCTTGCTAAAGTAATTATTTGGTTGTCCCTGAATGAAACTGCGGGATTGGACTATCTGCATAATGGTTATAACCACTTTATTGTTCATAGAGACTTAAAGACTTCCAATATCTGGTTTAATGAAGACATGCAAGCAAAAAAATTGCTAATTTTGAATTATCTAGAGCTTTTTAGAAGGACTTTAACACCTATATATCAACTTGCTTTTCTTGCACTTATAGAGGATAACTAATGATGGTTTTACGTACTAATTCAGCAAAACAAACACATGTTCAGTTTTGCTGAACTGCTAATTCCAATAGCAATATGGAAAGAAGGGGAGTTAGAACATGTGTTTGAAAAATTTTAATTAGGGAATCCTATATAAACATTATGGATAGTGACAAGCTATTGATGAATTTATGATTGTTATTGCTTGAAAAGTTCTCCACAAATGATAGCCTACAATAACAATCAATGTCAAACATTAAGTAATGATTGAAATAGAATGTTAGAAGACATATAAAGTCAACATGTACTACATGATCGTAGTTGCACATGTAATGTATAAAAAATGGCTACATTATAGAACCTTTTACACTTTGTAAGGTAAGTAAGCTTATTAAATAGAAGTTATCTCCTAATTAAATACTTCCATAACACTATTTGCATAATTTCTTAGTCTTCTTCTAGATAAACAGAAACTAGAGGAAATCATGTTCTAAATATAATTTTCATTAAGGAAATCCAATGCCTATTTGAATTGGTTAGTATAATATAGGCATAGTTATGGAAAAATGTATAAGGAGGTACATTTTAACACAGTGTCAATTCTTAGATTGATTGCAAAAGATTGTTCTCAAAATATTATAGAATTTCAATTTTAGTTGTCCTTTCCATATAGAACTAGATCCATATATTATTCACAACACTAAAAATTACTGAAGCAATGCTATCTAAATTTAAACCTTAAACAACATGACCTAGGATAACAAGTAAAATTATTATGGAAGAAACTCCCATATAGTACAATATTCTTACATGACATATCATTATCTTAGTTGTCCCAATGCAATGTGACATAAACTAGACAAATGGGTCGTAAAAAGGAATTTGTCTACCATGATAAGCTTGTAAGTGATAATGGTAACATGGTATTATAATAAGATTATGAGTGCAATGTTGTCATGTATTAAATATAAATGTGACTTTGGTGTGCAATGCCATGAAATAAAATTAAACTGAACAACCTCAAAGGATGCATGTATCAAAATGTATATCTGAGATAATATTACAAAATAATAAAGATAATGCACATCATTAAAGGTTGGCAACCAAGTTCAATTATGTTGAGATCCCATATGGATAGAGATACATGTAACAAGAGCTAGGTATTTAGGGACAAGCGTATTTCGCTATAAGATAGTGAAGTAAATGTTAAGTAAGGAACCTAATACCAAAATGTAACCTTTATTTCATAAGCTTTCATTCGTAAATAAATGAAATATAAAGGTAAGCAAAGTTGAAATAACATAAGAGAATTTTTATACAAAAAGTTCAAAAATCCATAAGTTTGTCTACCCCAAATTAAATGTTTGCCCATGCCAATGGATAATCAATTTGCCTTGGTAATTCAAGGGAGGTTAATTTCAATTACACATACAAAAAATATTTAAAAATACATGAATTGCTAGTAGAGAGTGAAAAGTTAAAATTGAAAACATATGCTTATATTATCCTATAAAATTGTTGCAACACTAGGGTCATAGGCTGCAAAATGAGGCTAACAATAAAACATGTTGAATACTATACAACTTTTTCCTTAATAGTATTAATAAATACTCCATCCTAAATCTAAGGCTGTGATTGGTATAAGTTAAGGTGGATAGGTAAAGAAAGGTAAAGCACATTAACCCAATAAAATCATAAATTTTTGTTGTTTAATGTACCCTAAAGTGCAGGAATGCATAAACTCTGAGTTACACAACACATAGAATTAATGAATCAATCTTACATTGTTCCTAATCTTATGCCCTTCATAAGTTTAATATATGCAACGGATTGAAGTAATTGATTAACAATATTTTCTATAATAACAAGTAAATTCATGTTAATTCCTTTACCTTAGAAGTCATTCACCCAGAAATGTGTGGCATAGAACTAAACTTCATCATCATCTATAGCTTCCTTTTGATGCCATTCTATACTTGATGGCAATCTCTGCTTGAGCTACTAATGCATCGTTAGAACCAATCACACTCCTCTAAACTTGTGCTCTTTTTTTATTCGTCTTCAAATCTAAGCTTCCTCCTACCATTTATCTCCCAAAATGTTGCTCCAGGATGCTTTATTTTAATTGGTATAACTTTGCTCTTTTGTTTATGGGCAATAAAGGCAATATTGATAAAAGACATGATGTATATCCCATTTTCATTTCAATGCAATGATCTAGAGTACCTAAGAGTACTATAAGCATGATTATCCAAGAAAACTCCAATATTCAAAATTGATTATTTATTTATACCGAAAAATATTTAAAATATATTGTTTTACTCACTTCTTCAAGATTTCATGAATGGCACAAATAGAACTAGCTGCAATTGAAACAAGTGAAAAGTGTACAATCTCAATGCTCTTTTCAATGGGAACACAAATCTCATGTTACAAGAAATCCAATTCTACTAATATACTTTACAATTTAAATTATAATAAATTTATAATTTAATAATTTTTATTGATATTTAATTCATAAGATAAGATATTATACAATTTTAAATTTATTATAATTTAAGTTTACTCTATATTGCTGATATGACATGAAGAAATTAAGAGGGCTAATTTTATAGGTAGCATTTCTTTTATCTTAAATATATGTGTCTTATAAGGAAATAATGATATTTTTCATTTATTTTACTTATCTTCCCCTCAAACACTATTAAGTTCATAATTTTATAAATCTTGCTATTTATTAGAGAAATGTATATAAAACATTTTGAAGTGTCAAACATCTTTCATTTTGAGATATATAGAGTTAGGAAATGGGTTGTCCTGTTTTGCGAGCATTCTAAAAAGTCTGAGGTGAACAAATTGATTTGTAGTTTTTTAATTTTAAAATAATTTAATTTTTTAGGAATAAATTTTTTTAAAAATAGTTCAAATATTGTATATCTCCTTATAAATAAATTATAACATATTTGATATCCATATGTATCCTGAAAAAATACTATGCATATATATAAAATGAATATTATTTACAAATAATTTATAACATAATCTTACACATGAGAAAGAAAAGTATGATTTTATTCGAATTTGAAATTTGAACCTATATAAAAACTAAAAAAATTTAAAAATAACAAAAATTTGCAACCTAACTCGGCTATTCCATGAATTGGTGCAAACCAAAAGCCACACAAATTGAATGAATTTGGTTCGCATTTAAATAGACCTCTAATTTAAAAGTCCGAATCAACGAAATCCACAAACAAATGGATCGGGCCATAGGCCGCGCGCCATTTCCAATTGCTCAGGAGACTTCAATCAATCTCTATTTTTTCAAAGGACTCGGACCACTCTTACTAGCTCTCCTTTCGCAAACCACAATATTAACTTTTTTATTTTAAAAAAATTATATTACTAATTTAGAGATATTAAAATAATTGTTAAAAAAATAATAAAATAATAAAAAATATCATAATCAATTTATCATTATGATTAATTTTTTAATTTAATTAATGTGTTTATTGTTAAAATGAAAGAGAACAAGTGAAGTTAACTTATATATTTTAAATTAATATTTTTTGTTAACATCACTTAAAATTTTTATTGTTATATTATTATTAAACTAGAAGTATAATTTTTGTATAATAGTATATGAAGTTCCATCTCCTTAAAAGTTAAACATTTCACTATTGGATTGCTTTTTTTTGAAATTTCAAACTATGTGAATTAAAATTAAAAAACAAATATAAATACATTAAATGCAATTGAATAGTCGCAATACTTGTCCTCTATTACTCATATTTTTTTTTGCTCAAATGAGAAGGTAAAGGTACAAGAAAAATATATAATGCATTCCTTAAAAAATAAAAAGGTAAATTACATCTTGAAGTTTAATTTAATTGCACTTATACTTCTTCATTTTTAAAAATATACACTTATCTCTTTAATTTTTTTAAGAAAAGAGAAGTAAGTATATATTTAAAACAAAAAGAGTTGAATATATATAAAAATAAAAATTCATATTTTTGAAATAGGGAAATATGAATATAACTATATTAAATTTCAAGAGCAAATAATTGTAATTTGACTAAAATAAAATGTATCAAACATTTATTATTGAAACACTCATCCTATTAGAAGATAGCATTACCCATAATTTTTTTGCTCAAATGAAAAAATAAAGGTTATTTACCTTCGTATAAGAAGAAAATATATAATGCATTCTAAAAAATAAAAGGGTAAATTACATATACTATTCTTGAAGTTCAATTTAATTACACTAATACTTCTTTATTTTCAAAAATATACACTTACCTCTTTAATGTTTAAAAAAAATAAGAGAAGCAAATATATATTTAAAATAAAAAGGTGAATATATATAAAAATAAAAATTCATACTTTTGAAATAGGAAAATTATGAATATAATCATATCAAACTTCAAGAGGAAATAATTGTAATTTGACTAAAATAGAATGCATCATACATTTATCATTGTATGGCATAAGACTTGTTTGATGTACCGAACTAATAAGTTAATTGGTAATTAATAATTAATAAATTAATTAATTGTATTAGAAATATTTGATAAAATTAAATGTTATATTAGCTAAAAAATATAAAATAATATAAAGGGATATACTAATATAAATAGATATATTAATTAAATTAATTCATATTTATTTTAAAGCTAAATAATATTAATGTAAATAAAATATTTAAAATAAGAATAAAATTACTTAAAATTTAATTATTCATATTTATAAAATTACATATTATTTATTTTTTAAATAATAATATAATAGTCTAAAATTTAATTAATTATATTTTATAATTAACATTATATTTTTATTTACTTACTTATTTTTTATTTATTTATATTGAATTAATGAGAATATATCGAATGTTTATTTACATAATTAGAATATAAGCTATTATTTATTAAAACTAAAGAGGCAAATTTGAAAAAATGTTGAAAAATTATTAATTTATAAGTTATCTTGTGGAATTTATAAAGTATTATCTTCTAATATATCAAATGTTTTCAAAGACTAATTTATAATTTATTAACTGAATTAATAAATTATAAATAGACGTATTTGTTACTTCAAACATACAAGTAATCTGTAGTCTATGGACTTATCGATATTGTGATAGAATTATAGTGATAAAAATAATTGATTATTGATAGATTTGAATATATATATTATAATTTTATATTTGACACAATTTTTAATGATAATTAAATTTTTAGAGAATTTATTTTTAATATTTTTAATGAAAGATAAATTATAATT
>JAIUCU010000015.1:0-45846 GCA_020226215.1 Sindora glabra | reverse complement strand
TTTTTAATTTTTTAATCAAAAACTAAGTATGCTTCGAAATAAAAGCTAAAATCAAAATAAGTTATTTGTAATAACGAAATATGATCACTCTCTTCAATCACAAATTTAAAAATTTTTAATATGAATTATTTTGTTTAGTGGACAATTATAATTTTTGAATGCATCTCTTCTAACAAAATCAATTTACATCTGAGTCAATTTTTGCAAGCAATTATACAATAATTATATTGCATCTGTATCTGCTCATCTTCTCATATTGAATACTACCATTAATAATTGAAAACGAAGATTAAAATGAAGATAAAAAAAGAAGAAATTTTCTTCTATGTATCAAGACAGTTAATGGAAAAATAATGTCTCCAGGCTAAGAGTGTTGCATCATCATTGATGTTTGGTCCCTAGAAGTTACTAACCGACAAGTTAACCCTACTTACTCTACTCCTTTCTTATTTGCCCTAGCTAAACTTATTCAATGAATTCTAGAAACGTAGATCACTCAATTTTCTTATAAAAAGCGTGTTTATGAAAGAAATATATATATATATATATATATATATATATATATATATAGCTTTGTATTAAAATAATATAATTTTAATAAAAATTATGAATCTCAAAATAAAGAATTATACTATTTTTCTTCGAAATTACAAGCAATTAACGATGTAAGAAATTGAAAATATTTAATCCAAATTTTAGGTACTTTAGATATTATTTTATTTTCATGTTTCAAAATTTTTGAAAATACAAAATACATTTTAGAAAAAAGATATTATATTTTTTGATAAAAATTAAAAAATTAATAATTATAAATTTAAAAATATTTTAATTAATTATTATTTATTAAATTAAAAAATTTTAATATATTCATCATAAATTATAATATTTTATTTTAATTTTTAAAGTGTATTTTACGCATTAAAAAAGTTCAATCATTATTTTCACCGCGGTTAACGAGAATGGCATAATTAATTGGTTGCAACGTCAAAAGCTAAGAATAATTTCCATAATGTTTCCTAGCGTTTGCTTTGCCGGCCACTTGTTATGATTATGATGTAGTTCTCCATTGTTATGTCCGAACTTTCTTGAAAATGATGGCTTCACTCAATTGGCACTAAATGATATGTGTAATTATTGACCTTTTGTGGTGCCTAATGTTGTCGTTTATGATAATTAAATGTCGGCAAATACTGCCAACAGTCGTTATTGCCGATAATTACCCTCTCTATATTTTTTAATGTTATTTTAGAAATAAATTTTTATTTTTATTTATTTATCATTTTAAAAATATAAGCATGTATTTATTTATTTTTAAATATTATTCTTATATTTAAATAAATACTTACCAACCATATATCACTTAAGTATGTTGAACACATATCAAATAGCCGTATAATTAGAATGATTAGGCTAACATTAATTGTATGGGGTTTACATTTTAATTTATTAGGTAAGTTGTAAGTCATTTTAGTCATATTCATTGATTAACATCATGTCAAAACTTCTATGCGTTCATTTTAATCTGTAATTTATAAGATATTGGAGTGAATTAAAATTGAAAAGTTGTATATTATCTTAAGGTGATGTTTAGTTCACAGAATGTTTTTAATATTTCTGGGAATGTTGTAGGGGAATATTACATTCTCATGTTTGGTTCAAGATTTAAAAAAAAAATATCTGGGAATGTCACATTCCTAGGAATATTTTTTGTCTAACTTTCTCTCAAAATATTCTCATGGTGAGAGGTGGGAATTTCAGATTCCCCTTGACACGGGAATGCTGATACCAAAATAAAAGGATAGAATTATCCTCACATTTAATTATTTTTCTTATTTATCACTTTATTTAATTAAATTGGGAAATAATTATCATTTTATTTCAAAATATTTTTTATTATTAAAAACATAATAACATTAATTTTTTAACTATAATTTCTTTTTTATTGTTGTTCCTAATATTTGGAAGATTTCTTTAATATAATTATATATACATATGAGTTTTTATTAAAAAATAATATGATAGGGTTGGAGTTTTTTCTTAAAGGCATATTTATATATAAAATATAAAATAATAATATTCTTATATTAAAAAAAGGATAAAAGGATAAAATTATTCTCACATTTAATTATTTTTCTTATTTATCATTTTATTAAATAATTTTTAATTTAAATTAGAAAATAATTATCACTTTATTTTAAAATACTTTTTATTATTGAAAAATATAATAACATTAATTTTTTAGCTATAATTTGCTTTTTATTGTTGTTCCTAATATTTTAAAGATTTTTTAAATATAATTATATGTACATATGAGTTTTTTATTAAAAAATAATACAATAGGCTTGGAGTTTTTTTAAAAAGGCATATTTGTATATAAAAATATAAAATAATAATATTCTTATATTAAAAATTTTATAATATAAAATTTAATATCACTATGAAATGTAATTGTAAAAATAATTTAACTATGAAAATTTATAATTTTATAAAAAAAGAAATACTAAGTATATTTAATATTATGATAATAAATTGAATAAATTATGTTCACTTCATTTTAAAAATTGATCTAATAATAATACTAATAATTATAATAATAAAATAAAAAATATTAAAATAACAAAGTATAATATATAAAAATATAATACATTAAATATTAAAATATAATAAAGTGTAAAATACTTATATATATTGATAAATTTTTAGATGTTAAATATTGAAATTTAACTTATTAGGTGTTAAAATTTTTTATTGTTTTTGTAATTTTAAATAAAAATATGATTTATTATATTATATTTTATAATAAAAAATTTGACAAGAGTATTTTTGAAGCAATCTCAAGATTCCTAAGAATATCAAATATGAAGCAAACATGGTAATATAATATATTTAGGAATCTGACAAAATATTATCAGAAAAGTTTATAGTGAACCAAATATAGGAATGTTACATTACCATTAATTAAATTCCTAAGAATCACATTCCCAGGAATGTATATTTTCTTGGGAATGTAAGATTCCGCAAACCAAACGCCATCTAAGATTATAAAACTTGAATTTTAAGGCATGTGTTGTTACAATTTAAATAAGGTATTATTATTAATGCATTCTTTAATTGATTGGAGTTCTTTCTTTAAATGTTTATTAATCTTATTTACTTTTATATTTTATTACACATATTAAGATATTGACTCACTCTTTATTTCTTTTAAACTTAAATAATCCAATTTTCATTCCTTCTTTTTTACTTTTAAGTTGTTATTCAAAGCTCAAATGTAAGATCACATTTGTTTACTTTTTTAATAAACCTCTCCATTGAAATATTCTAAATGTTAAAAAAATTAAGTTAAGAGAAATAAAAGTTATCCATATTGTTTAACTATTTTCTTGAATTACTCTTTGTACTCTTAAAAGAGAATATGTAATTTAATATCATCATAAATTTTAAATCCAAGATAAAATATTTGAATTCAAGCTCTATTTATTTTTTATGAAAACATTTCTGGTAAAATATAATTATAAAATGTTAAAATAAAAAAAAGTTTTATTTATTCAATGTTAGATATGAGAAGTTTGGGAGAAAGCAACTTCTCTTGTTTCAAAGTGCTAAGCATTTATCATGAGCTAAAGAGCTAGCATGCACTTTTGCTATGTGGAGATGGCATTCATGCAAGTTGTGAAGGCAATAAGCATAAAGTTGTTGATGCTACTACCCATCGAATGAGCTATGAAAGTAATGAGTTCGAGAGAGCTAGTGGGTAAGCAGCGCTAGAAAGTGTTGGGACACTTTGAAAGATGAATACAAAGGTAGCTTTTTGAGAAATTTGTAGAAAATACATTTAACCAAGGGAATATCAATATTGCAAAGGTGACAACTCAAATTTGAGATAGGAACATTTATAGTGCTCAAAGAGATAGGCTTTGAATAGTCAAGGGAATAACTCAAAAAAGCAAACTAAAGACCACCATGAAGTTTTGAGAAAGTAAGTAGATTCTACATGGAGTCATGTCAAATTAAGGCATCAATGAGGCTATTAACATTTGAAATGGGGAAGAATGTCACAAGCTAACAGTTGTAACAATTTAATAGGCAAATATGCTTGGATTTAGATAAGGCTTGATGAAAAAATCCAGCATGTTATGATGTTTATGTGGCTAAAATTTGGAATTAATCCGACTAGTGTATTATTTTTCCTCATCTTCCCAAGTTTGGAATTCAAAGGAGTTTGAGAAGCCTAGATTTGTGATCCTTGCATTTTTATCTTTGTGTCGACTAGTTTTCATGTGAATCAGACATCCAAAACTTTAAGAAAAGGGCTTATGACAATTTGGAAAAAGTATGTCAACTCTTGGCAAGAGGGCCTTTGCTCAAAATGTTCTTTAGGGGGATGGAATGTTAAGAAGACTCGATAGGATGCCTAGATATTAAGTTAGGGACTGAGTATGTTGACTTATGACTATCCCCTTGTACACTTAAAACTATAAAATGAGGCATATAACAAATGAATGAAGTATCCCTCTCCTTATTCAATTATTCCTTTTGGTCCATTGTGTCTAAAAGCTTCATGTATGGAAGGATCTTATGGTCTAGCATGCGCAAGCACTTTGATGGTATTCAATATTGGCTTATGGACATGTTGTACATGGAAATTTATTGCATGAGTGATAATTTTTTGATGTCCCGCTATCTTTATCATGCATGCCACTAGAAAGAGTTTTAAGTGGAGAAGGCTGGTATGTTTACTAAGAGAGTAGCAAGTATGCGTTGCATGGTTTTAGCTAGAAAGTTGCTCCATCAATAAAAGCTTTTTGGCAAAACAAATGGAATCATAATATTTTTCATGTTTCTGAATTTTTTTCATGTTACAAAATAAGTTCATTGTTGGGGTTAGTTCATGAGAAGAATCAATAACAAAGATTAGGAAAAGGAAAAATACCAAATCAATCTAAGAAGAAAGAAATCATTAGATTAAAAACTTTGAATTTAAAATTGATCCATGGTTAGTGTAAAATGTTTGATATTATTGATGAATAAATGAGAAGAAGATAAGTCATTAAAAAAGTAATAATAATTATAAATTTTTAACAATTATAAATAAGTTTTAACTATTCTTTATTGATATAACAACATAAGGGTAGATGACAATGCAAAATTAATTTACATTCATATTGAATCAAATTTAAATTAAAAAAACTTTACATAATATTTAAGTTGTAATGAATATTTTTCAAAAAACAATCATAACATGAATCATATAATTTATTTTATTTGGTGATATGTATTTACATTATATATTTTATATCTCATATGTAACTTGAGATAACTATAATATATTACTAATGTAGTAGTGTACCAATATATTATACAATTTGACTATTAATATATCATCATACAACGTGTTAAATTTAATTTTTTTTAAAAATAAATTCATTATACAATTAGATCTAGTTATTTACCGGTAATTACCGCATGAATGACGTATCAAAGTCTCTTCCTAACTTCTACCACGTACAAGTATTTGACTTCCAAGGCTGCAAAGAGGCTGGCACCAAACAAGTGGAATTGGAATACTTTGACACGCTTTTAAATTGATGTTCGCAGCACGCATTGCAACCGCCGTCCGTGTTACTGCCCTCAATTTAAATCTATAAATGGAATATTAAAATCAAAGAGTCTTAGAAGCTTGTATTATTTTCCTATTTATGTAGTTAATTAAATTCTAAACTTTTTCTCTTTTATCTTGTATAATTGAAAGAATAACCAAGAAGGCAAAAGGAAAAGGGCTCAGATCAATTTGTTTTACTTTTATAAAAAAATTATCAAAAAAATATAAATTACCGACTAAGTACCTATTGTGGCATAATGAAATGTATAGTAATTTAGAAGAAGAGTTGTATTTATATTTCATATGTCATTAATATAATTATAACCAAATTTATAAATGATTAGTAGTTTAATGGTTGAATCCTTCTAAAAGAAGCCAACACGGGTTGGCTTAACTAGTTATGAGGATTTAGAAAAAAATCAGTGTGACTCCCCTTAATGAGAATTTCACAAGTTTGAATCCCTCTCAATGCTGCTTATCCCACTTGATGGGTAACTCACTCAAGGAGATTTTCAAGTGCTCAAAAGTTAGTTGAGTACCTATTTTTTGGTCCAATTGAACTTAACACTAATTTTTGAGCGAGTCCCTATTGATATCCTAAGTGCTATTGGTTCTAGAGATGAAAATAAGTTAGAATGATCTAGATTTTATCTTAAATAGACTATACTATTTTATAAATTATTAGTCTAAGCCTAATTTATTTTTTATCAAAATTTGAGGTTGTTAATAATCTAGTTTGGCCTATTAACCTATTTAAAATTATTTTAATATTATATACACTATAAATATATATAATATATAAAATATTATATTATATTATATATAAATATATTAATTATTAAATAGATCGATCTGATAAACTTATGAGCTGAGATTACAATAAATAGACTTAATGAATAGGCTTGGTCCATTAATTTAGTAAATTTTACCAACTTTGATCTAACCTATTTAAATAAAGAAATTAGGTCAAACTAAACCTATTATTACCTCTAATAGGTGCCTTGTTCAGTAAGATTTGAAAAATCTTCCCTTCTAATCATCCATTACCAAATTATACATATTTATGCGCAGTCATAGGACATTGATGCATTGTTGATATAAATATAATTTTATAAATGAAATGTAAAAGAAAATATAGAGAAACTAATATGAATGATCGTATTGGCTCCAATCAAAGGTGAAAGAGAACGGAAGTGCTGGAATTCAGAAATTGGAAAGCCTGGGAGTCAACAAAATAGATGCGTGTGAAAATGCTTGTATCATTCGAATTTTGTTGTCCGGTTAGTCAAAATTCATTTATTTATTATTTGTGCACCAACTAATTCATATGTTTTATATTGTGTAAAGATCATAATTATACCATAATTGCTATATTTAAAAGAAAATTATTCTCACATTTTTCATTCCATTTTACAATTTATTAATTGAAAATTGATTAATATCTCCACAGATAGGTAAGAATTGATTTTAAATTCTGTAAAAGTTGTTTTTGTTCTAAAACTTTATTTATTGAAGTATTTACTAAAATTATGAAGAAGAATTTGAGATTTGTTATTCCTTATATTATAAATAAATAATAGTTAGTTATATACCATGAGATACAGGAGAAAATTAATCTCTTAATTTGATAAAAGGCTAGGATGTTAATCAACATCCATAAACTAAATTCACTGAATTGTAAATTTGTTTTTGTTTTTATTTATGTGTTATCTCATATTTTTTTTCCAGAATATTGCTCGCAAAATTACCATTGGTAGCTGAGAAGCTGTAGAAGTCAATTGATGCTATTAGTATAAAAATGAATGGAAAAAGAGAATGTATAATGTTGAAGTTGTAAGTAAAGCTCGAACTGTGGGTTGAAACAATCACCATTGAACGATAAAAGAATGACATGATTTCATCTTTATCACATGAATGTTACAGTTAAGATAATTATAATCAAACTACATTCATTTATGCTTGATGCAACTGGAAAACAGTCCATGATGTCCATCATGTATTCATTTTTGTGGCAAGTATTATTATTATTCATGTTGTAAGATTTTATGAAAAAATTATATAATTTATATAAAAAGTAATACTTCATAACTTTTGTCATTTATTAAAAAATTATAAACTTTATATTAAAAGTAATAATTTTTATGGTAAATCTCGCAAATTCACAAGAAGAAATATGTGTACCACCTCAAATCAAAGTAGTATGCAAGAATTACTCAAAAATATTATACAGCACACCTCACGGTGTTAATAACTGACGAGTTGGAGTACCTGTCACACACCTGGATGGAGTGAAGATATATGCCTTAACTAATGCTTCTGTGAAAGTGTGTTGCATCATTACATGTATGTGATTATAACTAATTCATTGATGTGAATACATCTAACGTTGAGATTATTTTGGCTCAAAGTTATTGGTGCCTTTACATTTAAAGCAATTCATTTAGGTGGATCTTACCATTTTTATGATAAGATCCATTTAAATCGATAAATTAAATGTAGGGTTTAAATTGTGGTTATGATTATAAAAAATTTAAATATATACATAATTATTGTGATATAAAATTATGAAAAATTATGCATGAGATGCAATTTGCAATCTCAATATTACGATTGCAGAGTGCAATTCAAATCTTGATGGGATGTAAAGATATTAGTAGAGGTGGCAAATGGATGGATTAGGATAGATAAGGATTAGGTTAAAAGTGGATAAGTTATTATTGATCTATTTATTCATTTATAATCCAACATAAAATTTTAAATAAGTCATGAATGACCCATGACCTTTAAATATATGGTTAACCTAACCCATCCATTTATCCATTAAATTAACATTATTTTATATTTAATCATTTTTATAAATATTATTTTTCACCACTATTTTATATTTATTGGCATTATTTGAAAAAAGACTTATGTTATCAAAATTTTTATTCTTTATTTTTATTTACTTTTTAAAATTATAGTTTTGTTATCTTATTTTCTTAACATTAATTTTTTAAAATTATTTTAATATTAAATGTTGTTGATTAAATATTTTAATTTTAATATACATTAAATAAAACTTATTTAATTTAAAATATACATTATAAGATCATCATAGCATATTGGTTAACTTGTCCGTACATAACTTATATATCTATTATCAATAAAATTTTAAATAAATAAAAGAAGAGATGATTGAAAAATTAATTAATTATATTTTTTATATTTGTTTTAAATTTTATTAGTAATAAATACATAAATTATGTTTTCACTAATTAAGAATTTCTCTTGGTTTAACTGAGGGGATTCAATGAAAGAATCTGCTGATTGTTGCGCATGTGGTTTAAATTCCTTCACTCACAGTAGTCTGTATTTAATTTTTTTTCTTTTGTTTGAATCAATTTTTTTTAGAATTAATAATGCTGACAAAATTTATTTCAAACAGAGGGAAAAAAAAAAACTAAATGCCCCGCAGATGTCTTTATTAGTAATGGCAAATTAAGTAACCTCACCTTCCTTGATTATGATTTTGATGAAGGAATCTGATATAAACTTTAACTAATATTAAATTTATAATTATTATTTTGAAAAATAAAAATAACTCGTAGACCCAATTTGCAGGTTCACAATCCATAAATTTTAAAATTAAACTCTCGTGGAGGGATCCGTAATTTTTGTGGACTTAACTGTTTAACCGGTAAAAAGGAAAACATCCATTCTAAAATAATAAATATCATTTTTTATCATATTTTTATATATAATATTAAGTAGAACAAATATTTTTTAGTAATTGTGAGACTATTTTTAGATATGATTATTTTTAAGTCTTAAAAGTAAAATTAATAAATTATATAGATTTTAGTACAAAAGACTAGACTTGATTTTACTTTTTATAAAAGAAATTGATATCATCACGTATATAATAATATTATAATATTTTATTTTAAATAATTAATTTCAAAAATATTTAAATTATATTAAAATTTTTAATATATTTTATTATGATATTTTCTTTTTTTTATAATACTAGTGTATACAGTATACAAATCTACCTCTTATAAATATAAATGGATAAATGGTTATCTATGTATTAATCCAACATGACCCTCATTTTAATTGATTAATAATAACTTAATCCATATTTATCCTAAAGTTAAAATGAATGAATATAGATGGGTCAAAATAAAAATAAGAATGCATATGAATAGATAAATAGGTGTTAGTATTTGAATCCATCCAAATCTTTTGGTCCTATGACTAATTCATACCCATTTTATCAATCCCTGATGTACTACTCATATGTGACTAATTGTACGGACAACCTGTAAGAGTAAAAAGATAAAAGAAATTAATGATGATTGTATTGCTTCCCAATCTACAGAGGAAAAGAATGAAAGTACTTGAATTTGTAAATATTAAATGATATTGGAGGCGAAGTTATTTCCTAGTTTAATTAAACATGAGCCATGAAACCAACAAAATAAATGTGCGACATGGAAATTGCTTGTACCAGCCAGACGGTATTCTGCTGAACAATTACCCTTGTTTGGGATGCTTAACAACAAAATTTTACTTCATTTTTAAATAAATTTCTTTTTAGTTGAGAGCCTTTAATTCAAATGACACTCGATATTTTTTGAAAATTTGTATTTTTTCATTGCATCTAGATAGAATTCAATCTTTTTATCCTTGTGCATATATCCATTAGTTTTAAACCATTTTTTCATTCATCAAGGAAATAAATTCTTTTTAAAAATAGTGTTTCACTTTTATGTAAAATGGGATTCCTTTTTGTTTACAATTTCTATTTCGATTACATTTATGTTATTATGAAATCCATCAAACATAACAAAGATTTCATAGAATTCATTTCATTTGACTTAAAATACATATCACCAAAAAAATTTAGACTCTTTCTAATATTGTAATTTACTATGATACCATTAAACTCTATTTTTTAAATGAATTCTATGTCTTTTTTCAATACAATCCAAATAAAAGAATTAGTTTGGAAATGAATGAAGTAATTATTTTTTACAAAGTTTCAAAAAAATGGATTTGATTTGTAAATAAATTCAAATGACTTCAATATAGCTATTCCTCCACTTACAAAAAAAATCATTTTACAATAGTTTATACTTTAAGGAAAAAGGTATTTCATTTCATTTTATTTATAATTTCTATATTAATTACACTTGGTATTATTATGAAATCGATCAAATTTAACAATGATTTCATTAGAATTCATTTTATTTGGTTTGGAACACATTGAATAAAAAATTTTGTCCTCTTTCTAATATTATATTTATTATGATGCCATTAAACACTTTTTTTAACTTAATTTCATGTGTTTTTCTATATATTCTAAACAAAAGAAATTATTTGAAAATGAATTAAAATAATTTATTTTTGATAAAGTTTGCAAGAAATGAATTTTATTTGTAAATAAATTGAAATAAATTCTATCAAAATGAAACAAAATCAATTCTAGAAAACCTTAATGTCAAATGAGCTCTGATCCAAATTCACTAATTTGTTACTTCATAATATGATACCTAGAATTTTCCACTTGTTATATCTTCAAGGCATTATGGTTTTCCCTCAACATCCAAAGTTCAATTTCTTGAACAAAAAAATTCATCAAATAGTTAACAACTCCAATTATTAATACATATATGTACACGCAGTATTACTTCTTGAATTAATTATTGGTCAAAATTAAAATATAAATATATCAACCTTTTTAAATGTTCACCAAATAATAAATGACGTTTTAGTTTTGGGGAAAAAAATGAATTTCCATATGAGAGTTACAATTTGTTATTTTTTTAAAAATATTTTTTTACAAGTTTTACATTAAATTTTAAATATCCTAATAATTTACTAGAAGTGTCTCGTGACAAGCCTTTCCTTCTCTAGCTAATTATCGTAATAAAAATAAAATATTATATAGGTTAAAGTCATTAGTGAGAAGTGTTTTTTTTTCTAAGCAATCAACCTTATTGATCATGATAAACGTGTAATTAATTCAAAATTAGTCACCATTCACTCTCCTTAAAAATATTTAAATATCTCAAATTTACAAATTAATTTTCTCCAATATCCCATACATTATCTATAAACAACTCCTTCAACATTAAGATATAGTAATTAATAGTTAACCGTTTAGTCGCTTATAAATTCATTAAACACCCTGCAACAATGACTTTTCACACAAAATAAGGTACATTTATTAAATCGTGCCTTATAAAATATGTGACTTGATGAAATAAACATTTTGTGAATCATCAACTTAATAATTAATAAATGAATGATTATTGACAACCAAGTCTAAAAAAAAAAATACGATATGGGTGGTGGTAATAATTATTGAGAAGGACTTAGTTTGAAGAGTAAAATATTTTGACCACTCTTTTAAATTTCAATCTGCTTAAAACCAACCCATAAGCCATGTAAGTCGTGATTTCATAGAATAGTTAATTATTAATGTCAAAATTTTCATTATATCATTTTCGTTCATAACTTGGAAGCTATTTGGGTGAATTAAATTTTAAATGTTGTATGCTGTTTCTAAATGGGATAATAATAAAGTTTTATTATTAATGGATTCCGTAGTTATTAGTAGACGAAAGTATGAATGGAGAAAGAGAATATTAAGGCTGAACTTGTAAGCAAAGCTCGAACCGTGGGCTGAAACAATCAGCATTGAACAATAAAAGAATGACATTATTTCATCTTTATCACATGAACATTACAATTAGGATGATTATAATCCAACTATATTCATATATGCATGATGTAACTAGAAAAGTGTCCATAATATATTCATTCTGTGTAGCAATTATTGTTCATGCTGTAATGATTTTCATAAAAAGTAATATTTTACAAATTTTGTCATTTATTAAAAAATTGTAAACTTTATGTAAAAAGTAGTAAATTTTATGATATTTTCTATATTTTTACTGCTATTTGATGCCAACATGATATTAAATTTGATATTTAATATTGTACCTCATTGTATGTTATGATACTGTGAAATGAATTTGCTAAAATAACGTTGCTTTTTGTTGGTGGTAATAGTCATTCTGTTGACTGTCTTTCATTTTGTACAAATCCTATCAGGTGATGGATCTACTAACAATGATGTGGGGGCAATTGCCCCACAAGCAATTTTATTTTTATAATATATATATATATATATATATATATATATATATATATATATATATATATATATATATATATATATATATGCACATATATATACTGATGATGCACATTGCTCCATAAATTTAAATAAAATTGTTTTTACAATAAATTTCCTCATCACTTAAAAATAAAAATTCTATTTTAACCAAATATAAGAATATTTGAAATTCATTAGTTATACACAAGAACAAATAAAAATCATATTGAAATAAATTAAAATTTATTTTATTTAAATATATAAATTTTTATATTAATATTATTGTTATTCTATATGTAAATGTTGCCTCTACAATTTAAAATTCTGGATCTGCCACTAAATTCCATTGAAAATTCAGCAGGATAACCGTAAAAAAATGCAAATCGAACTTTCAAAAATATGATAGAACTATGCTATTATGGAACGAAATCTTGATCTCAACATTTAGAAAGCTTCCATTTTTCTACGTTTAAACACATGTTTTAACTTTGGGAAAGATTTTTCCATCACAAAATGTGAAAACATATATATATATATATATATATATATTAGATATTAAATTTTTGAGACAGAATTTTTCATTACCCATAAAAGCAAGAAGAAATTCAATTTTTTTTAGCAATGAAAAAAACATCTCATATATTTTCACAAAAGTAAAATATTTGGAATGGAAAATTCCAACTCAAATATTAAAAGATTACTTAACTTGTTCTTTTTCTTTTGGATGGAAGTTTAATCATAGGAGCAGAAATTTTCATCTCAAATTTGGGACAAAATCAAAATTTTATTGCAAAGCTATTGGAGGGAATATTTTATTTTTGTGACAAAAGTTTTTCCTTCTCAAAAATGTTTTGCGACTTAATTTTTACTTTTTTGAAATGAAATTTCTCATCTCAGTTTTGTACTTTTTTTAGTGTCGTATTTTAGTAAGGAAAGCAAATATTTAACTTGAATTTTATGGGAGAGGAAAGCCTCCCAACTAAGTATTGGTAGCACATTACTAGCTTAGCGTTACAATTAATAGCAAATTATCATTTTTTAACTTAAGAGTGTAATTAGTTTATTTTCAAGGAAGAAAGGCAAATTATTTTCTTATGATATTTCCGTCATTGGATCATGATTATGAAGAGGCTGCTAAAAACCATGCAAGACGTCATGCAGATAGCTTATGTATATTGCACGCATATCAAAGAGACATATAATCGGTATGATGAAGCTGGCGCTAATTATATGAGGTTTACATTTTATTTTATCATATTATTAATTGTAGCTAAGGTTATCATGATCTCATAGATTAGTTTAATGTTAAAATTTTTGTCGCTTCAATTTCATTTATAATTTGTAAGATATTGGAGGGAATTAAATTTGAAACTTGTATATTATTTCAAAATTAGAAAACTTCAATTCTAAGACACATATTCGTATAATTTGGACAAATTATTATTAAAAAGATACATATTTTGATATATGGAATTATCTGACCAAGAAAGTTTTGCCAAAAATTTAACACAAAAAGAAATGGAGAAAAATAACAGAAGTTGTTAAAAAAAAACTGTGAATATGACCGAAAAATTTATTCAAAGTTTGAAATGATAATCATTGAACAATAAAATAATGCCAAAGAAGTATTTTATTTGTCTTTTTGAATCAAATCTAGAATTTAAAAGAAATATAAATCAATTTACAAAATAATATTTTTAATGAGAAAAAACTATTGACAATAATATAAATAATCTCGTAATTTATTGTTTTAACCTTGGCAATTAATTTTAATTACTTCTAGAACATTATAGTAATATTATACTCAGTGAAAATGAGATTGAAAAGTAAATTTTAAATACAAGTGGAACAAATTTATCAACCTCAGTCCCAACGGATATGAGACATGTGAATCTCAATTTTGAGTATTATTCCTTACCTATAGCAATCTTTGAATCTTTATTTATTGCTTAGAACGCCAGAAGATTTGGGGAGTTCCCTCATTTCAATATATTTTTTTCTATACAATTTTTGAATCCTCTAAAGTGACAACCCATGAATCTAATGCGTTTAATACCAAAAAAATATTTATTTAAAAGTTAATGACCAAAAAAATATTTATTTAAAAGTTAATGTGCAAACATCAAATGCTAAATTTTGATATATTTTTCTTTAACAAAAATTTGTGTAAATATCAAACACTAGAGACTATATTGAAATTTTTTGAAATAATAGTTTTCCTCCAAAAACAAATATATATTATTCCAACTTGTGTCAAATGAATTTCATCTTCTTGTAAAATTAGTTCAACATAACTAGTAGTTTTATAGTCAAAAACTTACTTTTACATAAACCATAATTACATATAGAAATATGAAATTGCAATGAAAATACCCAATTTTACTTTTAACAATAATGTATTATTTATAATCAAAATTTAATGGTAATTTTAGTAGAGATACAATGATTTCAATTGAATATTGAATATTCAATACTGTCAGTCACCTTATCTCTCTAACAATTCAATCTCCCCTCATCCCTCCAGCAATTCAATTTCTAAGTGTACTTGAGATCTCTTAAAAAAAATTACCTAAGGATCCAAATTTATAAAAATAAAATTTGGTTTGAACCATTACACAATTTTAGTAAGAAAATGATTCATTCACCACACCTTATATAAAAAATATCCGATTCAATCATGAACATTTCAATTCCCATTAGGAGTTTTAAAAATCAAAACATATCAAGTTCTCATTCATTATTATTTTTTATATAAAATCTTGCAAAGAATCTTAATGCTACATTTTCAAATGAACAAACATTTCGAATATACATATAAACATGCACAATAAGCATTTCTAATAAAAATGACCAGGTAAAAATATAAATGAAGAAATGAAAACATTTCAACTATATAGAAATATACAATAATTGCAAGTAAGAGTAGAATATTCCCTTACATCTCAAGAATTTAAGATAACCTTCATTCATCAATGCAAAATGAGAGTGATACAAATCCTCTTCTCCCAAGCGCCTCAAATAATATCTATAATTTACATACAATCAAAGATTAACTACTAACATTTGGTATTAATCTTCTATGTTTATTCTAACCAGTTTAATATAAATTCAGATTATCTATGTTAAAATTCAGTACACATATCTATCCTAAAAATGAGGGGGGATTGTGTATGAATCTCAGCTTATCTATGATTCTTATAAATCGCCTAAAAGATCAGGAAAACACCCAAAGGAACTAAGGATTTCACTATGATGAAATTTGAAGGCTAAAGAAACACGGGGATAGATTGGTACTTACTTAATCATCCATCTATGAAGGAAAAAAAAGGAAGGGCTTGGATTGCTAATTGCAGCTGGCCAACCAGCAGCAGTAGTTTTAACCCGCCGGTCAAAACAGAACAAACTTGAGGAAGCAGCGGCCAGATTAATAACGCGCAGCCTGCGATGGACTATGACGAGCCAACTCTGATAACCCTTATCTAACGAATTTAAATAACGGACCGAATAATAAAATGCAGGGTGCAATATCTCGGATGCGGAAGGGGCGCATCCACATCAGCCCACTTTTGCGTTGTGATTCTGATTCACACTCATAGCGGTCCTTAGCAGACGCAATACAGTGGCGTTGCGAAGAACGGTCCGCATTTCAGCGCATTTTATGTGCAAACTGAGAAATTTTTTCTATAGTTTCCCAAAATCAGAATTTGAAAGATTAAAAACAAATGATAAATTTTTACGGTGAAAACAAATGATTTCAGGAGAGATTCTCAACAACCTTCATCAATCTTAACTATTTGTTTGGAAAGAAGAAATTTCAAAAAATTTAAACAAGAAATAGAGTAGAAAACAAAGGGTCATCTATAGCAACAAACTATTCTTCTTCCAAACAAACACAAGCATATGATTCAGCATCAAAAATGAAGCATTATTAATGCCCATGGATCGTCAAAGGGAGTGCGTGAGTAATCTCTACCTTCCTCCTAGATCTAGTAAATTTTTCAGTGCTATGTAGCCTGTATCTATTTCCCATTAGAAAATGAGATTAAAATTCCTTCTTTTGCTGAAATAGGGAGAGGGATATAGAAAAGCAGAGAACTTTAAGTACGAGTAGCAGACCTATTGTGGAGCCTATTTTCTTTCGCTTTGTTTTGCTTCATTCAAAGTTCACAGAAGGGAAATGTCCCAGCATGCTAATGACTTTTGTTTTAACAAGGGGAAATATATAATATATAAATCTTGCCTCTCACCAATACTTATCAAACGTGTAAGTGAAATAACCGACACATGCCCATATCCACCTCAATCAACTCATACTTTCAATATTCATTCAGTTTGTTGCATTTAATATTACTGTCTAGCCAAATTTAAGATTTTGAGTTGATAAAATTATTTTATTATATTTGTAGCTAGCAATACTTTTTTATCAAAAAATCAGGTTCGATGGCTTACAATGTCAATATCTTAATTCTATATGTACAAGTTTTATAAAAATTCATGCCGCAATAACCACAATCCACATTATGATGAACGCATCACCTGCAATTGTGAAAATTGCATCCGCGATTTAAATCCTTGCTAACTAGATATGGAACAATATAAGAATGTTTTTGTTTTGAGGCGACATTTGAGGAGGCTAAAGTGGTCCCAAATATCTGCCTCAAATTTTGTGCTTCCACCATGGCAAACAAAGATTCAAATTTTTTTATTTTGAGGCAGCTATTGTTGCCATAAACAATCGCCTCAAATGCGAAATTTAAATTTTATTTCTGTTTTCCCCACTCCCTTCCACTAAAATGCAACACTTAAATTATCTACCACCAATCCCCCTTTCAAATGCTCTAAGACCCTAGTTTGTTTCTGCCCTAACCCTCTTCCCCTTCACTTAACACCACCATAGGGACTTACGCCATGAAAGATCACCATAAGACTTGTGTTTTGCTTCTATTTAGTGACCAAACATGCTAAGAAATTTGGTTGCAAAAGACAAAGAATGAAAATGGTACGGAGGATAAGGATTGTTGCTAGTAGTAGAAACGACTAGGGAAAGCATTGTGGTCGATTGTGGAAGGCGTCCAAGCTCTTGTGGTTTCCATAGATCCTCCAGTCGTCCAAGCATTTCCATGGTCTGTTTCTTCTTCAAATTACTTTCATAAAGTAAGTCCATTTCATGTGGATAACTTCTCATTTAGTTCAAATTGATCCTAGATTATAAGTTTTTTGTTACGGGTTTTTATTCATAGTTGGATTTGGGACGTTTTTCATTTACTCCACTTAAGATGTTGCGGTGAAATAGTTCAATCGCAAGAGTCCATTTATGAAAATTGTAAATTAATTTAAGGAAAAGAAACTATACTCTACATATATGTCGATTATTCTAAAATTTTCACCTTATGAAATTGAAGGCATTATCAAGCAAGAAGATCAGCGGTAATGCCGTTGTTTCTAGCTTAGGGAGTGACATTGTAGGGGTGGACCCACCGACTATAAAGTGTCAGAATTCAGAGTAGTTGATAGTATATCAAACTTTTGGGATATATATAAGCATTTTACAAGCAACAGGAAGCTTGAGGATTGATATGAATCCCCTTTTTGCTGGCTTTGGATGCTATGTTTAGTTCCTAATTGATGATATGGTTTATTAAAAATATTTAATATTTAATTTATTCAACTTTTTTATTCAATTTTTTTTTGTCCATTTTGCTTGCTGCTATTTGTGCTTGGTTCATATTGTAAATTATAATATTTTAATTCCTAATTTTAATTTTGGATAACTTTGCCATGTTTTGTGTGCTACTTTTCCAGACTTATGAGCAAAGTCATTTGTATGGATAACTTGGTTAGTTCTTCTTCTTCTAGTTCTTTTTTTTCTAATATGTTGCATACCTTTGTTTGTATAGTGGGGATTTGGTTGAGTTCAATTATGAATGCAGGCGTTAAAATGGATACTTCGTTTATAGGTAAGTAATTTTCTGTTATGACTCTTATCACTCATTTATAATTTACATAAATCTTGCTATTGCAACTAGGTGTCACGAATCATAAAAAATATTAACACAAATCATAAATGATATGATGATATACTATACTATGTGTTTTTAAACTCCATATGTTGACCGACGAAAGGAAATTGACCTGGTTCTTAGCCAAAGCAAGTCGAAAATCTTGATATTGCAACAAACTATATTAGTTGTTTTATTTTATGTTATACTTTCTTGTAAATCTGACCCTCCCTTGATTTCATAATATATTCACAATAGCACTGTGGATCAATTTAGTGGGGAAAGTAGTCCTGTTATACTTGCTTTGAATGAGAACCAAGTCACATTCATTTCATTAATTGTGGAATCTAACATGGTTGGCTACCATTAAATTCTGTCTCTTGAATAGATGAAGCAAGGGTTGGAAAAGGTCTAGTTTGAAATGAGAGTTGGTGGTATGTTTTAATTGATAAAAATGATATTGTCTCTCTTAATTATCTCATAATTTTATTCTCTTCTATTTTCAATTAAGTAACATTCATTGCTAAAACCTATATTTTATGATCATGTGTTGTATCTTTGTTATTCCCTTGTTGACAAGCTACTTAATTGTTGGTCAATTGTCTATCTACCTTTGCAGCTAATTGTCATAATAAGATAAGATATTTTACTATGATTTATCTTTTATTATCATGAATTGACACGAAAGAGAAGGGCACTGATTGCCACCTTCTGCTGGATATGTAGATGAGAACTAAAACCATCTTTGGTACTGATACTTCTCTTATAACTATCCTAATGTGCTATTTCACTTCTTCTATTGTTCTATTGTATTTGCTTCTTTCCATTTTTTCGCTTCTTAATTTTTTTCCAGATTCAATAGTTCTTAACAGATCCACTTCTAATTTAATTCCTGTGTTGCTGCCTGTTTCTTAAGGATTACTATTTATTTTAACATATCAATAGCTTAATTTGCATGCCCGGAGAATTTATCTAATTAAATTGGATATATTATAGTTTAGTATTATTTTGGTTCAAGGGATATTTTTTTCAATTTTGTACTATATAGGTGGTAAGTATTAAATATTGATTTATTTGTGAGAACTTAATAATAAAATATATAGTATGGATTGTCATTGCGGTCATATGGATGCTTTCCTTTTTTGGTGTCTAAATCTGCTTGTTTTTAGTTATTACGTGTACCAACTTAGAAATTGTAATACGTTTCAAGGACTCTACTATTCAATTTCAGTATAATATTAACTAATGAACATCACTATACTCTAGTAGAGGATAGATAATTTGATTTTGAATTAATCCATTGCTCCTCCGTTTTGAAGGATCTATCGTCCTATTTTGAGGAAGATGACAAACACAGCTAAGCTGCTGCCCACTGACTCAAAAGGGTTGCATTGTGTCTAACCTAAAATCTACTTAGTTGCTTACTCCTATTGTGGTTTTTACAGGGAACTACACTTTGAGATATGTGTCTATTGTCGTCAACTGTGAAGCAAAGGTCAGAAATATGATTATTTGGCTTTCTATCGTTTATAGTTACTCTGCTTTTTAATTGGATCACTTTACAGGGGAGTGTCATGGCTTTCTCAATCATCTTATAATCATTATTTTTTTCCCTTGTGTGTTATGGGATACACATGACTTCTTAATTTGTCATAAATTAGATCTCTTATTTATGTTTCTTCATGTTGCTGACACTATACTGAAATATATATATATATATATATATATATATATATATATATATATATATATATATATCTGAGTTAAATCATGATTTTCAATTTTGTAATTTCTATGGTATTTTGTTCATTTTTTATTATAAAAATTTGTGAATAGACTTTGAAATTTTAATATGATTTTTTAAAAAAATTAACTTTTAAAAATAATTTTTAAAAATTTTTTAAGAATAGATAATTTGAATTTTTTAATAATTTTGAAGCGGCCTTCCTGCGGACTTATCCGGGGAATATATTTATTTTAAAAATCCCAGCGGGTTGAGACGCTGGAAGATCCGTGGGAAACCAACCCATTGCAAATCTTTCCACGGATTGCATTCCAGCAGGAAATTCCGCGGGCAATTAAGCCTCCTCAAATTCATTGAAATCAGTGAGAACCCACGGGAAAACCATGGTAAATCCACAAGAAATGCCACCCCAAATCAATTACATTCCTGTAATTGAAATCAACATCTCTTACAACTTTAGAGAATCCCAATTTAAGAAATTGTAAAGAGCAAATTGAATAATAAAATATTAAAAATGATGAATGGTTATATACGTTACCCTAATGATGCATGTTATTTACAACAGTGTTGTATGTACGCACTGCAATAAGCGCTCTATTTTTGCACATAAAAAAAAAGAAGGAGCGCAAATTAATCATCACACATGTTATTACAAAATAAAAAAAAAATGCCTTATTTCTTCAGATAATAACATATTTGAGAACAAATTACTTCGTGCTCTAGATTGCCTTTTTTTTCTATTCCCACCAGCTGCAAGCAACTTAATCTGAAATCAACAGATACAGATGCTTGATATAACATATCTTAACAATAGCAATAATGTCATTAAAATTATATGATAAGCAAAGCCTGATGAGTAATGAGTAAGGGTAATCAGTTTAAGAGTCACATGATCCAAATTTAAGAAGCATGATAATAGATTAGATAAGATTTTAAATTGCAGTCCGTAACAACAATATTGCATGAAACTTATATAATGGCTAGAAAATACTCATATAATGATTCGAGATGTCCATTGATTCAGGCTGAAGAGCTTCAAAAAGTGAGAAATGAGGGCTATGACAATGGTAAAATATGCTGTAACTCTTACTGAAGGATACAGGTTATCAGTTCCAAAGTTAAAAATTCTCCAATCCATCCTAATTTTATTTTGCTGAATTTACTTCTTTTTGGAATAAGAAGATACAATTAAGTAGTGTATTTTTCAAGCATCTATGTGAATGTCTATTTTGTTCAGTACAAAGAATCTAACCTAGGGCTTTAATTAAAGTAGTTTGCTTAATAATTTTGTATGTTTGTATTTTTTTCTCATCTTTCCATCATTGGACAAGTATGATGAAGCAAGCCAATAAAAATTGTTATGCAGCAGAGGTCATTATGTTTGTCGAGCACAAACAGCCATAAAATCAATATGATGAAGCTGGCATAAATTGTATAATGTTTAAATTTTAATTTATCATGTTAGTTCCAAATCATGTAAGCCATGATTTCATAGACTAGTTTTATCATTAATGTAAAAATTTTCATTATATCACATTTTCTTTCGTATGTTATTTTAAGATGAGATAACAAAAAGTGTTAGTATTAATGAATTCCGTAGTTATTTGTATATCAAAGAATGAAATGTATTCCAAAAATTTAGTAGAGAAAAGAATTGGAGAAAGAGAATATAAAATGGTGAAATTGTAAGAAAAATTCCTTGTGTGAATTAAAACAATCACAGTTAAATACTAATGTAATGATATGATTTAATCTTTATTACTTAAAGATTATAATTTAAAGATTATAATCCAAGTATATTCATTCATATTTGATACAACTAAAAAATAGTCTATGGCAGGAGGAAAAAACATTGTAACATCTAATTGTTACTTCTGTGTAGGAGCAGTATTTATATTCATGAATTTAGTTATTTGTATTGATATTAACTCTATTTCATTAGTTATTAATGCTAACAAAACATTTATACATAAGTGACTATCTGTTCTAATAAATTTTTGCCAAGAAATGCTTGGTTTTTTGAAGATTCTACTTAGATCCAGGTATCTTAAGATATTATATAATGCTTGGTTAATAATTAACGAGTTGGAGTACATGCCACACCCTTATGGAGTGAAGCTATGCCTTAACTAATCATTTTAAGAAAGTGTGCTGCATCAGCACATGGATGTGATCATAACGAATTCATTGATGTGAACAAATTTTGAGAATACACTGATACCTCCTATTCTGAAATATTCACTTAGGATAAGACCCTCTTTCATAGATCAGATGCAAAGATATCTTTGGGCTAACACTAATTCATACCTACTCAAGTCCACGACTCAAATAAAAAGGTATTAGTACTCTGCAAGATTTAAATTGCAGTCTATATCTTCAATATTGCGTAATATTGTGGTTGTGGACCACAACCACAATATTACGCAATATTGAAGATATAGACTGCAATTTAAATCTTGCAGAGTACTAATACCTTTTTATTTGAGTCGTGGACTTGAGTAGGTATGAATTAGTGTTAGCCCAAAGATATCTTTGCATCTGATCTATGAAAGAGGGTCTTATCCTAAGTGAATATTTCAGAATAGGAGGTATCAGTGTATTCTCAAAATTTGTTCACATCAATGAATTCGTTATGATCACATCCATGTGCTGATGCAGCACACTTCTTAAAATGATTAGTTAAGGCATAGCTTCACTCCATAAGGGTGTGGCATGTACTCCAACTCGTTAATTATTAACCAAGCATTATATAATATCTTAAGATACCTGGATCTAAAGTAGAATCTTCAAAAAACCAAGCATTTCTTGGCAAAATTATTAGAACAGATAGTCACTTATGTATAAAATGTTTTTGTTAGCATTAATAACTAATGAAATAGAGTTAATATCAATACAAATAACTAAATTCATGAATATAAATACTGCTCCTACACAGAAGTAACAATTAGATGTTACAATGTTTTTTCCTCCTGCCATAGACTATTTTTTAGTTGTATCAAATATGAATGAATATACTTGGATTATAATCTTTTAAATTATAATCTTTAAGTAATAAAGATTAAATCATATCATTACATTATTATTTAACTGTGATGTTTTAATTCACACAAGGAATTTTTCTTACAATTTCACCATTTTATATTCTCTTTCTCCAATTCTTTTTCTCTACTAAAATTTTTGGAATACATTTCATTCTTTGATATACAAATAACTACGGAATTCATTAATACTAACACTTTTGTTATCTCATCTTAAAATAACATACGAAAGAAAATGTGATATAATGAAAATTTTTACATTAATGATAAAACTAGTCTATGAAATCATGGCTTACATGATTTGGAAACTAACATGATAAATTAAAATTTAAACATTATACAATTTTATGCCAGCTTCATCATATTGATTTTATGGCTGTTTGTGCTCGACAAACATAATGACCTCTGCTGCATAACAATTTTTATTGGCTTGCTTCATCATACTTGTCCAATGATGGAAAGATGAGAAAAAAATACAAACATACAAAATTATTAAGCAAACTACTTTAATTAAAGCCCTAGGTTAGATTCTTTGTACTGAAACAAAATAGACATTCAACATAGATGCTTGAAAAATACACTACTTAATTGTATCTTCTTATTCCAAAAAGAAGTAAATTCAGCAAAATAAAATTAGGATGGATTGGAGAATTTTTAACTTTGGAACTGATAACCTGTATCCTTCAGTAAGAGTTACAGCATATTTTACCATTGTCATAGCCCTCATTTCTCACTTTTTGAAGCTCTTCAGCCTGAATCAATGGACATCTCGAATCATTATATGAGTATTTCTAGCCATTATATAAGTTTCATGCAATATTGTTGTTACGGACTGCAATTTAAAATCTTATCTAATCTATTATCATGCTTCTTAAATTTGGATCATGTGACTCTTAAACTGATTACCCTTACTCATTACTCATCAGGCTTTGCTTATCATATAATTTTAATGACATTATTGCTATTGTTAAGATATGTTATATCAAGCATCTGTATCTGTTGATTTTCAGATTAAGTTGCTTGCAGCTGGTGGGAATAGAAAAACAAGGCAATCTAGAGCACGAAGTAATTTGTTCTCAAATATGTTATTATCTGAAGAAATAAGGCATTTTTTTTTATTTTGTAATAACATGTGTGATGATTAATTTGCGCTCCTTCTTTTTTTTTTATGTGCAAAAAATAGAGCGCTATTGCAGTGCGTACATACAACACTGTTGTAAATAACATGCACATTAGGTAACGTATATAACCATTTCATCATTTTAATATTTTATTATTCAATTTGCTCTTTACAATTTCTTAAATTGGGATTCTCTAAAGTTGTAAGAGATGTTGATTTCAATTACAGGAATGTAATTGATTTGGGGTGGCATTTCTTGTGGATTTACCATGGTTTTCCCGTGGGTTTCTCACTGATTTCAATGAATTTGAGGAGGCTTAATTGCCCGCGGAATTTCCTGCTGGAATGCAATCCGTGGAAAGATTTGCAATGGGTTGGTTTCCCACGGATCTTCCAGCGTCTCAACCCGCTGGGATTTTTAAAAATAAATATATTCCCACGGATAAGTCCGCAGGAAGGCCGCTTCAAAATTATTAAAAAATTCAAATTATCTATTCTTAAAAAATTTTTAAAAATTATTTTTAAAAGTTAATTTTTTAAAAAATCATATTAAAATTTCAAAGTCTATTCACAAATTTTTATAATAAAAAATGAACAAATACCATAGAAATTACAAAATTGAAAATCATGATTTAACTCAGATATATATATATATATATATATAATATTATATATATATATATATATATATTTCAGTATAGTGTCAGCAACATGAAAGAAACATAAATAAGAGATCTAATTTATGACAAATTAAGAAGTCATGTGTATCCCATAACACACAAGGGAAAAAAATAATGATTATAGATGATTGAGAAAGCCATGACACTCCCCTGTAAAGTGATCCAATTTAAAAAAGCAGAGTAACTATAAACGATAGAAAGCCAAATAATCATATTTCTGACCTTTGCTTCACAGTTGACGACCATAGACACATATCTCAAAGTGTAGTTCCCTGTAAAAACCACAATAGGAGTAAGCAACTAAGTAGATTTTAGGTTAGACACAATGCAACCCTTTGAGTCAGTGGCAAGCAGCTTAGCTGTGTTTGTCATCTTCCTCAAAATAGGACGATAGATCCTTCAAAACGGAGGAGCAATGGATTAATTCAAAATCAAATTATCTATCCTCTACTAGAGTATAGTGATGTTCATTAGTTAATATATACTGAAATTGAATAGTAGAGTCCTTGAAACGTATTACAATTTCTAAGTTGGTACACGTAATAACTAAAAACAAGCAGATTTAGACACCAAAAAAGGAAAGCATCCATATGACCGCAATGACAATCCATACTATATATTTTATTATTAAGTTCTCACAAATAAATCAATATTTAATACTTACCACCTATATAGTACAAAATTGAAATATCTCCCTCTCCCCCCCCCCCCCCCCCCTATCTCCTTGACCAATATAACTATAATATATCCAATTTAATTAGATAAATTCTCCGGGCATGCAAATTAAGCTATTGATATGTTAAAATAAATAGTAATCCTTAAGAAACAGGCAGCAACACAGGAATTAAATTAGAAGTGGATCTGTTAAGAACTATTGAATCTGGAAAAAAAATTAAGAAGCGAAAAATGGAAGAAGCAAATACAATAGAACAATAGAAGAAGTGAAATAGCACATTAGGATAGTTATAAGAGAAGTATCAGTACCAAAGATGGTTTTAGTTCTCATCTACATATCCAGCAGAAGGTGGCATCAGTGCCCTTCTCTTTCGTGTCAATTCATGATAATAAAAGATAAAATCATAGTAAAATATCTTATCTTATTATGACAATTAGCTGCAAAGGTAGATAGACAATTGACCAACAATTAAGTAGCTTGTCAACAAGGGAATAACAAAGATACAACACATGATCATAAAATATAGGTTTTAGCAATGAATGTACTTAATTGAAAATAGAAGAGAATAAAATTATGAGATAATTAAGAGAGACAATATCATTTTTATCAATTTAAAACATACCACCAACTCTCATTTCAAACTAGACCTTTTCCAACCCTTGCTTCATCTATTCAAGAGACAGAATTTAATGGTAGCCAACCATGTTAGATTCCACAATTAATGAAATGAATGTGACTTGGTTCTCATTCAAAGCAAGTATAACAGGACTACTTTCCCCACTAAATTGATCCACAGTGCTATTGTGAATATATTATGAAATCAAGGGAGGGTCAGATTTACAAGAAAGTATAACATAAAATAAAACAACTAATATAGTTTGTTGCAATATCAAGATTTTCGACTTGCTTTGGCTAAGAACCAGGTCAATTTCCTTTCGTCGGTCAACATATGGAGTTTAAAACACATAGTATAGTATATCATCATATCATTTATGATTTGTGTTAATATTTTTATGATTCGTGACACCTAGTTGCAATAGCAAGATTTTATGTAAATTATAAATGAGTGATAAGAGTCATAACAGAAAATTACTTACCTATAAACGAAGTATCCATTTTAACGCCTGCATTCATAATTGAACTCAACCAAATCCCCACTATACAAACAAGGTATGCAACATATTAGAAAAAAAGAACTAGAAGAAGAAGAACTAACCAAGTTTATCCATACAAATGACTTTGCTCATAAGTCTGGAAAAGTAGCACACAAAACATGGCAAGTTATCCAAAATTAAAATTAGGAATTAAAAATATTATAATTTACAATATGAACCAAGCACAAATAGCAGCAAGCAAAATGGACAAAAAAAAATTGAATAAAAAGTTGAATAAATTAAATATTAAATATTTTTTAATAACCATATCATCAATTAGGAACTAAACATAGCATCCAAAGCCAGCAAAAGGGGATTCATATCAATCCCTCAAGCTTCCTGTTGCTTGTAAAATGCTTATATATATCCCAAAAGTTTGATATACTATCAACTACTCTGAATTCTGACACTTTATAGTCGGTGGGTCCACCCCTACAATGTCACTCCCTAAGCTAGAAACAACGGCATTACCGCTGATCTTCTTGCTTGATAATGCCTTCATTTCATAAGGTGAAAATTTTAGAATAATCGACATATATGTAGAGTATAGTTTCTTTTCCTTAAATTAATTTACAATTTTCATAAATGGACTCTTGCGATTGAACTATTTCACCGCAACATCTTAAGTGGAGTAAATGAAAAAACGTCCCAAATCCAACTATGAATAAAAACCCGTAACAAAAACTTATAATCTAGGATCAATTTGAACTAAATGAGAAGTTATCCACATGAAATGGACTTACTTTATGAAAGTAATTTGAAGAAGAAACAGACCATGGAAATGCTTGGACGACTGGAGGATCTATGGAAACCACAAGAGCTTGGACGCCTTCCACAATCGACCACAATGCTTTCCCTAGTCGTTTCTTACTACTAGCAACAATCCTTATCCTCCGTACCATTTTCATTCTTTGTCTTTTGCAACCAATTTCTTAGCATGTTTGGTCACTAAATAGAAGCAAAACACAAGTCTTATGGTGATCTTTCATGGCGGTAAGTCCTATGGTGGTGTTTAAGTGAAGGGGAAGAGGGTTAGGGCAGAAACAAACTAGGGTCTTAGAGCATTTGAAAGGGGGATTGGTGGTAGATAATTTAAGTGTTGCATTTTAGTGGAAGGGAGTGGGGGAAAACAGAAATAAAATTTAAATTTCGCATTTGAGGCGATTGTTTATGGCAACAATAGCTGCCTCAAAATAAAAAATTTTGAATCTTTGTTTGCCATGGTGGAAGCACAAAATTTGAGGCAGATATTTGGGACCACTTTAGCCTCCTCAAAATGTCGCCTCAAAACAAAAACATTCTTATATTGTTCCATATCTAGTTAGCAAGGATTTTAAATCGCGGATGCAATTTTCACAATTGCAGGTGATGCGTTCATCATAATGTGGATTGTGGTTATTGCGGCATGAATTTTTATAAAACTTGTACATATAGAATTAAGATATTGACATTGTAAGCCAACGAACCTGATTTTTTGATAAAAAAGTATTGCTAGCTACAAATATAATAAATAATTTTATCAACTCAAAATCTTAAATTTGGCTAGACAGTAATATTAAAATGCAACAAACTGAATGAATATTGAAAGTATGAGTTGATTGAGGTGGATATGGGCATGTGTCGGTTATTTCACTTACACGTTTGATAAGTATTGGTGAGAGGCAAGATTTATATATTATATATTTTCCCCTTGTTAAAACAAAAGTCATTAGCATGCTGGGACATTTCCCTTCTGTGAACTTTGAATGAAGCAAAACAAAGCGAAAGAAAATAGGCTCCACAATAGGTCTGCTACTCGTACTTAAAGTTTCTCTGCTTTTCTATATCCCTCTCCCTATTTCAGCAAAAGAAGGAATTTTAATCTCATTTTCTAATGGGAAAATAGATACAGGCTACATAGCACTGAAAAATTTACTAGATCTAGGAGGAAGGTAGAGATTACTCACGCACTCCCTTTGACGATCCATGGGCATTAATAATGCTTCATTTTGATGCTGAATCATATGCTTGTGTTTGTTTGGAAGAAGAATAGTTTGTTGCTATAGATGACCCTTTGTTTTCTACTCTATTTCTTGTTTAAATTTTTTTGAAATTTCTTCTTTCCAAACAAATAGTTAAGATTGATGAAGGTTGTTGAGAATCTCTCCTGAAATCATTTGTTTTCACCGTAAAAATTTATCATTTGTTTTTTAATCTTTCAAAATTCTGATTTTGGGAAACTATAGAAAAAATTTCTCAGTTTGCACATAAAATGCGCTGAAATGCGGACCGTTCTTCGCAACGCCACTGTATTGCGTCTGCTAAGGACCGCTATGAGTGTGAATCAGAATCACAACGCAAAAGTGGGCTGATGTGGATGCGCCCCTTCCGCATCCGAGATATTGCACCTGCATTTTATTATTCGGTCCGTTATTTAAATTCGTTAGATAAGGGTTATCAGAGTTGGCTCGTCATAGTCCATCGCAGGCTGCGCGTTATTAATCTGGCCGCTGGCTTCCTCAAGTTTGTTCTGTTTTGACCGGCGGGTTAAAACTACTGCTGCTGGTTGGCCAGCTGCAATTAGCAATCCAAGCCCTTCCTTTTTTTCCTTCATAGATGGATGATTAAGTAAGTACCAATCTATCCCCGTGTTTCTTTAGCCTTCAAATTTTCTATCATAGTGAAATCCTTAGTTCCTTTGGGTGTTTTCCTGATCTTTTAGGCGATTTATAAGAATCATAGATAAGCTGAGATTCATACACAATCCCCTCATTTTTAGGATAGATATGTGTACTGAATTTTAACATAGATAATCTGAATTTATATTAAACTGGTTAGAATAAACATAGAAGATTAATACAAATGTTAGTAGTTAATCTTTGATTGTATGTAAATTATAGATATTATTTGAGGCGCTTGGGAGAAGAGGATTTGTATCACTCTCATTTTGCATTGATGAATGAAGGTTATCTTAAATTCTTGAGATGTAAGGGAATATCTACTCTTACTTGCAATTATTGTATATTTCTATATAGTTGAAATGTTTCATTTCTTCATTATATTTTTACTGGTCATTTTTATTAGAAATGCTTATTGTGCATGTTTATATGTATATTCGAAATGTTTGTTCATTTGAAATGTAGCATTAAGATTCTTTGCAAGATTTTATATAAAAAATAATAAATGAATGAGAACTTGATATGTTTTGATTTTTAAAACTCCTAATGGGAATTGAAATGTTCATGATTGAATCGGATATTTTTATATAAGGTGTGGTGAATGAATCATTTTCTTACTAAAATTGTGTAATGGTTCAAACCAAATTTTATTTTATAAATTTGGATCCTTAGGTAATTTTTTTTTAAGAGATCTCAAGTACACTTAGAAATTGAATTGCTGGAGGGATGAGGGGAGATTGAATTGTTAGAGAGATAAGGTGACTGGACAGTATTGAATATTCAATATTCAATTGAAATCATTGTATCTCTACTAAAATTACCATTAAATTTGATTATAAATAATACATTATTTGTTAAAAGTAAAATTGGGTATTTTCATTGCAATTTCATATTTCTATATGTAATTATGGTTTATGTAAAAGTAAGTTTTGACTATAAAACTACTAGTTATGTTGAACTAATTTTACAAAGAAGATGAAATTCATTTGACACAAGTTGGAATAATATATATTTGTTTTTGGAGGAAAACTATTATTTCAAAAAATTTCAATATAGTCTCTAGTGTTTGATATTTACACAAATTTTTTGTTAAAGAAAAATATATCAAAATTTAGCATTTGATGTTTGCACATTAACTTTTAAATAAATATTTTTTTGGTCATTAACTTTTAAATAAATATTTTTTTGGTATTAAAACGCATTAGAATTCATGGGTTGTCACTTTAGAGGATTCAAAAATTGTATAGAAAAAAATATATTGAAATGAGGGAACTCCCCAAATCTTCTGGCGTTCTAAGCAATAAATAAAGATTCAAAGATTGCTATAGGTAAGGAATAATACTCAAAATTGAGATTCACATGTCTCATATCCGTTGGACTGAGGTTGATAAATTTGTTCCACTTGTATTTAAAATTTACTTTTCAATCTCATTTTCACTGAGTATAATATTACTATAATGTTCTAGAAGTAATTAAAATTAATTGCCAAGGTTTAAAACAATAAATTACGAGATTATTTATATTATTGTCAATAGTTTTTCTCATTAAAAATAGTTATTTTGTAAAATTGATTTATATTCTTTTTAAATTCTAGATTTGATTCAAAAAGACAAATAAAATACTTCTTTGGCATTATTTTATTGTTCAATGATTATCATTTCAAACTTTGAATAAATTTTTCGGTCATATTCACAGTTTTTTTTTAACAACTTCTGTTATTTTTCTCCATTTCTTTTTGTGTTAAATTTTTGGCAAAACTTTCTTGGTCAGATAATTCCATATATCAAAATATGTATCTTTTTAATAATAATTTGTCCAAATTATACGAATATGTGGTCTTAGAATTGAAGTTTTCTAATTTTGAAATAATATACAAAGTTTCAAATTTAATTCCCTCCAATATCTTACAAATTATAAATGAAATTGAAGCGACAAAAATTTTAACATTAAACTAATCTATGAGATCATGATAACCTTAGCTACAATTAATAATATGATAAAATAAAATGTAAACCTCATATAATTAGCGCCAGCTTCATCATACCGATTATATGTCTCTTTGATATGCGTGCAATATACATAAGCTATCTGCATGACGTCTTGCATGGTTTTTAGCAGCCTCTTCATAATCATGATCCAATGACGGAAATATCATAAGAAAATAATTGCCTTTCTTCCTTGAAAATAAACTAATTACACTCTTAAGTTAAAAATGATAATTTGCTATTATTGTAACGCTAAGCTAGTAATGTGCTACCAATACTTAGTTGGGAGGCTTTCCTCTCCCATAAAATTCAAGTTAAATATTTGCTTTCCTTACTAAAATACGACACTAAAAAAAAGTACAAAACTGAGATGAGAAATTTCATTTCAAAAAAGTAAAAATTAAGTCGCAAAACATTTTTGAGAAGGAAAAACTTTTGTCACAAAATAAAATATTCCCTCCAATAGCTTTGCAATAAAATTTTGATTTTGTCCCAAATTTGAGATGAAAATTTCTGCTCCTATGATTAACTTCCATCCAAAAGAAAAAGAACAAGTTAAGTAATCTTTTAATATTTGAGTTGGAATTTTCCATTCCAAATATTTTACTTTTTGTGAAAATATATGAGATGTTTTTTTCATTGCTAAAAAAAATTGAATTTTCTTCTTGCTTTTATGGGGTAATGAAAAATTCTGTCTCAAAAATTTAATATCTAATATATATATATATATATATATATATGTTTCACATTTTGTGATGGAAAATCTTTCCCAAAGTTAAAACATGTGTTTTAAACGTAGAAAAATGGAAGCTTTCTAAATGTGAGATCAAGATTTCGTTCCATAATAGCATAGTTCTATCATATTTTTTGAAAGTTCGATTTGCATTTTTTTACGGTTATCCTGCTGAATTTTCAATGGAATTAGTGGCAGATCCAGAATTTTAAATTGTAGAGGCAACATTTACATATAGAATAACAATAATATTAATATAAAAATTTATATATTTAAATAAAAATAAATTTTAATTTATTTCAATATGATTTTTTATTTGTTCTTGTGTATAACTAATGAATTTCAAATATTCTTATATTTGGTTAAAATAGAATTTTTATTTTTAAGTGATGAGGAAATTTATTGTAAAAACAATTTTATTTAAATTTATGGAGCAATGTGCATCATCAGTATATATATGTGCATATATATATATATATATATATATATATATATATATATATATATATATATATATATATATATATATATATATATTATAAAAATAAAATTGCTTTTGGGGCAATTGCCCCCACATCATTGTTAGTAGATCCATCACCTGATAGGATTTGTACAAAATGAAAGACAGTCAACAGAATGACTATTACCACCAACAAAAAGCAACGTTATTTTAGCAAATTCATTTCACAGTATCATAAACATACAATGAGGTACAATATTAAATATCAAATTTAATATCATGTTGGCATCAAATAGCAGTAAAAATATAGAAAATATCATAAAATTACTACTTTTTACATAAAGTTTACAATTTTTTAATAAATGACAAAATTTGTAAAATATTACTTTTTTATGAAAATCATTACAGCATGAACAATAATTGCTACACAGAATGAATATATTATGGACACTTTTCTAGTTACATCGTGCATATATGAATATAGTTGGATTATAATCATCCTAATTGTAATGTTCATGTGATAAAGATGAAATAATGTCATTCTTTATTGTTCAATGCTGATTGTTTCAGCCCACGGTTCGAGCTTTGCTTACAATTTCAGCATTATATATTCTCTTTCTCCATTCATACTTTCGTCTACTAAATAACTACGGAATCCATTACTAATAAAACTTTATTTATATCCCATTTAGAAACAGCATACAACATTTAAAATTTAATTCACCCAAATAGCTTCCAAGTTATGAACGAAAATGATATAATGAAAATTTTGACATTAATAATTAACTATTCTATGAAATCACGACTTACATGGCTATGGGTTGGTTTTAAGCAGATTGAAATTTAAAAGAGTGGTCAAAATATTTTTACTCTTCAAACTAAGTCCTTCTCAATAATTATTACCACCACCCATATCGTATTTTTTTTTTTTAGACTTGGTTGTCAATAATCATTCATTTATTAATTATTAAGTTGATGATTCACAAAATGTTTATTTCATCAAGTCACATATTTTATAAGGCACGATTTATAAATGTACCTTATTTTGTGTGAAAAGTCATTGTTGCAGGGTGTTTAATGAATTTATAAGCGACTAAAACGGTTAACTATTAATTACTATATCTTAATGTTGAAGGAGTTGTTTATAGATAATGTATGGGATATTGGAGAAAATTAATTTGTAAATTTGAGATATTTAAATATTTTAAGGAGAGTGAATGGTGACTAATTTTGAATTAATTTACACGTTTATCATGATCAATAAGGTTGATTGCTTAGAAAAAAAAACACTTCTCACTAATGACTTTAACCTATATAATATTTTATTTTTATTACGATAATTAGCTAGAGAAGGAAGGCTTGTCACGAGACACTTCTAGTAAATTATTAGGATATTTAAAATTTAATGTAAAACTTGTAAAAAAATATTTTTAAAAAATAACAAATTGTAACTCTCATATGGAAATTCATTTTTCCCCAAAACTAAAACGTCATTTATTATTTGGTGAACATTTAAAAAGGTTGATATATTTTATATTTTAATTTTGACCAATAATTAATTCAAGAATTAATACTGCGTGTACATATATGTATTAATAATTGGAGTTGTTAACTATTTGATGAATTTTTTTGTTCAAGAAATTGAACTTTGGATGTTGAGGAAACCATAATGCCTTGAAGATATAACAAGTGGAAAATTCTAGGTATCATATTATGAAGTAACAATTAGTGAATTTGGATCAGAGCTCATTTGACATTAAGGTTTTCTAGAATTGATTTTGTTTCATTTTTGATAGAATTTATTTCAATTTATTTACAAATAAAATTCATTTCTTGCAAACTTTATCAAAAATAATTATTTTAATTCATTTTCAAATAATTTCTTTTGTTTAGAATATATAGAAAAACACATGAAATTAAGTTAAAAAAAGTGTTTAATGGCATCATAATAAATATAATATTAGAAAGAGGACAAAATTTTTATTCAATGTGTTCCAAACCAAATAAAATGAATTCTAATGAAATCATTGTTAAATTTGATCGATTTCATAATAATACAAGTGTAATTAATATAGAAATTATAAATAAAATGAAATGAAATACCTTTTTCCTTAAAGTATAAACTATTGTAAAATGATTTTTTTGTAAGTGGAGGAATAGCTATATTGAAGTCATTTGAATTTATTTACAAATCAAATCCATTTTTTTTGAAACTTTGTAAAAAATAATTACTTCATTTCATTTCCAAACTAATTCTTTTATTTGGATTGTATTGAAAAAGACATAGAATCATTTAAAAAATAGAGTTTAATGGTATCATAGTAAATACAATATTAGAAAGAGTCTAAATTTTTTTGGTGATATGTATTTTAAGTCAAATGAAATGAATTCTATTGAAATCTTTGTTATGTTTGATGGATTTCATAATAACATAAATGTAATCGAAATAGAAATTGTAAACAAAAAGGAATCCCATTTTACATAAAAGTGAAACACTATTTTAAAAAAGAAATTTATTTCCTTGATGAATGAAAAAATGGTTAAACTAATGGATATATGCACAAGGATAAAAGATTGAATTCTATCTAGATGCAATGAAAAATACAAAATTTTTCAAAAAATATCGAGTGTCATTTGAATTAAAGGCTCTCAACTAAAAAGAAATTTATTTAAAAATGAAGTAAAATTTTGTTGTTAAGCATCCCAAACAAAGGGTAATTGTTCAGCAGAATACCGTCTGCTGGTACAAGCAATTTCCCATGTCGCACATTTATTTTGTTGGTTCATGGCTCATGTTTAATTAAACTAGGAAATAACTTCGCCTCCAATATCATTTAATATTTACAAATTCAAGTACTTTCATTCTTTTCCTCTGTAGATTGGGAAGCAATACAATCATCATTAATTTCTTTTATCTTTTTACTCTTACAGGTTGTCCGTACAATTAGTCACATATGAGTAGTACATCAGGGATTGATAAAATGGGTATGAATTAGTCATAGGACAAAAGATTTGGATGGATTCAAATACTAACACCTATTTATCTATTCATATGCATTCTATTTTTATTTTGACCCATCTATATTCATTCATTTTAACTTTAGGATAAATATGGATTAAGTTATTATTAATCAATTAAAATGAGGGTCATGTTGGATTAATACATAGATAACCATTTATCCATTTATATTTATAAGAGGTAGATTTGTATACTGTATACACTAGTATTATAAAAAAAAAAGAAAATATCATAATAAAATATATTAAAAATTTTAATATAATTTAAATATTTTTGAAATTAATTATTTTAAATAAAATATTATAATATTATTATATACGTGATGATATCAATTTCTTTTATAAAAAGTAAATCAAGTCTAGTCTTTTGTACTAAAATCTATATAATTTATTAATTTTACTTTTAAGACTTAAAAATAATCATATCTAAAAATAGTCTCACAATTACTAAAAAATATTTGTTCTACTTAATATTATATATAAAATATGATAAAAAATGATATTTATTATTTTAGAATGGATGTTTTCCTTTTTACCGGTTAAACAGTTAAGTCCACAAAATTACGGATCCCTCCACGAGAGTTTAATTTTAAAATTTATGGATTGTGAACCTGCAAATTGGGTCTACGAGTTAATTTTATTTTTCAAAATAATAATTATAAATTTAATATTAGTTAAAGTTTATATCAGATTCCTTCATCAAAATCATAATCAAGGAAGGTGAGGTTACTTAATTTGCCATTACTAATAAAGACATCTGGCGGGGCATTTAGTTTTTTTTTTTCCCTCTGTTTGAAATAAATTTTGTCAGCATTATTAATTCTAAAAAAAATTGATTCAAACAAAAGAAAAAAAATTAAATACAGACTACTGTGAGTGAAGGAATTTAAACCACATGCGCAACAATCAGCAGATTCTTTCATTGAATCCCCTCAGTTAAACCAAGAGAAATCTTAATTAGTGAAAACATAATTTATGTATTTATACTAATAAAATTTAAAACAAATATAAAAATATAATTAATTAATTTTTCAATCATCTCTTCTTTTATTTATTTAAAATTTATTGATAATAGATATATAAGTTATGTACGGACAAGTTAAACCAATATGCTATGATGATCTTATAATGTATATTTTAAATTAAATAAGTTTTATTTAATGTATATTAAAATTAAAATATTTAATCAACAACATTTAATATTAAAATAATTTAAAAAATTAATGTTAAGAAAATAAGATAACAAAACTATAATTTTAAAAAGTAAATAAAAATAAAGAATAAAAATTTTGATAACATAAGTCTTTTTCAAATAATGCCAATAAATATAAAATAGTGGTGAAAAATAATATTTATAAAAATGATTAAATATAAATAATGTTAATTTAATGGATAAATGGATGGGTTAGGTTAACCATATATTTAAAGGTCATGGGTCATTCATGACTTATTTAAAATTTTATGTTGGATTATAAATGAATAAATAGATCAATAATAACTTATCCACTTTTAACCTAATCCTTATCTATCCTAATCCATCCATTTGCCACCTCTACTAATATCTTTACATCCCATCAAGATTTGAATTGCACTCTGCAATCGTAATATTGAGATTGCAAATTGCATCTCATGCATAATTTTTCATAATTTTATATCACAAATAATTATGTATATATTTAAATTTTTTATAATCATAACCACAATTTAAACCCTACATTTAATTTATCGATTTAAATGGATCTTATCATAAAAATGGTAAGATCCACCTAAATGAATTGCTTTAAATGTAAAGGCACCAATAACTTTGAGCCAAAATAATCTCAACGTTAGATGTATTCACATCAATGAATTAGTTATAATCACATACATGTAATGATGCAACACACTTTCACAGAAGCATTAGTTAAGGCATATATCTTCACTCCATCCAGGTGTGTGACAGGTACTCCAACTCGTCAGTTATTAACACCGTGAGGTGTGCTGTATAATATTTTTGAGTAATTCTTGCATACTACTTTGATTTGAGGTGGTACACATATTTCTTCTTGTGAATTTGCGAGATTTACCATAAAAATTATTACTTTTAATATAAAGTTTATAATTTTTTAATAAATGACAAAAGTTATGAAGTATTACTTTTTATATAAATTATATAATTTTTTCATAAAATCTTACAACATGAATAATAATAATACTTGCCACAAAAATGAATACATGATGGACATCATGGACTGTTTTCCAGTTGCATCAAGCATAAATGAATGTAGTTTGATTATAATTATCTTAACTGTAACATTCATGTGATAAAGATGAAATCATGTCATTCTTTTATCGTTCAATGGTGATTGTTTCAACCCACAGTTCGAGCTTTACTTACAACTTCAACATTATACATTCTCTTTTTCCATTCATTTTTATACTAATAGCATCAATTGACTTCTACAGCTTCTCAGCTACCAATGGTAATTTTGCGAGCAATATTCTGGAAAAAAAATATGAGATAACACATAAATAAAAACAAAAACAAATTTACAATTCAGTGAATTTAGTTTATGGATGTTGATTAACATCCTAGCCTTTTATCAAATTAAGAGATTAATTTTCTCCTGTATCTCATGGTATATAACTAACTATTATTTATTTATAATATAAGGAATAACAAATCTCAAATTCTTCTTCATAATTTTAGTAAATACTTCAATAAATAAAGTTTTAGAACAAAAACAACTTTTACAGAATTTAAAATCAATTCTTACCTATCTGTGGAGATATTAATCAATTTTCAATTAATAAATTGTAAAATGGAATGAAAAATGTGAGAATAATTTTCTTTTAAATATAGCAATTATGGTATAATTATGATCTTTACACAATATAAAACATATGAATTAGTTGGTGCACAAATAATAAATAAATGAATTTTGACTAACCGGACAACAAAATTCGAATGATACAAGCATTTTCACACGCATCTATTTTGTTGACTCCCAGGCTTTCCAATTTCTGAATTCCAGCACTTCCGTTCTCTTTCACCTTTGATTGGAGCCAATACGATCATTCATATTAGTTTCTCTATATTTTCTTTTACATTTCATTTATAAAATTATATTTATATCAACAATGCATCAATGTCCTATGACTGCGCATAAATATGTATAATTTGGTAATGGATGATTAGAAGGGAAGATTTTTCAAATCTTACTGAACAAGGCACCTATTAGAGGTAATAATAGGTTTAGTTTGACCTAATTTCTTTATTTAAATAGGTTAGATCAAAGTTGGTAAAATTTACTAAATTAATGGACCAAGCCTATTCATTAAGTCTATTTATTGTAATCTCAGCTCATAAGTTTATCAGATCGATCTATTTAATAATTAATATATTTATATATAATATAATATAATATTTTATATATTATATATATTTATAGTGTATATAATATTAAAATAATTTTAAATAGGTTAATAGGCCAAACTAGATTATTAACAACCTCAAATTTTGATAAAAAATAAATTAGGCTTAGACTAATAATTTATAAAATAGTATAGTCTATTTAAGATAAAATCTAGATCATTCTAACTTATTTTCATCTCTAGAACCAATAGCACTTAGGATATCAATAGGGACTCGCTCAAAAATTAGTGTTAAGTTCAATTGGACCAAAAAATAGGTACTCAACTAACTTTTGAGCACTTGAAAATCTCCTTGAGTGAGTTACCCATCAAGTGGGATAAGCAGCATTGAGAGGGATTCAAACTTGTGAAATTCTCATTAAGGGGAGTCACACTGATTTTTTTCTAAATCCTCATAACTAGTTAAGCCAACCCGTGTTGGCTTCTTTTAGAAGGATTCAACCATTAAACTACTAATCATTTATAAATTTGGTTATAATTATATTAATGACATATGAAATATAAATACAACTCTTCTTCTAAATTACTATACATTTCATTATGCCACAATAGGTACTTAGTCGGTAATTTATATTTTTTTGATAATTTTTTTATAAAAGTAAAACAAATTGATCTGAGCCCTTTTCCTTTTGCCTTCTTGGTTATTCTTTCAATTATACAAGATAAAAGAGAAAAAGTTTAGAATTTAATTAACTACATAAATAGGAAAATAATACAAGCTTCTAAGACTCTTTGATTTTAATATTCCATTTATAGATTTAAATTGAGGGCAGTAACACGGACGGCGGTTGCAATGCGTGCTGCGAACATCAATTTAAAAGCGTGTCAAAGTATTCCAATTCCACTTGTTTGGTGCCAGCCTCTTTGCAGCCTTGGAAGTCAAATACTTGTACGTGGTAGAAGTTAGGAAGAGACTTTGATACGTCATTCATGCGGTAATTACCGGTAAATAACTAGATCTAATTGTATAATGAATTTATTTTTAAAAAAAATTAAATTTAACACGTTGTATGATGATATATTAATAGTCAAATTGTATAATATATTGGTACACTACTACATTAGTAATATATTATAGTTATCTCAAGTTACATATGAGATATAAAATATATAATGTAAATACATATCACCAAATAAAATAAATTATATGATTCATGTTATGATTGTTTTTTGAAAAATATTCATTACAACTTAAATATTATGTAAAGTTTTTTTAATTTAAATTTGATTCAATATGAATGTAAATTAATTTTGCATTGTCATCTACCCTTATGTTGTTATATCAATAAAGAATAGTTAAAACTTATTTATAATTGTTAAAAATTTATAATTATTATTACTTTTTTAATGACTTATCTTCTTCTCATTTATTCATCAATAATATCAAACATTTTACACTAACCATGGATCAATTTTAAATTCAAAGTTTTTAATCTAATGATTTCTTTCTTCTTAGATTGATTTGGTATTTTTCCTTTTCCTAATCTTTGTTATTGATTCTTCTCATGAACTAACCCCAACAATGAACTTATTTTGTAACATGAAAAAAATTCAGAAACATGAAAAATATTATGATTCCATTTGTTTTGCCAAAAAGCTTTTATTGATGGAGCAACTTTCTAGCTAAAACCATGCAACGCATACTTGCTACTCTCTTAGTAAACATACCAGCCTTCTCCACTTAAAACTCTTTCTAGTGGCATGCATGATAAAGATAGCGGGACATCAAAAAATTATCACTCATGCAATAAATTTCCATGTACAACATGTCCATAAGCCAATATTGAATACCATCAAAGTACTTGCGCATGCTAGACCATAAGATCCTTCCATACATGAAGCTTTTAGACACAATGGACCAAAAGGAATAATTGAATAAGGAGAGGGATACTTCATTCATTTGTTATATGCCTCATTTTATAGTTTTAAGTGTACAAGGGGATAGTCATAAGTCAACATACTCAGTCCCTAACTTAATATCTAGGCATCCTATCGAGTCTTCTTAACATTCCATCCCCCTAAAGAACATTTTGAGCAAAGGCCCTCTTGCCAAGAGTTGACATACTTTTTCCAAATTGTCATAAGCCCTTTTCTTAAAGTTTTGGATGTCTGATTCACATGAAAACTAGTCGACACAAAGATAAAAATGCAAGGATCACAAATCTAGGCTTCTCAAACTCCTTTGAATTCCAAACTTGGGAAGATGAGGAAAAATAATACACTAGTCGGATTAATTCCAAATTTTAGCCACATAAACATCATAACATGCTGGATTTTTTCATCAAGCCTTATCTAAATCCAAGCATATTTGCCTATTAAATTGTTACAACTGTTAGCTTGTGACATTCTTCCCCATTTCAAATGTTAATAGCCTCATTGATGCCTTAATTTGACATGACTCCATGTAGAATCTACTTACTTTCTCAAAACTTCATGGTGGTCTTTAGTTTGCTTTTTTGAGTTATTCCCTTGACTATTCAAAGCCTATCTCTTTGAGCACTATAAATGTTCCTATCTCAAATTTGAGTTGTCACCTTTGCAATATTGATATTCCCTTGGTTAAATGTATTTTCTACAAATTTCTCAAAAAGCTACCTTTGTATTCATCTTTCAAAGTGTCCCAACACTTTCTAGCGCTGCTTACCCACTAGCTCTCTCGAACTCATTACTTTCATAGCTCATTCGATGGGTAGTAGCATCAACAACTTTATGCTTATTGCCTTCACAACTTGCATGAATGCCATCTCCACATAGCAAAAGTGCATGCTAGCTCTTTAGCTCATGATAAATGCTTAGCACTTTGAAACAAGAGAAGTTGCTTTCTCCCAAACTTCTCATATCTAACATTGAATAAATAAAACTTTTTTTTATTTTAACATTTTATAATTATATTTTACCAGAAATGTTTTCATAAAAAATAAATAGAGCTTGAATTCAAATATTTTATCTTGGATTTAAAATTTATGATGATATTAAATTACATATTCTCTTTTAAGAGTACAAAGAGTAATTCAAGAAAATAGTTAAACAATATGGATAACTTTTATTTCTCTTAACTTAATTTTTTTAACATTTAGAATATTTCAATGGAGAGGTTTATTAAAAAAGTAAACAAATGTGATCTTACATTTGAGCTTTGAATAACAACTTAAAAGTAAAAAAGAAGGAATGAAAATTGGATTATTTAAGTTTAAAAGAAATAAAGAGTGAGTCAATATCTTAATATGTGTAATAAAATATAAAAGTAAATAAGATTAATAAACATTTAAAGAAAGAACTCCAATCAATTAAAGAATGCATTAATAATAATACCTTATTTAAATTGTAACAACACATGCCTTAAAATTCAAGTTTTATAATCTTAGATGGCGTTTGGTTTGCGGAATCTTACATTCCCAAGAAAATATACATTCCTGGGAATGTGATTCTTAGGAATTTAATTAATGGTAATGTAACATTCCTATATTTGGTTCACTATAAACTTTTCTGATAATATTTTGTCAGATTCCTAAATATATTATATTACCATGTTTGCTTCATATTTGATATTCTTAGGAATCTTGAGATTGTTTCAAAAATACTCTTGTCAAATTTTTTATTATAAAATATAATATAATAAATCATATTTTTATTTAAAATTACAAAAACAATAAAAAATTTTAACACCTAATAAGTTAAATTTCAATATTTAACATCTAAAAATTTATCAATATATATAAGTATTTTACACTTTATTATATTTTAATATTTAATGTATTATATTTTTATATATTATACTTTGTTATTTTAATATTTTTTATTTTATTATTATAATTATTAGTATTATTATTAGATCAATTTTTAAAATGAAGTGAACATAATTTATTCAATTTATTATCATAATATTAAATATACTTAGTATTTCTTTTTTTATAAAATTATAAATTTTCATAGTTAAATTATTTTTACAATTACATTTCATAGTGATATTAAATTTTATATTATAAAATTTTTAATATAAGAATATTATTATTTTATATTTTTATATACAAATATGCCTTTTTAAAAAAACTCCAAGCCTATTGTATTATTTTTTAATAAAAAACTCATATGTACATATAATTATATTTAAAAAATCTTTAAAATATTAGGAACAACAATAAAAAGCAAATTATAGCTAAAAAATTAATGTTATTATATTTTTCAATAATAAAAAGTATTTTAAAATAAAGTGATAATTATTTTCTAATTTAAATTAAAAATTATTTAATAAAATGATAAATAAGAAAAATAATTAAATGTGAGAATAATTTTATCCTTTTATCCTTTTTTTAATATAAGAATATTATTATTTTATATTTTATATATAAATATGCCTTTAAGAAAAAACTCCAACCCTATCATATTATTTTTTAATAAAAACTCATATGTATATATAATTATATTAAAGAAATCTTCCAAATATTAGGAACAACAATAAAAAAGAAATTATAGTTAAAAAATTAATGTTATTATGTTTTTAATAATAAAAAATATTTTGAAATAAAATGATAATTATTTCCCAATTTAATTAAATAAAGTGATAAATAAGAAAAATAATTAAATGTGAGGATAATTCTATCCTTTTATTTTGGTATCAGCATTCCCGTGTCAAGGGGAATCTGAAATTCCCACCTCTCACCATGAGAATATTTTGAGAGAAAGTTAGACAAAAAATATTCCTAGGAATGTGACATTCCCAGATATTTTTTTTTTAAATCTTGAACCAAACATGAGAATGTAATATTCCCCTACAACATTCCCAGAAATATTAAAAACATTCTGTGAACTAAACATCACCTTAAGATAATATACAACTTTTCAATTTTAATTCACTCCAATATCTTATAAATTACAGATTAAAATGAACGCATAGAAGTTTTGACATGATGTTAATCAATGAATATGACTAAAATGACTTACAACTTACCTAATAAATTAAAATGTAAACCCCATACAATTAATGTTAGCCTAATCATTCTAATTATACGGCTATTTGATATGTGTTCAACATACTTAAGTGATATATGGTTGGTAAGTATTTATTTAAATATAAGAATAATATTTAAAAATAAATAAATACATGCTTATATTTTTAAAATGATAAATAAATAAAAATAAAAATTTATTTCTAAAATAACATTAAAAAATATAGAGAGGGTAATTATCGGCAATAACGACTGTTGGCAGTATTTGCCGACATTTAATTATCATAAACGACAACATTAGGCACCACAAAAGGTCAATAATTACACATATCATTTAGTGCCAATTGAGTGAAGCCATCATTTTCAAGAAAGTTCGGACATAACAATGGAGAACTACATCATAATCATAACAAGTGGCCGGCAAAGCAAACGCTAGGAAACATTATGGAAATTATTCTTAGCTTTTGACGTTGCAACCAATTAATTATGCCATTCTCGTTAACCGCGGTGAAAATAATGATTGAACTTTTTTAATGCGTAAAATACACTTTAAAAATTAAAATAAAATATTATAATTTATGATGAATATATTAAAATTTTTTAATTTAATAAATAATAATTAATTAAAATATTTTTAAATTTATAATTATTAATTTTTTAATTTTTATCAAAAAATATAATATCTTTTTTCTAAAATGTATTTTGTATTTTCAAAAATTTTGAAACATGAAAATAAAATAATATCTAAAGTACCTAAAATTTGGATTAAATATTTTCAATTTCTTACATCGTTAATTGCTTGTAATTTCGAAGAAAAATAGTATAATTCTTTATTTTGAGATTCATAATTTTTATTAAAATTATATTATTTTAATACAAAGCTATATATATATATATATATATATATATATATATATATATTTCTTTCATAAACACGCTTTTTATAAGAAAATTGAGTGATCTACGTTTCTAGAATTCATTGAATAAGTTTAGCTAGGGCAAATAAGAAAGGAGTAGAGTAAGTAGGGTTAACTTGTCGGTTAGTAACTTCTAGGGACCAAACATCAATGATGATGCAACACTCTTAGCCTGGAGACATTATTTTTCCATTAACTGTCTTGATACATAGAAGAAAATTTCTTCTTTTTTTATCTTCATTTTAATCTTCGTTTTCAATTATTAATGGTAGTATTCAATATGAGAAGATGAGCAGATACAGATGCAATATAATTATTGTATAATTGCTTGCAAAAATTGACTCAGATGTAAATTGATTTTGTTAGAAGAGATGCATTCAAAAATTATAATTGTCCACTAAACAAAATAATTCATATTAAAAATTTTTAAATTTGTGATTGAAGAGAGTGATCATATTTCGTTATTACAAATAACTTATTTTGATTTTAGCTTTTATTTCGAAGCATACTTAGTTTTTGATTAAAAAATTAAAAA
>JAIUCU010000014.1:0-29292 GCA_020226215.1 Sindora glabra | reverse complement strand
AACTAATAGGATATTTTCTTTTTTAGCATATAATCTTATAATGACTAAATTATTTTGGTATATCTATTATTATTATTATTTATTATTATTATAATTTTAATGGTTTATGGTGTATTTGTCATCTTAATGACTTTTTATTTTTGACATTGATATGACTATTTATTACTTATTGTGTTTGTTTGAATCTATTTTGATATGCTTCAATGTTATTGGACATGAATTTAACTATTACTGTTATTGTTTTCTATTAAAATTGCACTTTTGTTCCTTCTTTTTTTATGAGATCCGTCATTTGTTCTAATTGTCTTAAAAAGTAAAGCCATATTTACTTTCTATTTTCTACCTAGTAAACTTCATTTTACACTTCATTCTTTTTTTCTTTTATAGTTCTATTCCTTATTTTGAAAATATACTATTATGTAATAATTGTTTGAACCCAATGTGCTTATGTTATTTTTAATGCTCCCAAATATCAATTTATTATCTTATAATTGTTATTGGTTCTGCTATCTTAATTCGCTATATAACAATTTTTGTACTTTCATATTTGTCAGGTTTACATACATGATTTCTTCTTAAATTCACTCTTACAAATATTTTTGTTCTCATTTTATTTCGATTACTTCTATTATTGTCATATTGTTTGGTTTTCTTTACCTTGTATTTTTTAACAATTCAAAAACTTGGCATTCATTTTTAGTTTTCTATATTTAAATGATGATCAAACTATGTAGCCATAATATAGCTTCTAATATGAATATTTTAAGTCTTATATTTACTTGCTCTAAATGTTCTCATTTAAAATTTTTATTTTTTCTTCACTACTTTGGAATATTCTAAGTACATGCAACATATTTCCTTTATATCTTCTAGTTTAATTTCTCTAATTTTTTTTTTAAAATACTATGTTTTGATTATGTTGCTAAAGTGTGCTTATCTTATCTGGTTTGATATATTTCTATTAAACTATTGGATGTTATAAATGTTAATTGCTTCTACTATTTCTATTTTACTTGTTTTTCTTTTTTGATTATGTCCTTATGTTACTATTGTTTTAATTTTTTAACTATCTATTTGACTTATGGTTTTTTTTTTGTAATAACTTCTGCTATTCATATTTTTGTATTTGGTATCTAAATTGCTTGTAATGCCTTACATATATCTCTTTTGTTGTTAACATTAACTTTCCTTATTTTACTTCTTTTGATGTCTCTTTCATTTTTTATTGGAATTTTTTTGCTATTTGCTCCTTCTACTCTTGTTTATCCTTCTCTGTCTCTATCTTTTATTTTGAATTATTTCTAGTTCTTCTCTCTTTTACCTTTTTACTTATATATGAAGATGTATTAAAAGTTGTTGCACTTAAGGTATATGCTCTTCCCTTATGATGTCAGTTTTGTTTCTCTATTTTTTTTATGTTTGACTATTCCAAATAAAAACTCCCTCGTTTTTCATCTTTATTCAAAGATACCAGACACACAAGTGTTTTTCTTTAACTATTCTCTCACTTTTTTTTCTAATTGCTTGTTTGTTTATCTTTTTTTAGTTTATAACCAAATGTTTTCTCACTTTATCTCGACTATGTTGATTATTTCTAAATTTGTCATTCAAAGATTTTTCTCTTTGTTTTAACTATTTGCCTATTCATGATTTCTTTATATATTTGTGTTTCTTGATTTTGTTCTAATTTCATAGGATTTCTATATTTGTTTCAACTATTTTTCTATTCTCAAATTTTTCATGATTAAGTCTTCTTAATTCACTTATGATTTCGTATGATTTTTAGGAAGTTTCAAAATTCTTAAGTCTTTTATGATGATTTTGTTTCAAAAGATACTTTATAAAATGCTTTAAATTTTTTGTAAACTATTTTTTCTATGAGTTTTTTTTTTTGCTCAAATTTAGCCTTTTTCACTGTTATATCTTACAAAGTTTACTAGCCTTTTGTGCTAATATTTTAGTTTGATTATTTTTGCTTTGATACTTGACTATTTGTGCTTCTCTTTTGCATATTTTTATTACATTTATGGGTTTTTGCTCTAGATTTCTATTCTAATAATTTATTTTTTTTACTAGTTTGCTCCAATACCTAAGTAGTTGTTATTATTTTTACTCTAATACCTTGTTTATACTATGTTATAATATTTTTGCTTTTACATTTTGTACTTCCTTCTTTTTCCTTACTTGTTGTATTTAATAATATCAAAAGGAGGAGTAAGGAAATTGAAAATTTTTAGCACAAATTTAGAGGGAGCATTTGTTGTGGTATAATGTTATGATACTGTAATATAATGCTTCCATATCATTAACAAATACTAATGCTCACAATGCTTTAAAATTGTATTACTCTGAAAACTTGATTATTCAAAGCCTTTGATGACTTGTTTAATTTAAAAATCTTTGCAAGGTTTGTTATCATAAAAAAGGGTGAGAATTAGGAAACAAATAAGAAATTAAAATTTTATTGAATTAATTTATTTTTAAATAAATTTATGTGATATTATAAATTAAATTATTAGTCTTATATGATAATATTTTATGAAATCCAATTTATTCAGGCTTCTATGCTTTATATGATTAATTTGACAAATTACCTAACCTATGAAAGTTCAAGGATTTATTGTTTGGTTTTTGAATTAGGAGTTAGGCTATAACCCTTCTTGCTCCAAGCCCAACTTTTTTTCTAGATTGTATTTCCTATGCACTATATGAATTTCCTTTCATTTGGTTAGTTTTGAATTTGATAAGCTTTGAAGAAGTAGTTTTCTTGGAGATAAACAAAAGCTTAAAAAGCATATTTTATTTTTAAATTAAATAGATTTACTTTATGTTATTTGATCCATTGGTTAATTTATCACTCAATTATATTATATTTATTCCAATAATGAGTCAAAAAGCTAAAGGACATATGATTATTTTATTCAAAAGCAAACATGTGCTAGAATCCTCATATTATTTTATTGCTTGGAGTGGTGGCAATTTTCGGTGACCAATTGCTTCAAAATTTGAATTTCAGAAATAAATATACTTGAAAAACAAGTTGATATTTTTTATAAAAAGGTCTTTACCCCAAGAAAAATAAGGACTAGTGATCATATTAATGCATATCTTATTAAGAAACCTCTTAACTTTATCTTCCTCTAACTTCTATGTAGAAATCCTTAAGCTTGAACTTGCATATTTATTCTAAGAAAGTGTTAAGTGATTGATGTAAAATCCTTTAAAATGATTTTGAGAAAACCTTCCTTGACTATTGTGAAATCTTAATGTTGTTCAATTTGATCTTGTAAAATTAGGTAGTACTTGAAATCCTAGTATTAATCAAGTGAATCTTGTAAAGTTAGGTGGAGATTGAGGTAAATTTTGTAAAATTAGGTATTGTAAATAATTATAAATTAGGGGATACATCAAGTAAAATTTGGTAACTTTAGAAGAGTGAAATAAACTTAAAAAACATTTTTTTGGACCATCGAACTACTATAAAAGTCTCTAATGTTATTTGTTTTTCCTTATAGCTTCACCTTCCAAGCACATTTTATTTGATTGTTTGATGTTGTATCTCTTAGTGATCTTATGTTTCTATTTTGGAGAATAGTATTAAAGTTGGATTTATTGCTCAATATTATTCTTGCTATGCCATGATGCTGTCAAGCTTTAATGTTACATATTTTCAAGCATCATTTTATTGATTGATATTGATTCAAACTCACAAATGCACTAGTCAATTATAAGAAAATTGATTAAATTGATTTAAACTTTGTGAGAGCTTCACTTCATGATATTGTGCTTATATGCTTCAAACATGTAGTTATTTCAAACTCGACACTATTACTTTATACTTGAACTCTCTGTGCTAGATTCACTTGAAACTAATGCTTGATATAGTTTTGAAATCTCACAATCACCTTGCTTGCTTATTTAGTGCATTTGTACTTCAATATTGAAACATTATTATAATTGACAATATCATGTAAAACTTTCTTTTGATTGAATAATTAATTACTTGGAATTGACTTGAAATCTTTAGTTGTTATTTTAATGTTGTAAAAGTATTTTACATATTTTTGAAACAACATATTTATCATAGTTTGGAAGAAGTTCTCAAGATAATACCAAATTCATTATTTCCAATTAAATTGTTTTAAAGCCTATTCACCTGCTTTTGGCCTATTTTGCTTTATCATTCTCTTTTACTTAGTTTTGAAAAGGAAACTTTACTGATTACTCATTAAGTTATCCCATAGTGCATGATATAGTTAGGAAAAAAATTAAAAGAATTAAAATTTTACTACTATGATATTAGAGCCCTGTTTAATCATATATCATGGTTGTTTTAATTGAAGAAAATTTGGGTAAATTTTTAATTTTTCAAAGAAATTAAATGATTGTATTAATATACCATCTTGATATGATTTTTGTTAATATTATGGTGCTTTATGAAATGAGCATGTATGTGTTTTTTGTGAATAAGTGGCTTAGTAATATTAGGCTTAGTAATTTTTTTTCATATTGTGGCTGTATTGCAAAATAATGGATCTATGCATTGAATCATATTAAAATTTTATATGGTTGGCTTTAAGGAAAATGGTTGTAGTTGCATTCATGAACATTTGAAATAGCCATCTACTACTTATTGGATGCTTTTCTCCAGTTAAACATATGACTTCTTATGTATTATTGTAATCAATAAGAGAATTTTATTTTAAACTTTTTTCCATGCTCACATTCTAATTTTAGGAAATATGAAATTTTGCATTCTCTATGGTATCATTATAAACTAGTTGTATGTATCATATATATATATATATATTATTGTATGTCAAATTTTAAACAAATGATTATTGATCTCAATTTTGAAAATTTTGGAATTAGTATTTGTATGTATGTTGAATAAATTGGAATTAGTATTTGTATGTATGTTGAATAAAGTGCTTGTACACAATTTATACAATATGTAGTGTACAAGCTGATTTACATATAAATATTGCACCACATATCTTTTAGACATATACTACATTAAGGCATAAGATTTGCACATTGCGTTGTGAATTATTATCACAAGACTACTCATATGTTTATAGTAAGCCCAGTGAAGTAAGTTATAAATGTTATTGCAAATTCACTTTGGTTTTAATCATTTCCTTCCATGTTTTTGTATTTGCTACATGTTTTTTTTGCATTTTGTATGTGTTAATAAGATTACTTATGGAATGAAATTTGTGGGAAAAGTGAATCGTATGAAAATTTATTGAGTTTGATGAATCCTAGAATAGTTAACATTTTTCCAATTTTCCAAAATTTTTTTTGTAAATGGTTAAGATTAAGGTTATATTAATTAGAATCATAATTTGTGGATGAATGAAATCAAATTAAAGGGAAAAAATGTAGCTAAAATTATTGGATTGTTTAGCTATTTTTTTGAATTTTTTTAAAATTGAAAACTAAAGTTTGTGCAATTTTAAGAAATTAATTAAAGGATTGAGCCAATTAAGGATCAAATTTAAAGATGACTTTAGATAAAAATGGTGCAAAAATTACATAAAATGGTGAGAAAACGACTTGAGTTGAAAATAGGTTGTGAACCGAGTTAACCTTGTTCATTTACAGACAAATGAGCAAGGAAGATAGGTGCCCAATACTACATATGCATGGCCTATGCACATTAGAGGCACATATGGTTCATGCTTTGCCTTAGGGGTAGTTTTCGATGGTGGTGAACATATTATTGTGCATTGCTCTTTAAGCATTATATTTTGGGTATTCCCTAGATTTCTCTGGAATTAAAAAAAAATTATGTTAATTTTCTCCATTTTATTTGAATTTATTTTTAGCTAAAAATTTTCTTATGTAATTCCTATTATGTAAGCTATTTTGTATAATTTTTTAGCAATTTTTGAACATTATTTGGATAATGTGACAACTTTATTCAATATTATTGTGTTATATGGGAATTACTAATTACTCATATTAAACATTAAATTTTGTGTAACTATATACTTGCCTTTAAGGGACCTATTGTATGAAATTTTGTTCAAATTTTTGGAAAGAAAATTATTTTAAAGTGTATAAGAAAAAGACTATATTAATAATATTGAATATTCTTCAGTATTATATTATAAATACAGTTTATCATTGATAATATGAATGTAAGGTTGAGTATTATGTTTCTAAGATTTTTAAACACCCTTTCAATGTTAAGTTTTAAAAGTGTAATATTTAACTATTGTATTATGTTGTAAGGTCTTAAACATGTTTTAGCATTAGATTTTATAATGTAATATTGTATAAAATTGCATATATTATTTTAAGAGTAAAAAATGTAAGCATGATTAAAGCCATTACATATATTAATAGGATAATGTATTTTCCTTAGCTTCATTGTCTATACAATTGACTTTAATAAAGATGTTAAATAAAATAAGTTACAATGAATAAGGCTAACTTCTAAAAATTGTATTTGGTGATTGAGAACATTGTTATGGCAATCTTAGAAGTGGAACCTATAATTAGTGTGAACTCAAGTGTGGAGCAAAAGGAGGAACATGAAAATGATTACACTTAAATTAAGTTGATATGATGATTATTAAGCACATTATGGACCAAACCATCAAATAAAGCATTCCTAAGTTTACAAATGTTTTGACCTCTTTTTTTATTCCATTGCAAGAAAAAATCATGAAACTTAATAAAATGAAAAAATGTCATTATTTTTTATTGCTTAAGAAAATGATCTATGATGAGGTTAGTACAGTTGAAGCACATCTTGAAACTTTTAAAGTATTATAAACTTTTAAGTATGAAGGTTGATTTCAAAGATAATTTTCTAATCTGGCATGCACTAAATTTGTTTCTCCTAGAACTAAATGTTCTAAAGGTCTTGTATAACATTTAAAAATTTGAGTTAATAATCAATAGATTGATATCCATTAATTAGGGAAAGACATGAGAAAGGAAAATGTTTAGATAGTTAACCTTATTTCTTATAGTTTGACTTTAGAGTAAATGAGCATTTTAGGAATAATCATAGGAAATTCTCACATGATAGGGACAAGATAATGGTGACCACATCAAGCCCAAGAAACATGAGAAAGTACATTAGAGCTAGAGATGATTATTTGCATTAGTGATTTATTTTGAAACATAGTATTTTATATCTTTCATTAAGAAAACTTATTTTTCTAGTTGTCATGTTTTGACAAATAAAATTTATTTTGATGTGTTTATTTTAAATTTGTGATTTGATAAGTTACATTGGTTTTTAATAAAATCTATTTGAAACTTAACTATAAAACCATTTCTAGGTGCTAAACTAACCATCCACTTATGGGATATTTTTTAATAGTGGAAACTATAAGATGTCATAAACAGTAGGAGTTAGGAATAAAGTATAGTGATTCCATTAGAAGCATGAATTGACAAATCTACTTCTGCCATCTTATGGTCTAATCCATAGTGACAAGTTAAGCTTAAGTATCACGGAAACCTTTTGAGGATGTCTTGTAGAGTTTAATTTGATCTTTCATATTAAATTTTAGTGATTGAATTTGGAAACAAGTCAAACTACTTGTAACAACAAGCCTATTAGAAAAAAAAAAATTTTGAATGTAAAAGGAATACTTAAATGAAATTGTAAGATTATGATCAAATTGGTAGTTTAGGACTAAATTTAAAAGGAACGCATAAATAGTAAAAGGTTTCCTCTCTCCTAACATCTTAATATTCACTCTAAATCATTATGATATAGAGTAGTTCATTTTGGTGGTAGTTATGTTTGTTGGAGATCAAAATAACCTTCTTAGATGGTGATGTGATAGAAATAATATGAAATAGTTAGATATTTTTTTAGAGAAGGATAAAAAACATCTTTTGAAGAAAATAAAAAGGTCTATCTAAATGATTGTATCTCCATTTTGATAAGATTATAACTTCCCTCAAATTCAAAAAGAGTAATGTAAACCAATGTATGATAATAAGTTCAAGTATTTTATAACTCTAGTTCTAAGCAACGATGACATTTTCCTAGTTGATAATTATATGGTTGTGTTAATTAAGATGAAGCAATTAAAATAAAGGCATAAGAGTGCCTTCTTGTTTAAATAAATAGATTGAGGTCTTTGTGATAGATCCTAGGGGTATTTAGCTTATCTCAATAGTTGTATCAAAAAGGCATCAACATGTTAGTGTGCTCTCTTATTTGACCATTAATCGAAAAGGATAAAGTTTTTAACAAGCGCAATATTTTTCAAAATGATAAAGAAAATAAGCGGTAAAGAATATCTCATATGCATTAGTTATAGGTAGCATGATATGATTTTAGGTAAGTGATATTGGGCTACTACCAATGTGTTGCAAATGATTACACACCAACCTATAAGAGATTAGAAGATCTTATAGGTGTAGGCTACTCAGAATCTTTTAGTTAATTGTCTAGGAGATAATGAATCTGTGTCTAGTTACATGTTAGCAAGAGTTGTCTCATGAAAAATGTTGAATAATCAATTATGGTAACCTTCATTATAAGGCAAAGATATGTCATGTGATATAAATGTTCTTGTAAAGCTATTTGATTAAGGTATTTTCATTCTCAACAATTTGTGTTTTATCACAATAATACTATTGTCATAATTTTCTCTCTAAGAAATAAAGATTTTATTCATGTAAAGTACTTACATGTGAGTATATTTCTTGTTTTTCCATAGATTTTATGCTTCTGGATCCACTAACTAAAGGCTTAGGAATTGATATAAGTCATAATCATGTAAATAATGTAGATTTGTCTAAGTTTTTTTATATTCTAAGTTAACGGAAGTTTTGATAATATGAGCTCATTATAATCTCTAAGTATGTTTAAACAAAATATTTATAATGAAATATTTATGATGTCGTCATATATTTTCATGCACATTTTAGGTAACGACATGTAATTAGAGATGTTTAAATCATATCTTATTACTTTATTAAGAATATTAATTTTCATTAGGTATCTTAAGCGGATACTGTAACCATTGTGTGGAAATTTTCATTTAGTCGTATTAAAGTTACATCAATCTCAATATGCATTTATGCTTATGTTAATATCCATCTTAGATATTAATTGCTTAATGAGCGATATGTAAACATTCAATATGTTTAATATTAATATCCATTTGGATATAAAGTCTAGTGTTGTTACATTGTTTATGATCTCAATTGGACTTTTGGATAACATCATCGGATATTAACATTAATTTTTAAATGGTTATTATTTATAATTAATATGGATCTAAGTGGGAAATTGTTGAAAATTTTATGTTTTAGACCTCACATTAATTTATAAATAATTTATTAATGTAAAAATTGTTAAGTACCTAAAATATAAGAGACAAGAAGTTGTAATTTTTTTTATAGTATTTAAACCTAATATCTATTAATTAGATATGGATTGTATGATAGATAAAATCAATGACCTAGTCTAATTAATTAATTTTATAAAGGTACCTACTGCTAAAAATCCTTTAAGGCTATAGTTTTTCGTCATTCAAAGTGCAAAAAAGGGTTCCTCTTTTTAGAAAATGTTCAATAGGATTTTGATAGAGAAAGTGAATTTCAATTATCAATTTTCTTTTTGTGTCACCGCAAGAGCATTCTGGAAAATTAAAATATTAAATTGGAGATTCGTCCAAAATAGATTAAAGATATTTATACTTTCCCTTCCACCTAATTAAAAAATGAGAATTTACTAATTGTTCATCAAATCATGCCATGGTATAAAATATGATCCGAAAAAAGTATTAAAAGAAATAAAATTTTACAAAACTTGACGGTGAGTGGTTTTAGACCTTGGCTTCTGGGACAGAGATGTGGAGAAGTGTCATCTGGCTTAAAGAATTGTATTGGTCAAATGCGAGAGAAATCAAGCAAGACGTTTTAATACACTTACATCAGTCACCATTCTTCGGTCGGGAAGGATGGTGACTATTTATGGCCAATACAGCCTGTCGACTTTAGTGAGATTTTTTAATTTTCATTTTCTAGAATTTACTATTTTTACACAATTTCACCCAACATGAGTTTAAATTTAATTTATTATTAATATAAAATATTTTATATTATCAATAAATTAAAAAAACATACATCCTTAAAAAAATAATAATTAAAAAATTTTAATAATAAAATAATTTTTATAAATTTTAATTGATATAATGATACATAAGTGAATGACAATATAAAATGGATATACATTGAGATAGTGAATAAAATTTAAAATTTTAATTATATAAGGGCAAATTACATTTATTTTTTGTAATATTTAACATTTTTCTATTTTTAGAAATATATACTCACCTCTTATTTTTCTAAAAAGTAAAGAAGGTGAATATATGTTAAAAATGAAATATAAAAAGAGATATTAATATATAATTCTGAAAATAAAAGGAGTGTAAGTTGAATTAAATTGAACTTCAAAGAGGATAGTGTAATTTGCCTATTACAAACTTATCTTTTATAAATATTCCCAAATATTAACCTAAAATTTTATTTACAATTTTTTAGGAGATTATTTTATTGTTTGAAAATTTTATAAAAATAATAATTTTAATTTGTTTGTAAATAAATTATTTTATTTAGAATGTATTGATAAAAAATAGATTTTAATAATATTATAGTAAATACGATATTAAAAAGAGGATAAATTTTTTATATAATATATATTTTAAATCAAATGAAATAAATTCAAGTAAAATTCTTACTAAATTTAATGGATTTCATAATAGTAAAAATATAATTAAAATAATAATTATAAATACAATAAAATCCTTTTTTACTTAAAGTTAAATACCATTTTAAAAATAATTTTATTTAAAATTAAAATAAAATATTTTTTTAATGTCAAACGAGAGGGTAATAGTTATTTTCTCTTTTTAAACTTTAATTTCTCTAGATTTCATTGAAACATAAATTTTTTCTTAATGCTTTTACAAAATGTTTATTTTTAAATTTTCTAGATTAGAGGGATGCTAATTTTTAACGGGCGGGTAAGACAGCAGCTGATTTTGGATCATTCGTCAGTTGGTTGCTTTGCCAGGCAGCACGGAGAAAATTCTATAACCGAGACCCTTGTGATAGTGTCTATTTATGTTTTTGCCGCATAAACTTCGTTTTTTTTTTCCCTTTTTCTTTTCCTCTGTCTGTGGACCGCGTAAACTTCGTGATCATATCTTTTATGCAAGAGAGTTCTTATGAGAAATGACTTTCCAGTTTGCCGTAGAAGATAAGAAAATCTTATTTGCATAATATATTTAAATAAATTTATATAATTTATATACTTTATGATTGAAAATTTATATAATATCATGATATTGAAAAAATAATTACATATTTATAATAGAGGATGTTATTTTTTATGATATTACTTTTTTTAGTGAAATATAACACTACACTTATATTGTAACATAAAATAAATATATTTTTTATTATTCTGATATTTTTTATTATAAATATTAAATAAATAAAATTATTCATATTTTTTCTTATCGAAACAAACGCACCCTTGGAGTTTGTTACTTAGCAACAGCATGGAGTCATCTTATCTTGAGAGTTTCTGTGGTGTGCTTCAGGCGGATTAATCAGAGGATGGGTGATGAGTTTTAACCTGCTACTAGGAAGTGGGACAATCATTTTATAGGGCCTATTTTAATTTGTCAAAATTAGTTGACATGTAATATTTACAACTTTATATTGCAAAATAATTACTAAATATTTAGATATTAAATAATTATTTATTTTCTTATTTTTGATAAATAATATTAATTAGTTATTATTGAGTGCCGTTGTCTTGACAGAATAAAAATATTTAAGAATCTACGCTAATAAAGTTTTCCAGCCTTTTGTTCTTGCCTAACAATCATAATCACTATAATTTTTGGGCAGATTGTCATCTTTAATTTCTATTTTTTACTTAAATTTAAATAACACCTATTAAATATTATTTGAAAGAGTAGTACCTCTTAACTCCTGTTAAACTAAGTGAAATGCCTGACACTTTGGGGAAAAAAAAAAAAGAAAAAGAAGATATTTTGCTGCACATGGTAACGTTAATATCAATCTTAATTATTTGCAGGAGGCAGTGGCTGAACCGTCATATATTGTACATGATAGATACAAACAAACAAAAATATATTTTTGACCATTTTCATCAAAAATTTCGGATAAATTTCATTTACATAATTCATTCACCTCCTCTCTATTTTAAAAAATGTCACAAACCTGCTTGGCAGATGAAAAAACTTGACTCTTTTTTTATTACCAATTTTGCCTTTTACATAGACACAATAATCTTGTAGGCTTTTGCACGAAATGTTTAAAACATTTTATACATATCAGATGTTAAAAAATAAAAAAACCTTAAATGAAATATTCAATTTTTTAAATATTTTATTAAAGGTGCAACTCTATAAAAATATTGTAACTTTTTATATACTTGCATGTTTAAAAAAAATTTATAATAAATATGAATATTTTCATAAAATTTATATGTTTATGATTTCAATGTTTTAGTTTATTAAATTGTTTGATCAACATCTATAACATCAAAATTTATAATTTTAATGTTTTAACTTATTAAATTATTTTAAGCCAATTTTTGAAAGATAAATAAAATACTTATTATTGTTTTAAATATTTTAATGTATTGTTTATTTTATATTTCAACAAAACTTCTTTTTCCTTTTAACAGTAATGTTTGAGATCCATTATTTCTGGATATACAAAATTTATTCTCTCCGAAATAATTTTTTTTTTGGAAAATCATTTCCTACATGATTTTTTTTAATCCAACCTTGTTATATGAATTTTAAATCTTAGACCATCATTCACCTAAATAATTTTTATCATTAAAAAATTATTCAAACATTTTTATTATTAATAAAATATTTTTATTTACTCTTAAATTTTTTGAATAATTTGATATTTTCCTATTCACTAACAAATTAAAATATTTTACATCAATATAAATTAAATTTAAATTCGTAATTTCCTCACAAATAATATTTTTGTAGTGTGATTTCAAATTTGGGCAAAAGCAAAATAAAATTGATGAGAAAATTATCTTTGATGTTTGGAATGTCAACGTTATAAGTATATATATTCCATTTTCTTTGCATTTTTTTTATCCTAGACATTTTGAAGTTAGTTAAATCACTATTTCACAATCTTATTCGATTTAGCAGTAATTTTTAAATGGGTATCAATAAAAAATAATTACAAATTCTTTACTACTATTAAAAATTCTTAATTACTATTATTTTTCTGGTGATGTATCTTCTTCTCTTTACTAATAGTGTAAAATATTTTATACCAATAATTGATCAAATTTAAACCCATAATTTTGTTCTAAAGTATTTAAAATAATAATACATTAAAATATTTAAAATAAAATTGGTATTAAAATAATTTAGTAAATTAAAACATTAAAATCATAAATTTTGATATTATACATATCAGTCAAACAATTTAATAAACTAAACATTGAAAACATAAACATAAATATTATGAAAAATATTCATATTTAATATAAATTTTTCAAAAAAAATTGTAAAGTAATTTATATCAATAAAGATTTTTTATTTTTTTAACATGTAATGTATATAAAATGTTATAAATTTTTCGTGCAAAAAGTTTACAAGATTATTTTATGTATGTGAATGGCAAAATTGGCAATAAAAGAAGGATTCAACATTTTTCTACTGCCAAGGGAGGTTTGTGACATTTCTGAAAAGAGATGGAAGGTGAATGAATTATCTCCAAACTTTAGGGGAGGTGAATGAAATTTATCCAAAAATTTATTGAGGCTGTAAAACTTTCTTGGATAAGCATGAGCGACGCTAGGAAAAAAAATTTAAAGGGGAGAAATAAAATTTATTAAGTACATTTATAAAATGTACATATTTTATGTATTAACCACAAGGATCTTTTATTTTTTATTTGTCAATTTTTCTATTTTAAAGATGCAAAGAATACAATTTCTTATTTTGGGAGCTATAGACAGGTACCAAAAAAAAATGAAATTTTTTATCTATCTCCTTTTCAAAATTACGGTGGGTGATACAAATTCTATTTTTCTTTTAAAAAATAGGAAAAATGATTAAACCATCAAAACACATTTTTAAAGTACAAAGATTTTAATGGACACGTGGAATGTCATTTGAGACAAGGTGCGGAGATACAAATTCATGTATCAGTGGTTGCGACCCTATTACTTCTTATTTCTTAATTCCCTGCTTCTTCATTTTCCCTCTTACCATGGCCATGGAAGCAGCTTCCTTGCACATAGCAATGTATCCATGGCTTGCTATGGGCCACCTAACTCCATATCTCCACCTTGCAAACAAATTAGCCAAAAGAGGCCACAAAATCTCCTTCTTCATCCCCAAAAGGAATCAATCCAAGTTACAACACTTCAACCATTTTCCTCATCTCATAACCTTTGTCCCTATCACTCTTCCTCACGTTGAAGGCCTTCCTCACACTGCTGAAACCACTTCGGATGTTCCGTCTTCTCTGTCCCCTCTCATTATGACCGCCATGGATCGCACAGAAAAAGAAATTGAGCTTCTTCTTAATGTGCTCAAACCAAACATTGTCTTCTTTGATTTCACACACTGGCTTCCAAACTTGACTAAGCGCCTAGGCATCAAATCTGTTCAGTACTATATTCTCACCCCAATGACCATAGGTTATTTGGTATCCCCAGCAAGGATGCTTCAGAAAAGCACTTTGACAGAAGCAGATCTTCTGCTGCCGCCACCTGGGTTTCCTGATTCTTCCATAATCAAGCTTCGCGTCCATGAAACTCCCTTTTTAGCTGCTCTCAGGAAATTGGAATTCGGAAACGGTGTTCTTCTCCATGACCGCATGTACGCCGGTTCTTGCTCTGCAGATGCCATAGGGTTCAAAGGTTGCAGAGAAATTGAAGGTCCTTTTTTGGATTATCTCGAAGCTCAGTTTCAGAAGCAGATCCTACTTTCAGGGCCTGTTATACCAGAACCAAACACCTCTGTTTTAGAAGAAAAATGGGCCGAATGGCTAGGAGGATTCCAAAGTGGCTCAGTTATATACTGTGCACTCGGAAGCGAAGTCAATTTACAGGAAAATCAGTTCCAGGAATTGCTTTTAGGTCTTGAACTTTCAAAATTTCCATTTTTGGCAGCACTTAGACCTCCTTTAGGTTACGATTCCATTGTTGAAGCTTTACCAGAAGGTTTTGAAGAAAGGATTAAAGGAAGAGGCATCGTTCATGGCGGATGGGTACAACAACAGTTGATTCTGGGCCACTCATCAGTTGGGTGCTTTGTAACGCACTGTGGAGCAAATTCTATAACTGAGGCACTCGTGAATGAGTGTCAGATGGTGTTTTTGCCGTATAAACTTGCTGATTGCATATTCAATGCAAGAATGATGAGCCAGAAATATAAGGTTGGGGTTGAAGTCGAGAAAAGTGAAGAAGATGGCTTGTTCACAAAGGAGAGTGTTTGCAGAGCAGTGAAGATTGTAATGGAAGTTGAGAGTGCGGTTGGGAGAGAGGTGAGAGAAAACCATGCAAAATTAAGAAGTTTCTTGCTGAGCAGCAATCTGGAGTCATCTTGTCTCGACAGCTTCTGCCGGATGCTTCAGGATTTAGGCCGCTGAGTTCTGTCGCGAGTTTCAACTACTATTCTAAATATGGCAGCTGTAGTCTCGTAGTTGCAGAGTGTCCCTTCAGGAGGAGAAGGTTATTATGGAGATTTGAACTTCCTTTCTCAATTAAGAATAGAATATAGAGTAAATTATTTATAAAATATGAGCTTTTTCTTGCGCATTAAGTATTTAATAGTTCATATTAAATTATATATTTTTAATAAAAATATCTAATCTAATAATTCACAATCTATTAATAAAATAATTAATGTATTGAATTTTATTCAATGTATAATAGAAATGGTTTTATAAAAATTATATTTATAAAAAAAATTTATGTTATAATTATACGTATCCTCACTCATATTTAATAAATAGAAAATTATTAAATTTATTATTTATTTATTAATTTACCAAAATTATTATATATTAAAATTTTAACTTTTTTAATTTGTAAAACATTAAAAATTATGAAAATTATACCTATGTATTTATTTATTAAATATGATTAAAAATCCTTGAAATAATTGCAACATAATAGTATGGCATGGACCACTGGATCGCTTTCACGATGAGTAAGCTTTTGCCTATCTTCTCCAAAAGGGCCCCCAAGAAAGCATGATAAAATTTTGACTTTAACCGAAAATATTTTCGATAAAATTATAATTATAAATTATCAAAGTGGAAAATAATTTATATATTTAATATGGTTAAATATAATAAGTTTCATAAAAATAATTTTTTAAGAAAGTTATTTTTTATAATTTTAAGAATTATTTTATTTAATCATAAAATATAGAAATTTGTGATGTATTTTCATTTATATATAAAAAAGGATTTTTTTTAAAAAATATCTTTAAATAAAAGATGAAGCAGAAGATATTCCCGTGAAGTTTGGAAAAGTTTCCGGTGCATCACTATATCTGCAATTCCAACAATAGCTATTATTATTTGGCTAGGTTTAAAGTTGCTGCCGGTCCCACTCATTACAACAAACACTAATCATTTCACTACACATTTAATTGTAGATGTTGCCTCGCAATTGCAAACCCCCCCCCCCCCCCCCCCTAGTTCTCTCAGTGATCACACACCACATTGACAATTTGGCATGGCAGCCAGAAGTTGGAGTTGTTTTTTGGGGGGGAGGACTGAGGAATGGAGAACGGCACATTGGCAATTTGGCATGGCAGACAGATGAAGCCAAAAAAATAGAAATCAAAGGAATAGAAAAGAAGATTTTGTCAAGTTGAAGGAAAGTCACACCATAAGTGAGAAACCAGACGATGGTTAATTATAAAAAAAAAGAGAATATAATATTTTATATTTTGTTTTTATTAATAAATAGAAGATCGTTTTTATAATAATTTTTTTTAGATTAGACTATATTATTTTCTATTTCTAATTAATGAAAAATATTAATAATTAGATTTGTGATTAACATTATTAAATATTTGAATGTAATTTATGTAATTCTTATTTTTTGCCTTTTAATAATTTTTTTCTATATTTTGCGAAAATATGGAAAGCTGGATGATTAAATTAAATAATTAAAAATAAAAAATTCACACAATTGTTTCACACTCAATTACTAAAATGTAAATACTATATTATCTAACCATATTATTTCGTACTGCCGAAAGAGCATTCTCACGGTTGAATCTAAAAGATAGAGTGCACATATTCCATTTATTATTTTCAATAATGATATCATAATATTTGCATTTGTTTAAATTTTAAATTTTCATAAATAGTTAAAATATTTAAGTAAAAAGTATGATTAATGAATTTGCAACTTAATTTTCATACAAGACTTCAACAAAAAAAATGATATTTTTTTATTTAATTAGAGATATTGCAAATGATGTATGTTTATTACTACATATTAATTTATATAACAAACTAATTCAATACTTAATTTTACAACAATCATTAAAGTTTAAGATTATCATGGTACTGTAGTCATTTAACAATTTATTTTAATATATTAACAATTTATTTTGAATATATTATCTTTCATAATCAAACACTTGTTATGGCATGTTTGGCTAAACTTATTTGAACTTCTATACTGGAATGAGTGCTTACATAAATTTTAACAAGTGTTTAAATGAACTTATTATATTAGTTTCTTGCTTCTCTAAAAATTAATTGGAGCTTATTTTTGTAAATTTTTTATATAAATTACAAAAAAGGTTTTTATAAAAGCTAAAAAGAGATCTTAAAAATGTTTTTATAATAATTTTAGTTATAAACATCCTTAATAAAAATAAAAATTTCAAAATATTTCTATGAGGAGGGAGGGTATTATATATTCTCATTATATATGAATATTTTAATGATATAAAAATTATTTTATCCATTTTTCTATTAAAGCTTTCATGGCATTACCCACCTTAATCTACCATTACCTATCACCACTAAATTTCATGCACCACTACCATTGACAATTGTGTACCAATAATTATTGACCATTCATCACAGCCATAACTTATCACTTTATTCTCACCCCATTATTATTGATTATTATTTACTATTGCCTATAGTTATTAATCACTGCCCTTACCACTTGTTATTGTTAATCACTTACCATTACCATTTACTATTATTAACCATTATTTATCATTACTATTATTGATCATTGGCCCACTTCTCACTACAACTTGCTATTGCTATCCACTACTATTTGCTACCACTCCTAATTGTTTACTAACAAATTTTAACATCTATAATCATTAACACTGCTTATCACTATCTATCATTGTTGTTTATCATCCGTTATTATCCATCATTATTGACCATTGTCTACCCCTACTTATTGTTATTAGCCACTATTTATTATAAAATAATATTATGATATAATAAAATATAATAATAAACATATTTTTAATTATTTAAAATTTTATAATAATAAGCATGTATCATTGTCCTTTTTAATAATTTTAATAATTATAAGGGCTTTAGTAGTTGTACATCCAAACAAGTAAATATTAATTATAAGTACTTATTAAAGTGTGTATACAAATGAAAATTAACTTATTTTAAATAACATTTATAGTTACAAAACTTAAACAAAAATTTCTTATAATACAAGTGCTTATTTAAATTGTTAATCCAAATAGATCCTATGTAAGTACTTACTAAATCAACTAAATCTTGACACAAAAAAAAGTATCCATGTACTTTAAAAAAATGTTATTCAAATTTCTTATTCCAAAAGTAGATAGATAAATACATCAAACAAGTCATGCATATGTTTATCTTTGCCTCTAGTAGTAAAAGAATTAATATACTTTAAGAATAAAGTATAATTTTTATTACTCAAGTGGTAAAAAAAAAAGATGATTTAGAGCTGGTAGCAATCCTGATAATTTGTTCCTTTTGTATGTTCAATTGCAAGCACCAAAAGGCAATTTTTATTACTTAATAAGGCATTGCTTCTTGCAAATTGGGTAAGCTATTTAGACTTTACTCATATATGCACATAGAATGATTTTTTTATATGTATCTCTACTTTGCTAACTACATTCTCATTTTGCTTTGAATGCTTGTATTGCATTTTCGTTGGAGTATACTAATCTTGGATTACTAAATGAGAAGAATGATAACTACATTCTCTTTTGATTGGATCTGATTACGAAGATTGAAAGAAATGTTTTATGAAATGGATGTTTTTACTACTAAATAGCTTAAAAGTATAATTTTAATTGAGTTACAAAGATTATCAAGAGAGATAAAAGTAGTAGTGTTGTAACTCATGTTAAGTTATTGTCCATATTTTGATAATAATGTGACTATGCTATGCTTAGGATTGATAATGGAGTAAGTTGATAGATATAAAACCATGGGTAGGATCCATAATCCATATATATTTGTCTTGGCTAGTTTATGTGGCATAACAAATGGTGGAGTTTAATGCATGTTTGTTTATATTTGTATTTGTGAATTTTTTTATGAAAGATTTTTTTTTGAATTTGTATTTTTCTAAAGTTTTTTGGTGTAATTGTAAGTGGCAATGGATCATGTTTATTGGCTTTGAATAGAAAGAGCTATGAGCAAGATGGGGTTTCAACATATAAGAATAATATTGGAAAATTAGTAACTATTTGATTGTTTTATATTAAAGTCTATATGTAAATATTTTCAAGCAATTATGAAACATTAATAATTATTCTTAAAAATTTTGTAATACAAAAATGTGTTGTTAAATAATTTTTCTTCGACATAATTTCATATTTATATCTTCTATTCTATATGTTTGTGTTTATCAATTTATTATTAAATAAGTTATTCCACTTAAATTGTTAGGAGTATTTAAGAAGTTTAAGGCCTCCCAACTTAGTAAATTGGTTTGTGAACATTTTATGGATGAAACTTCTCAAAAATAGCTTTGTAAAAAAAAAAAGAGCTCAAACAGATTCAATCCATGCAAAAGTCATTATGAATAGGATCTGTGTAAGCTGTGGATCAGCTTGCGAGCCAGTTGCCTTTTTATGATAAAATAAGTTAGGCCCATGAGCTTTTAATGTATACCAAACAAGGCAAAATATGTTTATTTAAAATATGAGTCCTAGAATATCAGACCTAAAGGGGGGTAAAATACCAAAATAATGTTTTTTACAAAACTTATTACCGATTTACTATTTTTTCGAAACATATTACCGAAATACGCACGGTGGCGGGAGGCGCCATTTGGTGTGGCGCCTCATGGGCGGAGGCGCCATCTAGGATGGCGCCTTTGGGGTGCTCCGAGGGTGCCATTCAAGGTGGCGCCCTCGGTCAAATTTTTTCATTTTTTTCCTTTTGAAATTAATTAATGTTGATATCATTTGAAAATAAAAATTATAAAAATAAATAATATATGATTGTAATTGAAAATAAATTTTTGAAAATAAATTACTTATTTTATAATTATATTTGATGTCATATAAAAATATGTTAACTCCACTTTGATATCTAATACATAAATTTATTATAGGAATTAAATAAGAAAGTAGTTAATGATAATAATATAATGAATAAAAATAATAAATATTTAGTAAATAATTAAATATTATTTAAAAAATATAGGATCAATAAAGAATAATTACATAATTTACATTAATGTCTCTCAAAATTTTATGTAATGACAGTTAATTTTTATCAATTTTTGAAATTATAAACTTCTAACGCTTGGAATTATATTATTACAAGTCATTATTTAATATGTTATTACATATAAGTAAATTTATTGAGTATACTAAAATATTCTTTATATACAAAGTTGAAGATAGCTAAAAATGAAAAGAAATATAATGTAATAAATATATTTTTCTTATTTTATATTTATTCCAATAATATGCTTGTCCATTTGTATTTATTTGAATAAAATTTTGTTTATTTTGTGACAGAATGAATGCAAACTGGCGAGATTGAAGATAGCTAAAAATTTAAAAAAATCTGATTGTTTCGTTTCAATAATATTTTCATTTTGTAATGAAATCGGAATTATAACATGAATTAGATATTTTTTATTTCATCAGAATGATAAAATATTTTGGCAATGAGAGTGAAAAGTACCGATTAATTATTTTTTAAGAAATTATTATTCGTTTCATCGTTCGCTCGAAACATTTTATCGAAATAAGCACAGAAGATACGAACAGCGATGGAGAGACGCCAAATGACGTGTATAGGTACGCTAGACGAAATGGCATCGTTCGCGCTGAAGGGAAGAAACGATAGGCGATATGGCACTTTTGACCCATGGCATCCTTGCTCCTCATTTCTAAATTAATTAGGCGGTGACTGTGTTGACTGTGCACCCTAGAGACATGAATTTTTGTGAAAGTATGATAATTAATATTATTTATTTACTTTCACACGATAAATAAAAAAAGAATAGATAGGTTAAAATAGGCTAATACGTTTATTTCATAAATTATTTTGCGCTTCACTGCAGTTTTGAAACTATTTACCAAATTACGCAGGGCGCCGTTGAAGGCGCCTTTCAATATGGCGCATTCACTAAAGCGAATTTCACTGCGCGGGCTGGGAGGCGCTATTTCACCTGGCGCCTACCCAACAAACTTAAGTTTATAACTTATGGGGCTGGGAGGCACCAAGTGACATGGCGCCTCCACAGCCCCATTTTATAAATTATTTAAGTTTTATAAATTTATATATTTATTTATATAATTTTAATTTTATCATTATTTATAAAGAAATTATAATTTTTAAAATTTAATTAATTATATTTTATGATATTATTTATCTATATTAGTCGTAAAAATTAAGATATAATTATAATAAAATTAAAGTTATATAAATAAATATATAAATTTATTAAACTTAATTAATTTATAAAATGGGACTGTGGAGGCGCCATTTCACTTGGCGCCTCCCAGCCCCATAAGTTCTAAACCTAAGTTTGCTGGGTAGGCGCCAGGTGAAATGGCGCCTCCCCAGTGAAATTTGCTACAGCGAAGGCGCCTTCAGCTGGCGCCATGCGTATTTTGGTAAATAGTTTCGAAATTGCGGTAAAACGAAAAATAGTTTATGAAGTAAACGTATTTTGGTATTTTAACCAAGTAGATATTTATAACAGTTGTGAAAGTATGATAATTAATAATATTAGTTATTATATGTGAAAGATGTCCTTATCATCATTTTTTAAATAAAATTAAATATTGCAATGATCTTCGTGATTTATTGTTATTTGTAATTATTCCTGCGCAAGCAATTAAAAAAGTGGTAGTAATTAGAAGCATCCTAAATGTTGACGTTTGGCAATAAAGTAGTAAAGTCATCCTAAATGTTGATGTCTGGCACTAAAGTAGTAAAGTCATCCTAATTGTTGATGTCTGGCAATAAAGTAGTAAGATAAATGTACACAAATATACAAATATACAAAAAACATAGAAAAGAAAGCTAATGTCTACGCAAGTGATGTCCAGTCCCACATCCAGGATCGGTAATGTGGCGGCCGTATCTACTAACCCTCTGCGCAGGCTCAGGAGTCACATCCCCGGTGTCTGTGTCTGCTCTACCTCCAGCTCCTGTTCTGCCTCTACCCCTGGCTCCTGCTCTGCCTCCACCTCTACCTCGATCTACAAGCTCTAAGTCATCTGTCATCATGCCACCATGCGCTAATCCCTGATCCTGAGTATGCCAATCAAATACAGGACGATATGGCTGCGCTGGACCAGCATCATCGGAAGGAAAGGCATAGAATGCAGATGAAACTCCTGGTGCATGTGGAAATGCCTGGAATGAGGATGGAACACCAGGAGGGGGCTGGTACATCTGGGATGACGACGGCCCAAATAGTATGGCTGGGAACGTGGTGGAGGATGAAGGATCATCAGGTGTAGTAGGGTGCAAATGTGATGGAGCAGTAAGATCAGGCATCATCGTCATGGTTTCCTGGGCAGTCGAAGGTGGAATCTGCTGCACTGTCGAAGCGGGCGGAACATCAGCCTGCGCCATATGCCGTGGAGCAATGCGACGTCGTCGGCGAGAGCGAGGCTGATCATGGTCACCCTCCGGAGGGTCTGGGATGTGTTGGGCCTGGGGAGCTGGCTTCGCATGTGAGTCAACAATGACATGATCAACCTACTGAATCACATGAAGGATGGACTCCGTCGCTGACCTAAGCGCATCGAAGGTGAACATAGCCTGCCCCTCAGGGGTAGTGAAGTCCTGTAGTGAAGAAACCTCATCTACCTGTGCAAATTTTTGACATTAAAGTTAGTTATAATACTAGTGCATTTAAAGAAAATCATATACAAAAAACTAGCACGCAAAATTACCACAAGGTCAAGCGCTCCCCCGACAGGTGTAATACACTGTCTGGTAACCCGTCTGTACCATGTCATGTAATCCGAACGTGGTCCCAGAACTAGGCGTGTCGTCGGCTCGGCGGTAACGCACAAGTCTCGCCGAATATCCCAGAGTGCAATATACGGCTGATGGCGGATGTGCCACTCCTCGTCATGCCGACCGGACAAGTGAAGGCAGTGGACCTCCGCCACCTGCTTCGGTGGCTCTGGAATAGCCTGGCGTAGTCCAAACTGCCGCAAAACCCTATTAGGCTGGTGCCACTCGACAATCTGGAAGTGAATGAGCGGCACCACTGCTGTCCAGGTGTCGCTCCCGTCAAAGCAGTACTGAGGCAGTGATGCGATGACCTCCTCAGTGTACGGGATCCAGTCGATCTGAAGTTACAAATTTAGGTTGGGATTTAAACATAATTGTGTATTGGACAAAGCCTTGAAATTGATGATTATAAAAAACCCCTACGTACCTGGTCAAGTCGAAAGCGGTCCAGCAAGTATCTGTAATGGGGTAGGCTATGTGCCGGACTATCCTGGAACGTCTTCTGATAGTGCCACCTGCGAGGTTCAATAACAAAGTTAGGCAACTTCGTAGCAAACTTAATTATAAGTGACAGTTGAAATATTTTCTAACCTGCGCGCTAAAGGGCCAATCCCTGCATCCCCCTCTGGTATGTCTAAAACAGCTATCGCGGGGGCGATAGTGGGAAATCTATCCCAGGCCCAGAGCTGCAGAAGTAGGCAACAACCTCCTATCTCTCTGTAATCCGGTGCGGTGGCCTTGCAGAGCTCTCTGTACAGGTATGCCAGGCAAGCAACCCCCCAACTGTACGTCCCAGCCTCATGTAAGTGTGCGATCAATGGTAAGTGCATGAGGTGGACGTATGTGTCGGAATGGTCTGGAAATAACGTCCCACCAATGAGACGTAAAATGTAAGCTCGGGCAAATCTCTACACTGTCACCTCATCCGCATCATCTGGAAGATGAGTGAAATGCCTCTCCAACCAACTCATCCTCAGTCGCCCCCCTCGGATGACATTCTCATCCACCGGTAACTGGAGTCCTAAGTACTCCTCTATCAGGCCTCCTCACCCCCACACAGTGGGCCCCGTCACTACTCGACCGTCAATGGGTAGGTCGAGCTGAAAAGCAACATCCTGCAGGGTAATAGTCGTCTCTCCCTGCGGCATGTGAAAGGTGTGCATCTCCGGCCTCCACCTCTCCACAAGAGCACTGATCAACTGGTGGTCGATCGACACAAACTCACACATCGCCAAGTCGTAGAAGCCTGCCTCTCGCAGAAAGGGGACAATCAACTCCGGCGGCGGCTGGTGATGGTAGTGATGAGCTCGTCGAATCCTAAGCACATGGTCAGGCTGCAAAAAGAAAAAACAACACCAACTATAACGTATGACAATTCAGAAACAGTTAATACTTGAATTAATTAAGGTGTAGCTATTTCCATACATGGCCTGCCCAAATCGACTGGGATATGTGTGAGGCCTGAGCGGTCAACAGAGAAGGATCGCGTGGTCCAGGATCAACGCGTCAGGATGTGGATGCCATCTGCCACGACAGACATTGCATTGGAATGAAATTCAGACACACACAAACTTAAAGATGTTGTCCAATTTAAGTACAGCCTTAAGGCATAACTAATATCATAAATAATATCATAAATTGTCTTAGATTTAAGGTGCAATATATATAAATAATATCATAAAATGTCAGATAATAAAAAATTTCACATTACTAGTAATGGGGTAACCTTTATATACATAATGATGTGCAAATTTACAACTGTAAAAAATAAAATACTTGTGGGAAACCGTTACACTTATGATATTGGTTAACATACTTTGAAGCATACATACGAAATTAAACAGTAAAAATCAAGGTGTAGAAGGGCCTTCGTCCCCATGAAGCAGTGGGCAACGCCTACGATTATGTCCTTCCATCTTACAATGACTGCATTTTTGCTTTACACCGCTCTCTTGAGGCCAATCCATCTCATTTCTTATTCGGGTTGACTTTGGTCGTCCCCTTGCACGTAATCTTCCATAATTTGGAACTAGGACAGGGAATGGTGGTAGGTTATTCCATTGCGACCAATCCCCAATAGGCCACCACTCAGATTTGTAGCAATTGAGCAGCGTGTCAAGCCTGTATACAGCATCAACATATGGTTCCCACAATATGTTGATTGAGGCACAGGCAGCAATAATATGAGCGCAGGGATACCTATATGCTTGGAATTGTCCACATTCACATTGCCCTTTGTCTAATAACACCTGGACGACCTTTCCACATGACCCCCTGGCCATATCAGAGCCCTCCACCACCTCAAACCTAGTCCCTTCTCTATTGTAAGCACGAACGTGGTAAGAAGAAGCACGTGACTGGATAGTCGCAAGCTCCTGTCTGAATCTGCTGGCGTATCTGTGTCCTTGTTGTAGGTTAGCGTGCGCTTCTTTTGCCCTTTCCACAAAGTACTTGACGCATCTATAGTATGTTTGTTAGACAAGTCCTGTGATTGGCAGCTTCCTTAGTCCTTTGAAGAGGCCATTGATGCACTCTACAATGTTAGTCGTCATATGATCGTATCTTCTGCCTTCGTCATAAGCAAGCATCCACTTCTCGTTCGGAATAGCGGTCAACTTCTTATGGATCTCCTCACTGACTTTGCTAAGATTGTCCAATCTCTCCATGGCCTTTCCCCAACTGGGTTCATACGCTGAATGGAAGGAGACAAATAGGGTAACTAAAATGAACTACCAGGTGCACAAATTTATAAAAGAAAGGTCCAATGCAGAAATTATGCTATAACATATACCAATCTTAAGGACAGCTTTCCTCACATTGTCATCCCTGCACTTCTTGCGAACATTGCTGGCAATGTGTCTGATACAATACCGGTGATAAGAATAAGGAGACTGTCATCCCAGACTTTCGGTGGCTACAGCATCTTTGATAGCTCGGTGCCGATCTGATATCAAGCATATTCCTTGCTTGTTCGTGACATTTACCCGCAGTAATGCCAAAAACCAACTCCAGTTTTCATAGTTCTCCCTGTCAACAATGGCAAAGGCAAGAGGAACGGGGCATTTGTTACCGTCCTGGGTCGCAGCAATCAGTAGCACGCCCCTGAACTTGCCATACAGGTGCGTGCCATCAACTTGTATGAATTGCTTGCAGTAAGGAAATGCGGCAATGCATGGCTTGAAAGCCCAGAAAACTCGGTTGAAAACATGTTTCTGCGGATCGACATGATTATCAGCTGTCACAAATTCTTGGGACTCCAACTTGAACAGCGCCTGGTCACAGTAGCCTAAAATGTCTAACCATTTGGGGAGCACTTCATACGATTTATCCCAATCACCGTGCACCTTGACAATTGCCTTTTGTTTCGCCTTCCATGCTTTCCTGTACGAAATCTTGTATCCGTACATGCCTTCCACCCTCTCTTGTATAAGCGAGATTGGAACATCTTGCTTCATTTTAATCATCTCCAGGATCAGGGAACTGATATACTCGGAATCTAGAGACTTGTGATCCTGTGTCAAACTAGCATTAACACATGTGTGGGGCCCTGAAAATCTAGTTATGGTCCAAGTGTTACAATTCTTCAGTTTCGACGCTCTGAGGTGGAAATTGCATTGGTCCCCAAATTTATCGCACTTCACGCTTAATCTTCTGCTATCCGACTCCTCCACGTAATAACTGTGGTGCCTTCTGATGTGGTAATGCTTGATTGCAGCAATTAAAGCCTCCTTGCAATCGAACTCTTGCCTAACCTGCAAGTCATCCATGTCGTAATCGTAAGTTGGCTTCATTATTTTTGAAAATTCATTTGGATTCCGTATCGCATCCCAATCAATGTCAGAGAAGACAGCAGCTTGGGGGACACCATATGATGTTTGTGCAGCATTACCACTCCTCACACACCGCGTTGGTACACTGTCTGCATGTGTAGCTGCACGTTCTTCGTCATCTGTGTCACGATCGTCACCGCTACTGCAGGACACCTCATCGTCTTCAAAACCAGACTCTAGGTGGGCATCCATTAATACGGGATCGATAGATTCTTCTTGTACGACCGGCAAGGCACTTGATGAACCTACCCCGGTTTGTGGTGCATTTACCGGGAAAACACCTGCAACAGATGAGTCCAACGCAGGAGTATAACTATCAGAAATGTGGAACTCAAATCCACCTGTGTAAGGAGGCCCATCCTGCACTATCGAACAACAAGTGTTAACATAAACCGCTGGATCCACGGGTGGTGCAGTTCTTGGAACTCTTACATCAAAACCAAGGTTGGCAGCGCGCAATTCGGATGTGATCACGTCCACGTACAATTCCATGACTGTCATCGTCGGATGTTGTTCGTAGCTTGCTATCGCGCATGCTAAGTCTTCATCGTCGTCCAATTCGTATGCCATGTACTGAGCCTCTGTTTGATGCTGTGGAAACCTGTAAACAATCTTCCCCACAGCTTGATCTTCGTGAAGCTTCAGTCGGCCATGAATTCTCTCCCGCAAAACATCCATGCTGCTGCATCCTCTTAATTTCAATGCCTTTGGGGGAGGTCCATCGTACATTATCCCCTCTGATCCCTCAACAATTGTACCATTTGAATATATAAATGCAATTAAACTTTTCTTCATCTTCTTACTTTTAGCTGCACAATACTCGCTGCACCCCCACATGGAGAAATAGTCTCATATACAAATTTTGTTCTCATAAATGAGTATACTAGTATTTAATACTATAATTAAAAATGAACGTGATGTATTACTATTTTGCAAGGTATTCTGTTAATTCTACGAAATAATAGGATTATTTTCTTCGACCAATCTAAAGTTATTTCTTTTCCAAAATTAATATAAAATTTGACTATATAATTTTACCTATGGTTTTGTTTATCTCTTTCAACTATAGTATTTTTCTTAGTGATTTTGTACAAATTGTACTAATTAAATTAGTTAGCCAATCAAATACACTATCTTTCTTATTTTTATGATTTTTTTCCTCCGTTCACACCTTCTACCAAATAGCAACTAAAAGTATGTACACATTATTATTGTCAATACCTCCATATATATCTTAATTCTTCCTAAATAAACCAAGGATACCTATATTTTTTCAGGTACGTTAACTACTCTTCCATCTACAATATCTACTATTTAAATGCAAAAAAGTCCAAATTTGTAATAACAGTATCCTACTTTTTCAAGGCTTTTGGTTACATTCACATTTTCCAGGATCCTTTTTAGTACCTCTCTTATGATACATTAAGATCTCACATGATCCAGTTCTCTAAATATGACTTTCACCTAGGTCGTTACGCTTATATCAGGACATCCATTTTTATCTCGTTTGTTATTATTTTAATAGCACAACCTATCACATTACATATAAAGTCATACGACATTTTCATAAATCATAACTTCACATCTTAAATCATAATTTCACTTCACACATCATAACAATCAATATAAAATAAATAATTCTATATTATTAATATCATAATATTCTAAATAAATTTCTCTACCGATATAAAAAATATTTTCACTATGACTTTTTATAAATTATAGTATAAGCATAAAATTCCTAAAAATACTAACCGGTAAGTATTCGGAGAAGCAAACAACAAAAAGCCTCTGGATGAAAAAAAAATTTGTTAGATAATTTAATAATTTCAATCTTTAAGTAAAAGTTATTAGATGTTATTGTATCAATTGTAAAATTATGCAACAATCACGCTAAATTAAATTTATTTTGTAAGATAATATATTAAATGAATAAAAAAATAATATATATAAAATA
>JAIUCU010000013.1:0-23582 GCA_020226215.1 Sindora glabra | reverse complement strand
GGTGAACACCATTGAACTACATGAGTGATGAATTTTTCCTTAGTGTGCTTCACTTTAGAAAAGGATTGGAATCGATTTATAACATATCTTTAAATCAAGAAATAACTTTCTAATTCTTTCAACACTTCACACACTTAAAAATGATCTTAACTTTCTCTTATATCATTAAAATCCTTTAAAACTTTTAAGCACAACTCAAGATGATTTATTAGGATATACAAAAACAAAAATTAAACAATCTTTAAGAAAGTGCTAGCTTAAAAACAATTCAAGCACTTTTTAGTATATGTATATGATTGATAGAAAATATTTAGCAATTAATCAACTATGTAACTTTGAACTTTTTAAGGAGATAAGAGAAATCCAAATGAAATCATTTTCAAACTAATAAGGATTTTCAAAAAACTTGAAAAGAGATCTATAATTTTAGAAAAACATGGAAGGTCATCAAAACTTACAAAAACATCTTGAAGGAACAAGCATTTAATTAAAAAAAAAGGATGTCTCCAAACATTAGGAATACAAATATTCAACAATGGTAAACACTTGTAAAGAATGAGCTCTTTTCAATAGTTTTTGCATATTTGACCACTAGAAAATATGTAACTAATTATCTTTCTAAATTTTCAACATAAGCTTCAAGTTATATTGGGTGAAAAATTTCCTTGCTAAAAGAAATAACCTTTCTTAACACAAGGAGAACATATCATCTAAAGATAAAGTCAAATGGTGCAATGATATGTCTAAATCGTTAACTATCTATACTTAAGAGAGATATAAAGTATTTGAGCATATAAAAAGGATAGAGCATACTAAGCATTTGAATTTCATTCTTCTTTATGGAAGTTAACTTCTTTGAGAGTTGAGTTAAACTGGCCTTAAGGTAAACTCGTTATCCATTTTCATATTATACTTAAGGGTAGTATCACTTTTCTTTCATGAAAACTCTAAACAACTTCTTTGACACCCAACCATAATTTAGGTCTGTGGGGTTAGATAAATATCAATTTAATATGCTTATGAAAGATTAATAAACCCAATAGAGTGAGCACAAAGATCATATACTTAGAAACCATTTTTTAAGGCATTTGCACATTTGCCATATATAACTAATAGACAAAGAAATTCAATGAAAAATATACTTAGCATTGCAAACCCTAATATTAAGTTTTTATCATAAAAAACTATAGGTATATGAAGACAAAGTAAATCATGCATTTAAGATGCTAATTAATATGTATGCATGATTTATTCAAGATGAATCATAATCTTTAATCAATACTCATGGTTCAAGCTTTTAAATTAATAACCTCATTTTCAAAGAACATCAAAATGAAGTAATACAAAAGGTATAAAGATTTAATACCTTATTCTTTGTTAATGAAAGGATGACTCTTTCTTACCTATTACTTTTCTTTTAGAGGTTTGAAATTTAAAGTATTATTATTGTGTGTTTGAGAAGCTTTAGCTATGTTAAGCATTCTTTTTTTACCCATTTGCTTTGAAATTGATCTTCTTGAGAATTCCTTGTTTTGTTGACCAAGTTTTTCTTTTTTTTTTTTTGCATAACTAAATCACTGAGACTTATTTCATTTTGGGTCCTTGAATATTAGTATTAAAGCATTTAGAAACCTAGGAAACTTAAATTTCTTTATTTCTTTCTCACATAAGAATTTCTTGTAATAGGACATAAAATGACCTTAATGACCATAATAGTTTCAAATAATAGAATATTAGAATTCAATTTTTCATGGAAAAACACATTTAGAAAGATTTGACCTTTTTGTAGAAATTGCAATTTGGCTTAAACATGCCTAAGGATTTCTTGACTTTCTAATTGTAAGATTTGAATTTTTTTTAAAGAAGTTGGAAAGTGTGCAAGTTGAGTTTTCAATTTCCTCTTTGGATAAATCATTTCTTAATTTGGATGTCATAGGAAGTTAAACAATTAAGTTCCACAGAAATATTATTATTATGAAATTCATTAAGAATATGCTAGTCATCATAATAAGGATAAGAATTGAGATTGGAATCATATACCTTTAAATCCTTTTTAGCCATAAAGCATGATTGTCCCATTTGTAGCATAATTGGCTCCTTTTTTTATAAACATCCATCTCTTCATCTTTGAATTCTTCACTAAAAGGTAAAACATATTTCATATTCTTATACATCCTCTTGAAGATTTTCCTTAAAAATAACTTCTTGTTGTTTTTTCCTTTTCTTGCTTAACATAACACTCTCATCAATAGAAATATTGTTATCAAGATAATAAAACACTAAAAGTGTTCTAAATTTCTTTGGCATTAGAGCATTTAGAGATTCTTCCATAAGCATTACCATTTTAAACTACTATGCAAATTTTTCATTACTTTAATGTTTAAAGCAAACTTTGTTTTAGTTTTAAAGTAAAACTATTTTCAATGATATCCCATGAATCAAAATTAAAGATGTGTAAGTAACATTCCATTTTTCCTTTTCAAACTTCAAGATATAAACTATCAAAGAATGAAGGTTTAGAAATATCAACATATTCAAACATTGGAGCATTAAAAGTATCAAAATTTTCTACCAAAGAGTTACCTTTAAATGTTGCCATGGATCCTCTTGAAATAGTTTTAGTCTTTTAAATAATAGCTCATCACTTTAATACCAATTGTAGGATAAAGAAAACCTACACCTAAGAGGGGAATGAATGGGATGTTTTGAAAATTTTCACAATTTCAAAAATTCTCTTTGAAAAACTATTAATTTTGAGAAGTTATGAGGATAATTTAATTCAAGCAAAACCTAACAAAGCTTTAGGAAGATGTTTTAACTCAAAATATAATAATTTAAAGAATTAATACAAATTAACTTAGTTAACTATTCATAAATTAAATTATCAAGAAACAAATTCAAGATAATTTAAATAAAGATGTTTGCACATAACATATAATAATTTAATATACTTATGCAAAACAACTCATTTAACTATATATAGAGTAAAGAATCAAGAAGCACATATATAGATAAATTTCTCTTTCACCCATTTAATCATCTAAGAATCAACATAAGTTTTGAAACATAATATATTCAACAAATCACATTAACAAAAATAAAGCATAAGTAAAATCTAAATAGAGAAAGGAAGAGAGATCAAATAAAAAAATTTATAGTGGTTCCCCCTTTGAATATCCTTTCCAAGGTGTACATCCACTCTTCAAGCTTTTCCAAGCTGTATTTCAATTCATTATTCCTTCAAGTTTCAATCAAGTACTTAAAGAAGTGTTTTTGCAAATCCTTGCTCTTTCTTAGGATAATTCTCTCTTTACAAAGGATATCTCAACTTTTCAAAGAATTTCTAAAGGATACTTTATCCTTTATAAATTAAAAAGTGATATAAGATGAATATTAACTCAAATAACACTCTCTTATAGAGTGAATGAAATAGATAAAACTCCTGAAATAGAGGAATTTCAAATAAAAAAGCTTAAATCATGATTTTGATGGAAGAATGAATAATTATTTTCAAAAATGAACTTTATACTTTACATATGTTGTATTTAATGTGTCTTAGCTTTTACAAGAAGTATAAAATGATTTTATAGCCATTGGAAATACTTAGGAATGAAAAACTAGTCTTTTTTACTATTACTCTATAGAATTTTCCACACTAAAGAGGCTAATGATTGACCACTAGACTCAATAGTTAACCATTAGGTAGTGGCGTGCTTATTTTTTGTAGGATTTAGTCTCAATGGTCAACCGTTGTCCTTTAATGGTTTGACTGTTTTAGCTAACAAAACCCAACATCAATCTAAAATGTCATAAACACTTTCATTTTAAGTCCATTTTAAGCAAATAAACATATCATTAGAAAGTTATTTGAGTTTATTTTCAAATGGAACTAGTTTTATATACATATTTTATCTATTTGGAGATATGATCAAAATAACTAGCAAAGCTTAGAAACACGAAATGTTTTCAATTGATTTTTAGACTCAATTAAGTCTTTCATATCTTGATAATTTCTAGAAATGACCTATCCATAGAAAGCTTATTAAGTCTATTTTTATATGAAAAAGGTTTCATATTTAAATCATGTGTAATTTGTGAGATATGATCACAAAAGTGACCAAAGGTCAAAATAAAAAAAAGATAAAAAAACTTCTGTCTTATTAGTTATCGAAATGCCCTAAAGGTTATCTTACAGAAACATTATTGTAAGCTATCTTTTTAGACTATCTTTATTAAGCTAAGATTTGAAAAAAACATGTTTAAATTCTATATCATGAAAAATTCTATTTTATAAGAAAGTTTAAGCCTAAAAAGAAATGTTATACAATAATCATGTCCTTTGGCTTTTTTTTATGCTTCCAAAACTTTCAAAGCTTGAGTCTTTTCATTTTTCAATACTAAAAATCATCTCTTCTTTCTTGCATTTCTTCCTTTTCCTTCTTGAGTTGAGCATGACAAGATTTTCAATTACTTTACTTTAATCCTTACTTTTCTTTTCTTTTGGATTTTCCTATATAATATATATAAACTTTCTAATCCATATAGTTAGCCTAATCTAATATTATCAAGATATTAATATGTATTATTCATAGATAAAATATATAACAAGTTAGCACAAAAACATTCATAATTATCATATCATGTGTATTGATTAATCATATACTTAGTGATACTTGGTATAAGACATAATTTTTTTAAAACACATAACCAAGCATTGCTATTGCAACCACAATGGAACATGTTTATTGAAGATTTTATAACACTTTAAGTAGAAAGACATGAAATGCTATCATAACCATTTATTTGTCTTCATAAAACTTATCATGTTAAACTTAAGGCTAATAGTTAACTCACACATAGCAAGAATGGCAACTCACACATGAGAAGAAGGGCACGGTGATGACATGTGATCAAGGGTAGTAATGGTGGGAATAGTTTGGGGATACCGAGAAAAAAGGAGAAGCTGGAAAGAAAAAATAGATAAAGGAAGAAAGAAAGAGGGAGAGAAGAAAGAGAAAGTTCCATAAGAGAGAAAAAATGATGGAAAAAAATAAATAAAAGCTTTTAGTTTTGATTCAGCATTTCTTAATACATCATACTTTCACATCCTAATATATTGTAACTTTCCATTTTTAGTTACATTCAATCCTAGCCATCCATGTACTTTTTTTTAAGTTTTATTTTATAAAACTCTCTTCCTTTAATAAAATTTAAACCTTAACTGAAATATTTCAATGCTTTTTATAAATATTAGGGGAACAATTCATTAAGTCTTAAGTACACATACATACATACAAACAAATATACATACATACATGATTCATCACACCTTGAATTTCAAATATACTCTTATAAATTTACAAATTTAAGAATAAAAGTCATCTTCTAAAACTAATATATATATATATATATATATATATATATATATATATATATATATATATATATATATATATATTTCATAAACTTCTCACTCTTAATTTCTAAATGTCATTATAAATTTTGGATAAACATTTTCATTAAAAAATTATAATAATATTATATAGTCCAAATTTTAAAATATTCGTATTTCATCTTAGCATAAATAAATATAATTTAGCTATCTTCATCAATTAAAATAAATATCTCCTATATTTAAAATAATAAAAAAAATTTAAATAACTACTTTAAGGTGTTACACTCTTCCCATCTTAAAAGAATTTATTCTCGAATTCTAGGGACACTACACGAGGATAGGGACATATTATTCTTAAACCAATAAATTAGTCTTGACTTCCTAGATTAGATATCTAAACTTACCTTACTTAATATTTCACACCATACTAATGACAATATAAAAAGTTACAACATTCACCACATCACCAATTAGGATATGATAGTTTTTATGGTTATTAGAAAAGATATAAAATTTTTAGTAGTTCCTAACAAAATTAACTTTCAAATAATAAGGGAAATTTATATGATACTTTCATTCATAGTTCATGACACAATGGCCATACATAGGCATAAAAAAGGTATGGACCCTTAACAAAGTGTTCATTTAGATTTGCTTTAGAAACAAACTTAGGTAGATTAAAATGTTGAAATATAAAATAAGGCATGATAATAATTATGGAATTGATTCAAGGCAGGGACTTTTAATTTTTGGACATTAAGAATTGATTATACAATTGGTTTCTCTTATCTTGGTTTTGCTTTTGGACAAGTAATGTTAATTGTACACTCAATTTAGGTATGAGCATTTCTATAAGGGTGGAGAATTGATTTTTACAATTAGTTTCCCTATTCTAGAGTTGCTTCTAGATAACAAGAATCAATTGTACGCTTAATTCACATATGAAAAATTTTAAATTTGTGAAAGTTTAGATCCAACCTTTTTAATCTTACCGTTTCTACATAATTAAAACTCAATCACATAAATTTTAATGCCTTACCAATCAATAAATTTCCAACAAATTAATAAATTTAAAGTTAATATATTCATTTACGCATTAAGCATGTTCAAGTAAAATTGCATACAAACATATGTCTTAAACATAACTTAAGATTTAAACTAATCTAGAGGGCAAATTGGCCCCTTATTTCTGTATCATATAATGAAGGAACAAGACTTCCACACATTAGCCCAAAAAGTTATCAACAATAAAGAACTTCCTTAATTCACCATACAATTCCAAACACATATCCAATCTCTTAATTGAATAGAGAAGAAAATGTTTTCTATATTAGCATTAGTCCATAGCTATAACTCAAAAATACATTCCACACAAATTCAATCCACATATATATACCTTTAACATTTAAACTAGAAGTAGTTTTATCAAAGAAATAGTTTAATAGATTTACAAATAATGATTATTATAAAATTGGAAATCTATGAAAGTCTTAAAGATGCATCTTAAAGTATATTATAGATATACTTCCATTCATGATCAATATTACTAGCTGCATTACTAAGAACCTAACTTACCTAATTAGATTTTATAGTTAGATAACTCCCAACCTATATAGCCCTAGGCTTTAAACCATCCTTTGATACTATCTTTTGTCATAACCCAAAACACAACCGTGATCGACATAGATTCTTATTACTTAGTTTACACTCGCCTTAGCAATAATTAAGCTATTTGTTACCTAAGAAAAATATCTTTATTTCTATAGTGATTTAAATTATTTTAAATTTTTACAAAAAAAAAGGATAAATTCTTTCTTATTTTCAAACACTTCCTAAAGGCCACATGTTTTTAAATTATAGAATCTATAATCCATACAGATGTGATATCAAAAAATACACATAAAACTTAAATAGTTTTTGACATATAAATTACATAGACACCATTTATTCACTTTTCTCTAATCTAATTATGACTTGATAAGGCGATCTTTAATCTTCATACAAGCAATGAGATTCGAATGAATTAACTTTGATGTGGAAAACATTAAAAATAATAGGAATAAGTGGTGAGAACTCAATAAGTATATATCTACTAAATTTTCTCTTAATTTTAGGTAATTAAAATTTTTAAATGCTAGTTAAGCATTAAAAATAAGAGACAATTATAAACTAAGTTTTTGGATTTTATAACTCATGGTGCTGAATTTCTAGTTGATGTGCTTACCTACACGTATCTCAATTTATACAATACTGTTACAATTTAACACGTAACTTATTTTGAGTAATCATCTAATATTTAAAATAGCCATCAGGGTTTAACCACAACTAAATTATCATAACCATATCAAATAGAAATATTGAAAGGTAAACTAAATATTAATTTCACAACATAATACATAACAATTTATAATAAAATATAAATGTCCATCTTTTTTACTTTCAAGTCAATCTTATACCCCTCACAATCTGTCCATCCTTATTCCTTGGGGTCTCTTTTATACCTTTTACAAAATCATTATAAGGAATTTTTTTATCCAATATTCACAATATTATCCTCATCGTATTTCTCAATTTCAATTTAACTTATAGAATAATTCACTATATAATTTATACATTAGGAGCTTAAGCTTTACATATCACAATTTTGATCCAGTCATAGCACAAAATAAATAATTTATTACCATAGGTCTTTCTTAATTAACTAATGATAGATGACAACACCACTATGCCTATTTTTGCATGGCCAGCATCACACACAAACAAGTAATCATAATTATACTATAAACATTAATTCAAGTCACTTTTCCATGGCCTGAAGGATATTTTAATAATAACTTAAAAGAAACTATATATATATAATATATATATATATATATATATATATATATTAATATGCCAACACTACACTAAATTTTAGAATAAAGTAACAACTGCATGTATTTAAATTATGAGCACAACTAAGTTGTATAATTATATCTTTAAATTTCACATATGAATGTATATATGGTTTATATAATTAATAAAAAAAGTGCAAAATATAACTTCTAAATAAAATATCATTAAAACATTAATTTAAAGTGAGATATATACTCACCTGGTAATACTCCTTCACTTCAAGAATCCCTAAGTATTCCATTTTCATCCTTTCTTTTTTTCTTACTAGACAAGTCATGCTGATAAAATTATATATTATATTGCTTATTTCCTTCCCAAATATTACAATCCAAGATTCAAATTATAATATTCTAACACTTAAGGCCATTATTATTATTTTATTAACTCCTGCAATGCCATTATGTAGTTATTTTTTTATCAAACTTATATAGGTAAAAATATTAAAAATTGAAGCTCTAGAAAGGCTTATTTTATGTCATTTTATCATCTTAGATTCATCACCTTCTTATATTTTTTAAATTATCATAAAGAATTCAAAAAAATTTATAAATAAGGGTTTTTTTTAATTAAGTATAAAATAAGCAAAACATTAGAATTTTATGCTTTAAGGAGCTCTAACCACATTATTTTATGCAACTATACACTTAGTTTCTAATATTTTAACTCTATTTCAAAAGGACCAAATTTCATAGTTTTGGGGTTTTCTTAGATCAAGCTTAAATCATCTAAAATATTAATGTATAATACTCTAGAGATACTTTAATCATATTATCTTAACATTTGATAGCATAATTTTTTTAATTTTTCAAAAGCCATCACTAAGTTATCTTAAAATCTACATAAATGGAGTTCTTAAAATCAAACTTAAATCCTTAGAAATATTGAAATTTTATTACGTAGAATAAACTTACCTATCTTCCTAGTGGCTGGCTAGTGATAGAAAACATGGTGGAACATTAGTGGAACAAGGAGGCCAAAGGCCTTGTTTCAACTTTCTTCCTAGTAATTGCTTGTGGGTTTTCTCTTGCTACCAAGCAAATTGTTACTAGATAGCGACTTGCATGTGGTAAGGATGGTAAACTTGCAAGTTGCAAGAATAGTGTAGCAATGATGCACAATTGAGTGGGGAAAGAGGCAGAAAGATGTTAGGAAAAATGGAAAAGAAAGAAGGAAGGAAGGATGGAAGGAAGAAAAAGAAAAGGGAAAAAAAAGAAAGAGGGAGAAAAGAGAGAGAAAATGCCATAGGTAGGAGAGTGAATGAGGTAAAAATAAATAAATAAAAACTTTAGGCTTTGATTTAGTGTTTCCCAATGCACCATAGGCTCACATCTTATTAAATCCTAACCTTTTATCTTTGATTACATTCAATCCTAGCCATCCATCCACTTTTTTAAAAAATCCTATTTTATTAAAACTTCATTCCTCTAGTAAAATTTAAAACCCTAACTTAAAACATTTTCAATGCTTTATAAATAGTAAGAGAACAATTCATTAAGTTCATAAATATACATACATGCATGCATGCATGCATACATACATACATACATACATACATACATACATATCTATATACATCATAATTTTTCATATCTCAAATTTTAAAAAATATTTTATAAATTTATAAATTTATGAATAAAAAGCTATCTACTAAAAACTAATACATATATTTTATAAACTTCTCATTCTCAAATTCTAAATGCCTTAATAAAATTTGAATAACATTTTCATTTAATAAAATTATAATAATATTATACAATCAAAATTTAAAATATTCATATTTCACTTTTGCATAAATAAAATATAATTTAACTATTCTCATCAATCAAAATAAATATTTTAGGTATTTAAAATAATAAAATTTTGTAGCATGTCCCTATAAATGGTTTATGGCTTCAACTTTTATGTTAGATATGAATCATAAAGATAAACATATTCATATTATGTGATGAATCATGACTCTACAATAACAATGCATTTTTTGTATAGCCCTTGTGCTTATTTTAACTTAGTAAGTACATCTTGAATCTTACAAACACTAACATAGAAATGTCATTTAACATCAATTGTTTAACACATTCAAAATTGGTTAATTACTACAAATTTATCCTTTAACATCATCTTTTTATGTCGATTAAAGTGAAAATTGACATATATAAGAATTTGGTGGCATTTTTGTAAATAAGTGAAACTTACCATGTTGGTTATAATAATAACCAACATTATAAAGTCTTATTTTCTAATAAAAGATAAGAGGTTCGATATAGGCAAACTTAAAGCCATGGTTGCATATTAAATTGATGTTAAATATAAATGCCACATTAATTCTTAATTAAGTATCTTCTAAATTCTATATGAAAATATTAGATATTGATTGTACACTAAACCATCATCTAAAAGAATGCCAAGTGCTAATTAATATTTATATTTATGATGTTACTGGAAACTATAAAGAATATTTGACATCTTAAGGAATATTAATAACCAATTAATATTTGTATTTATGATTTTATTGAAAACTATAAATTTTTTGAGTCAATTTTTACTTGGAAACCAACATGTAAGGTTATCTTAAGCTAATTAATATTTGTATTAATAATATTATTGGAAATTGTGAAGCTTATTTGTATTTTAATGGTTAGTTTATTTAAAACATACTATAGTATTCATGAGGTGACCACTTACAATGTCAATTGTTAAAATAATCAATGCCTAAAAGGCATATTAATAGACCACATTAAAAAAATAATTTTTAATATGTTAGTTATATGTTAATAACTGATGTATAATGTCCTATGGTGCTTATAAATTATGCTCTAATGTCTATTTGAAACATCCCAATGACGCCTTATCTTTATTATGTAATTCAAGAGTTTGGTTCTAATTTAAAGATAACCCTTCTTCCATCTCAAGAAGTTTGAATAAAAGGGGCTTTGTTAAAGGACTTACCTTTCCTTTAACATCTTAGGTCCTTACAATGTGTTTTCTTTGATTAAAGATAAATATATAAGTCTTGAGATGCCAGAAAAAGACAAGTCCCTTTAATAAGATTTTCATTCTTTTTCCAAATAAGTTTCATGAAGATGGAAGAAAAGACTATCCTTGAATTCATTTCAAACTCTAGCATTGGTAATGGAGGCAAGAGTATCGATGAGATGTTGAAAATTTACATTTGTTATTATTAAAAGGGAGCCTCCTTCCACCTTAGTTTTCTCTACAAGGTGAAGGAAGGCTTTTTTCTCATATGTCATATAATTGGCCCTTAAACTTAAGCATAAAGAATATTCAACAAAAGAAAATTTATAGTAAGGAATATGTTTGAAAAATGTATACTTGTTTTCCTAAGATAGCATCCTTAAACATAGAAATTGGTTATTTTTTTGTATTAGTGCATTTGCATTACCAATTTTTGATGTGATTCCTAAAGAGGACAACCACAAAGAGCTATCTAAAAGAAATCAATGATTTGCTTTTAAGTTCAATTCAAAAGGTTTGAATGCATGGAAGGAGAGTCTCCTTCCATGCATTCAAACCTTTTGAATTGAACTTAAAAGCAAATCATTGATTCTTTTAGATAGCTCTTTGTGGTTTGTCCTCTTTAGGATCACATCAAAATTGGTAATGCAAATGCACTAATACAAAAAATAACCAATTTCTATGTTTAAGGATGCTATCTTAGGAAAAACAAGTATACATTTTCAACATATTCCTTACTATAAATTTTCTTTTGTTGAATATTCTTTATGCTTAAGTTTTAAGGGCCAATTATATGACATATGAGAAAAAAGCCTTCCTTCACCTTGTAGAGAAACTAAGGTGGAAGGAGGCTTCCCTTTTAATAATAACAAATGTAAATTTTCAACAATCATCATCGATACTCTTGCCTCCATTACCAATGCTAGAGTTTGAAATGAATTCAAGGATAGTCTTTTCTTCCATCTTCATGAAACTTATTTGAAAAGAATGAAAATCTTATTAAAGGGACTTGTCCTTTTTCTGGCATCTCAAGACTTATATATTTATCTTTAATCAAAAGAAAACACATTGTAAGACCTAAGATGTTAAAGGAAAGGTAAGTCCTTTAACAAAGCCCCTTTTATTCAAACTTCTTGAGATGGAAGAAGGGTTATCTTTAAATTAGAACCAAACTCTTGAATTACATAATAAAGATAAGGCGTCATTGGGATGTTTCAAATAGACATTAGAGCATAATTTATAAGCACCATAGGACATTATACATCAGTTATTAACATATAACTAACATATTAAAATTATTTTTTAATGTGGTCTATTAATATGCCTTTTAGGCATTGATTATTTTAACAATTGACATTGTAAGTGGTCACCTCATGAATACTATAGTATGTTTTAAATAAACTAACCATTAAAATACAAATAAGCTTCACAATTTCCAATAATATTATTAATACAAATATTAATTAGCTTAAGATAACCTTTACATGTTGGTTTCCAAGTAAAATTGACTCAAAAAAAATTTATAGTTTTCAATTAAAATCATAAATACAAATATTAATTGGTTATTAATATTCCTTAAGATGTCAAAATATTCTTTATAGTTTCCAGTAACATCATAAATATAAATATTAATTAGCACTTGGCATTCTTTTAGATGATGGTTTAGTGTACAATCAATATCTAATATTTCATATAGAATTTAGAAGATACTTAATTAAGAATTAATGTGGCATTTATATTTAACATCAATTTAATATGCAACCATGGCTTTAAGTTTGCCTATATCGAACCTCTTATCTTTTTATTAGAAAATAAGACTTTATAATGTTGGTTTATTATTATAACCAACATGGTAAGTTTCACTTATTTACAAAAATGCCACCAAATTCTTATATATGTCCAATTTTCCACTTTTAATCGACATAAAAAGATGATGTTAAAGGATAAATTTGTAGTAATTAACCAATTTTGAATGTGTTAAACAATTGATGTTAAATGACATTTCTATGTTAGTGTTTGTAAGATTCAAGATGTACTTACTAAGTTAAAATAAGCACAAAGGGCCTATACAAAAAATGCATTGTTATTGTAGAGTCCATGATTCATCACATAATATGAATATGTTATCTTTATGATTCATATCTAACATAAAAGTTGAAGCCATAACCATTTATAGGACATGCTACAAAAATTTTATTATTTTAAAATACCTAAAATATTTATTTTGATTGATGAGAATAGTTAAATTATATTTATTTATGCAAAAGTGAAATATGAATATTTTAAATTTTGATTGTATAATATTATTATAATTTTATTAAATGAAAATGTTATTCAAATTTTATTAAGGCATTTAGAATTTGAGAATGAGAAGTTTATAAAATATATGTATTAGTTTTAGTAGATAGCTTTTTATTCATAAATTTATAAATTTATAAAATATTTTTAAAATTTGAGATATGAAAAATTATGATGTATATAGATATGTATGTATGTATGTATGTATGTATGTATGTATGCATGCATGCATGCATGTATGTATATTTATGACTTAATGAATTGTTCTCTTACTATTTATAAAGCATTGAAATGTTTAAGTTAGGGTTTAAATTTTACTAGAGGAATGAAGTTTTAATAAAATAGGATTTTTTAAAAAAGTGGATGGATGGCTAGGATTGAATTGTAATCAAAGATAAAAGGTTAGGATTTTAATAAGATGTGAGCCTATGGTGCATTTGGGAAAACACTAAATCAAAGCCTAAAGTTTTTATTTATTTATTTTTACCTCATTCACTCTCCTACCTATGGCATTTTTCTCTCTCTTTTCTCCCTCTTTCTTTTTTTCCCTTTTCTTTTCTTCCTTCCATCCTTCCTTCCTTCTTTCTTTTCCATTTTTCCTAACATCTTTCTGCCTCTTCCCCACTCAATTGTGCATCATTGCTACACTATTCTTGCAACTTGCAAGTTACCATCCTTACCACATGCAAGTCGCTATCTAGTAACAATTGCTTGGTAGCAAGAGAAAACCCACAAGCAATTACTAGGAAGAAAGTTGAAAACAAGGCCTTTGGCCTCCTTGTTCCACTAATGTTCCACCATGTTTCTATCACTAGCCAGCCACTAGGAAGATAGGTAAGTTATTCTACGTAATAAAATTTCAATATTTCTAAGGATTTTAAGTTTTGATTTTAAGAACTCCATTTATGTAGATTTTTAAGATACTTAGTGATGGCTTTGAAAATTAAAAAAAATTATGCTATCAAATGTTAAGATAATATGATTAAAGTATCTCTAGAGTATTATACATTAATATTTTAGATGATTTAAGCTTGATCTAAGGAAAACCCCAAAACTATGAAATTTGGTCCTTTTGAAATAGAGTTAAAATATTAGAAACTAAGTGTATAGTTGCATAAAATAATGTGGTTAGAGCTCCTTAAAGCATAAAATTCTAATGTTTTGCTTATTTTTATACTTAATTAAAAAAAAACCCTTATTTATAAATTTTTTTGAATTCTTTATGATAATTTAAAAAATATAAGAAGGTGATGATCTAAGATGATAAAATGACATAAAATAAGCCTTTCTAGAGCTTCAATTTTTAATATTTTACCTATATAAGTTTGATAAAAAAAATAACTACATAATGGCATTGCAGGGAGTTAATAAAATAATAATAATGGCCTTAAGTGTTTAGAATATTATAATTTGAATCTTGGATTGTAATATTTGGGAAGGAAATAAGCAATATAATATATAATTTATCAGCATGACTTGTCTAGTAAGAAAAAAAGAAAGGATGAAAATGGAATACTTAGGGATTCTTGAAGTGAAGGAGTATTACCAGGTGAGTATATATCTCACTTTAAATTAATGTTTTAATGATATTTTATTTAGAAGTTATATTTTGCACTTTTTTTATTAATTATATAAACCATATATACATTCATATGTGAAATTTAAAGATATAATTATACAACTTAGTTGTGCTCATAATTTAAATACATGCAGTTGTTTACTTTATTCCTAAAATTTAGTGTAGTGTTGGCATATTAATATATATATATATATATATATATATATATATATATATATAGTTTTCTTTTAAGTTATTATTAAAATATCCTTCAGGCCATGGAAAAGTGACTTGAATTAATGTTTATAGTATAATTATGATTACTTGTTTGTGTGTGATGCTGGCCATGCAAAATAGGCATAGTGGTGTTTGTCATCTATCATTAGTTAATTAAGAAAGACCTATGGTAATAAATTATTTATTTTGTGCTATGACTGGATCAAAAATTGTGATATGTAAAGCTTAAGCTCTAATGTATAAATTATATAGTGAATTATTCTATAAGTTAAATTGAAATTGAGAAATACGATGAGGGATAATATTGTGAATATTGGATAAAAAATTCCTTATAATGATTTTGTAAAAGGTATAAAAGAGACCCCAAAGGAATAAGGATGGACAGATTGTGAGGGGTATAAGATTGACTTGAAAGTAAAAAAGATGGACATTTATATTTTATTATAAATTGTTATGTATTATGTTGTGAAAATTAATATTTAGTTACCTTTCAATATTTCTATTTGATATGGTTATGATAATTTAGTTGTGGTTAAACCCTGATGGCTATTTAAATATTAGATGATTACTCAAAATAAGTTACGTGTTAAATTGTAACAGTATTGTATAAATTGAGATACGTGTAAGGTAAGCACATCAACTAGAAATTCAGCACCATGAGTTATAAAATCCAAAAACTTAGTTTATAATTGTCTCTTATTTTTAATGCTTAACTAGCATTTAAAATTTTAATTACCTAAAATTAAGAGAAAATTAGTAGATATATACTTATTGAGTTCTCACCACTTATTCCTATTATTTTTAAATGTTTCCACATCAAAGTTTAATTCATTCGAATCTCATTGCTTGTATGAAGATTAAAGATCGCCTTATCAAGTCATAATTAGATTAGAGAAAGTGAATAAATGGTGTCTATGTAATTTATATGTCAAAACTATTTAAGTTTTATGTGTATTTTTTGATATCACATCTGTATGATTATAGATTCTATAATTTAAAACATGTGGCCTTTAGGAAGTGTTTGAAAATAAGAAAGAATTTATCCTTTTTTTTTGTAAAAATTTAAAATAATTTAAATCACTATAGAAATAAAGATATTTTTCTTAGGGTAACAAATAGCTTAATTATTGCTAAGGCGAGTGTAAACTAAGTAATAAGATCTATGTCGATCACGGTTGTGTTTGGGTTATGACAAAGATAGTATCAAAGGATGGTTTTAAAGCCTAGGGCTATATAGGTTGGAGTTATCTAACTATAAAATCTAATTAGGTAAGTTAGGTTCTTAGTAATGCAGCTAGTAATATTGATCATGAATGGAAGTATATCTATATATACTTTAAGATGCATCTTTAAGATTTTCATAGATTTCCAATTTTTATAATAATCATTATTTGTAATCTATTAAAACTATTTTCTTTGATAAACTACTTCTAGTTTAAATGTTAAAGGTATATATGTGGATTGAATTTGTGTGGAATGTATTTGAGTTATAGCTTATGACTAATGCTAATATAGAAAACATTTTCTTCTCTATTCAATTAGAGATTGGATATGTGTTTGGAATTGTATGGTGAATTAAGAAGTTCTTTATTGTTGATAACTTTTTGGGCTAATGTGTGGAAAGTCTTGTTCCTTCATTATATGATACAGAATAAGGGCAATTTGCCCTCTAGATTAGTTAAATCTTAAGTTATGTTTAAGACATATGTTTGTATGCATTTTTACTTGAACATGCTTAATGCGTAAATGAATATATTAACTTTAATTTATTAATTTGTTGGAAATTTATTGATTGGTAAGGCATTAAAATTTATGTGATTGAGTTTTTAATTATGTAGAACGTAAGATTAAAAAGTTGGATCTAAACTTTCACAAATTTAAAATTTTTCATATGTGAATTAAGCGTACAATTGATTCTTGTTATCTAGAAGCAACTCTAGAATAGGGAAACTAATTGTAAAATCAATTCTCCACCCTTATAGAAATGCTCATACCTAAATTGAGTTGTACAATTAACATTACTTGTCCAAAAGCAAAAACCAAGATAAGAGAACCAATTGTATAATCAATTCTTAATGTCCAAAATTAAAAGTTCCCTGCCTTGAATCAATTCCATAATTATTATCATGCCTTATTTTATATTTTCAACATTTTAATCTACCTAAGTTTGTTTCTAAAGCAAATCTAAATGAACACTTTGTTTAAGGGTCCATACCTTTTTTATGCCTATGTATGGCCATTGTGTCATGAACTATGAATGAAAGTATCATATAAATTTCCCTTATTATTTGAAAGTTAATTTTGTTAGGAACTACTAAAAATTTTATATCTTTTTCTAATAACCATAAAACTATCATATCCTAATTGGTGATGTGGTGAATGTTGTAACTTTTTTATATTGTCATTAGTATGGTGTGAAATATTAAGTAAGGTAAGTTTAGATATCTAATCTAGGAGTCAAGACTAATTTATTGGTTAAGAATAATATGTCCCTATCCTCGTGTAGTGTCCCTAGAATTCGAGAATAAATTCTTTTAAGATGGGAAGAGTGTAAACACCTTAAAGTAGTATTTAAATTTTTTATTATTTTAAATATAGGAGATATTTATTTTAATTGATGAAGATAGCTAAATTATATTTATTTATGCTAAGATGAAATACGAATATTTTAAAATTGGACTATATAATATTATTATAATTTTTTAATGAAAATGTTATCCAAAATTTATAATGACATTTAGAAATTAAGAGTGAGAAGTTTATGAAATATATATATATATATATATATATATATATATATATATATATATATATATATATATATATATATATTAGTTTTAGAAGATGACTTTTATTCTTAAATTTGTAAATTTATAAGAGTATATTTGAAATTCAAGGTGTGATGAATCATGTATGTATGTATATTTGTTTGTATGTATGTATGTGTACTTAAGACTTAATGAATTGTTCCCCTAATATTTATAAAGCATTGAAATATTTCAGTTAAGGTTTAAAATTTTATTAAAGGAAGAGAGTTTTATAAAATAAAAACTTTAAAAAAAAGTACATGGATGGCTAGGATTGAATGTAACTAAAAATGGAAAGTTACAATATATTAGGATTGTGAAAGTATGATGTATTAAGAAATGCTTGAATCAAAAACTAAAAGCTTTTATTTATTTTTTTCCATCATTTTTTTCTCTCTTATGGAAACTTTCTCTTTCTTCTCTCCCTCTTTCTTTCTTCCTTTATCTATTTTTTCTTTCCAGCTTCTCCTTTTTTCTCGGTATCCCACAAACTATTCCCACCATTACTACCCTTGATCACATGTCATCACCGTGCCCTTCTTCTCATGTGTGAGTTGCCATTCTTGCTATGTGTGAGTTAACTATTAGCCTTAAGTTTAACATGATAAGTTTTATTGAAGACAAATAAATGGTTATGATAGCATTTCATGTCTTTCTACTAAAGTGTTATAAAATCTTCAATAAACATGTTCCATTGTGGTTGCAATAGCAATGCTTGGTTATGTGTTAAAAAAATTATGTCTTATACAAGTATCACTAAGTATATGATTAATCAATACACATGATATGATAATTATGAATGTTTTTTGTGCTAACTTGTTATATATTTTATCTATGAATAATACATATTAATATCTTGATATATTAGATTAGGCTAACTATATGGATTAGAAAGTTTATATATATTATATAGGAAAATCCAAAAGAAAGAAAAGTAAGGATTAAAGTAAAGTAATTGAAAATCTTGTCATGCTCAACTCAAGAAGGAAAAGGAAGAAATGCAAGAAAGAAGAGATGATTTTAGTATTGAAAAATGAAAAGGACTCAAGCTTTGAAAGTTTGGAAGCATAAAAAAAAGCCAAAGGACATGATTATGTATAAACATTTCTTTTTAGGCTTAAACTTTCTTATAAAATAGAATTTTTTCATGATATAGAATTTAAAACATGTTTTTCAAATCTTAGCTTAATAAAGATAGTCCTAAAAAGATAGCTTACAATAATGTTTCTGTAAGATAACCTTTAGGGCATTTCGATAACTAATAAGACAGAAGTTTTTTTATCTTTTTTATTTTGACCTTTGGTCACTTTTGTGATCATATCTCACAAATTACACATGATTTAAATATGAAACCTTTTTCATATAAAAATAGACTTAATAAGCTTTCTATGGATAGGTCATTTCTAGAAATTATCAAGATATGAAAGACTTAATTGAGTCTAAAAATCAATTGAAAACATTTCGTGTTTTCTAAGCTTTGCTAGTTATTTTGATCATATCTCCAAAATAGATAAAATATGTATATAAAACTAGTTCCATTTGAAAATAAACTCAAATAACTTTCTAATGATATGTTTATTTGCTTAAAATGGACTTAAAATGAAAGTGTTATGACATTTTAGATTGATGTTGGGTTTTGTTAGCTAAACAGTCAACCATTAAGGACAACGGTTGACCATTGAGACTAAATCCTACAAAAATAAGCAAGCCACTACCTAATGGTTTAACTATTGAGTCTAGTGGTCAATCATTAGCCTCTTTAGTGTGAAAATTCTATAGAGTAATAGTAAAAAAGACTAGTTTTCATTCCTAAGTATTTCCAATGGCTATAAATCATTTTATACTTCTTGTAAAAGCTAAGACACATTAAATACAACATATGTAAAGTATAAAGTTCATTTTTGAAAATAATTATTCATTCTTCCATCAAAATCATGATTTAAGCTTTTTATTTGAAATTCCTCTATTTCAGGAGTTTTATCTATTTCATTCACTCTATAAGAGAGTTTATTTGAGTTAATATTCATCTTATATCACTTTTTAATTATAAAGGATAAAGTATCCTTTAGAAATTCTTTGAAAAGTTGAGATATCCTTTGTAAAGAGAGAATTATCCTAAGAAAGAGCAAGGATTTGCAAAAACACTTCTTTAAGTACTTGATTGAAAACTTGAAGGAATAATGAATTGAAATACAAGCTTGGAAAGCTTGAAGAGTGGATGTACACCTTGGAAAGGATATTCAAAGGGGAACCACTATAAATTTTTTTATTTGATCTCTCTTCCTTTCTCTATTTAGATTTTACTTATGCTTTATTTTTTGTTAATGTGATTTGTTGAATATATTATGTTTTCAAAACTTATGTTGATTCTTAGATGATTAAATGGGTGAAAGAGAAATTTATCTATATATGTGCTTCTTGATTCTTTATCTATATATAGTTTAAATGAGTTTGTTTTGCATAAGTATATTAAATTATTATATGTTATGTGCAAAACCATCTTTATTAAATTATCTTGAATTTGTTTCTTGATAATTTATTTATGAATAGTTAACTAAGTTCATTTGTATTAATTCTTTAAATTATTATATTTTGAGTTAAAACATCTTCCTAAAGCTTTGTTAGGTTTGCTTGAATTAAAATTATCCTCATAACTTCTCAAAATTAATAGTTTTTCAAAGAGAATTTTTTGAAATTGTGAAAATTTTTCAAAACATCCCATTCATTCCCCTCTTAGGTGTAGGTTTCTTTATCCTACAATTGGTATTAAAGTGATGAGCTATTATTTAAAAGACTAAACTATTTCAAGAGGATCCATGGCAACATTTAAAGGTAACTCTTTGGTAGAAAATTTTGATACTTTTAATGCTCCAATGTTTTGAATATGTTGATATTTCTAAACCTTCATTCTTTGATAGTTTATATCTTGAAGTTTGAAAAGGAAAAATGGAATGTTACTTACACATCTTTAATTTTGATTCATGGGATATCATTGAAAATAGTTTTACTTTAAAAACTAAAACAAAGTTTGCTTTAAACATTAAAGTAATGAAAAATTTGCATAGTAGTTTAAATGGTAATGCTTATGGAAGAATCTCTAAATGCTCTAATGCCAAAGAAATTTAGAACACTTTTAGTGTTTATTATCTTGATAACAATATTTCTATTGATGAGAGTGTTTATGTTAAGCAAGAAAAGGAAAAAACAACAAGAAGTTATTTTTAAGGAAAATCTTCAAGAGGATGTATAAGAATATGAAATATGTTTACCTTTTAGTGAAGAATTCAAAGATGAAGAGATGGATGTTTATAAAAAAGAGCCAATTATGCTACAAATGGGACAATCATGCTTTATGGCTAAAAAGGATTTAAAGGTATATGATTCCAATCTCAATTCTTATCCTATTATGATGACTAGCATATTCCTTAATGAATTTCATAATAATAATATTTCTGTGGAACTTTAATTGTTTAACTTCCTATGACATCCAAATTAAGAATGATTATCCAAAGAGGAAATTGAAAACTCAACTTGCACACTTTCCAACTTCTTTAAAAAAAATTCAAATCTTACAATTAGAAAGTCAAGAAATCCTTAGGCATGTTTAAGCCAAATTGCAATTTCTACAAAAAGTCAAATCTTTCTAAATGTGTTTTCCATGAAAAATTGAATTCTAATATTCTATTATTTGAAACTATTATGGTCATTAAGGTCATTTTATGTCCTATTACAAGAAATTCTTATGTGAGAAAGAAATAAAGAAATTTAAGTTTCCTAGGTTTCTAAATGCTTTAATACTAATATTCAAGGACCCAAATGAAATAAGTCTCAGTGATTTAGTTATGCAAAAAAAAAAAAGAAAACTTGGTCAACAAAAACAAGGAATTCTCAAGAAGATCAATTTCAAAGCAAATGGGTAAAAAAAGAATGGCTTAACATAGCTAAAGCTTCTCAAACACACAATAATAATACTTTAAATTTCCAAACCTCTAAAAGAAAAGTAATAGGTAAGAAAGAGTCATCCTTTCATTACAAGAATAAGGTAATTAAATCTTTATACCTTTTGTATTACTTCATTTGATGTTCTTTGAAAATGAGGTTATTAATTTAAAAGCTTTGAACCATGAGTATTGATTAAAGATTATGATTCATCTTGAATAAATCATGCATACATATTAATTAGCATCTTAAATGCATGATTTACTTTGTCTTCATAATACCTATAGTTTTTTTATGATAAAAAACTTAATATTAGGGTTTTGCAATGCTAAGTATATTTTTCATTGAATTTTCTTTTGTCTATTAGTTTATATATGGCAAATGTGCAATGCCTTAAAAAATGGTTTTCTAAGTATATGATCTTGTGCTTCACTCTTATTGGGTTTTATTAATCTTTTCATAAGCATATTAAATTGATATTTATCTAACCCCACAGACCTAAATTATGGTTGGGTGTCAAAGAAGTTGTTTAGAGTTTTCATGAAAGAAAAGTGATACTACCTTAAGTATAATATGAAAATGGATAACGAGTTTACCTTAAGGCCAGTTTAACTCAACTCTCAAAGAAGTTAACTTCCATAAAGAAGAATGAAATTCAAATGCTTAGTATGCTCTATCCTTTTTTATATGCTCAAATACTTTATATCTCTTCTTAAGTATAGATAGTTAACGATTAGAACATATCATTGCACCATTTGACTTTATCTTTAGATGATATGTTCTCCTTGTGTTAAGAAAGGTTATTTCTTTTAGCAAGGAAATTTTTTCACCAATATAACTTGAAGCTTATGTTTGAAAATTTAGAAAGATAATTAGTTAACATATTTTTCTAGTGGTCAAATATGCAAAAAATATTGAAAAAGAGCTCATTTCTTTACAAGTGTTTACCATTGTTGAATATTTGTATTCCTAATGTTTGGAGACATCCTTTTTTTTTTAATTAAATGCTTGTTCCTTCAAGATGTTTTTGTAAGTTTTGATGACCTTCCATGTTTTTCTAAAATTATAGATCTCTTTTCCAAGTTTTTTGAAAATCCTTATTAGTTTTGAAAATGATTTCATTTGGATTTTCTCTTATCTCCTTAAAAGTTCAAAGTTACATAGTTGATTAATTTGCTAAATATTTTTCTATCAATCATATACATATACTAAAAAGTGCTTGAATTGTTTTTAAGCTAGCACTTTCTTAAAGATTGTTTAATTTTGTTTTTGTATATCCTAATAAATCATCTTGAGTTGTGCTTAAAAGTTTTTAAAGGATTTTAATGATATAAGAGAAAGTTAAGATCATTTTTAAGTGTGTGAAGTGTTGAAAGAATTAGAAAGTTATTTCTTGATTTAAAGATATGTTATAAATCGATTCCAATCCTTTTCTAAAGTGAAGCACACTAAGGAAAATTCATCACTCATGTAGTTTTAA
>JAIUCU010000012.1:0-163335 GCA_020226215.1 Sindora glabra | reverse complement strand
TCAAATTAACAAACATGGAAGTAGACTGATGTGTTGGACTTTTTTGTTGGTGTGTGTGTCCTAAGAGCCAATCATAGAAATGATTGTAATAAATGCACAATGTATTATATTTTATTTCAGGAAGTTTAAATTATTATATTTTGTTTCATATTCTATCACTCTGCACAATTTATAACTTAGTATAATAATTATCCCTAGAATAGTTTTACTATTCCTAAAATGCCCCTAATTAAGTATTATTGCAAAATGGATAATAATAATAATACATCTAAATTAACATGTATAGTGATTGATGATTATGAATCATGGATACGTGATATCAAGTCAATACATGAATACATTATTAGTGAACAAATGTGCTATACTGGCCCGCAATGAGAAAACTATATGGATTATCATTTGTCATTAGTTATTCTTATGTAACTATTATGCATGTAGTTCTTTGACTTGAAGTCACTACGATTCCCTACATGAGTACATTATTAGTGAACAAATGTACTAGACTGGCCCACAATGAGAAAACTATATGAATTATCATTTGTCATTAGTTATTCTCATGTAACTATTATGCATGTAGTTCTTTGACTTGAAGTCACTACGATTCCCTACATAAAGAGTCACACATTTTGATACCATCCTATATCACCTTTAATCAGGATATGTTGCAGGACATTGACTGGGTGTGTCATGAATCATGCAAAGGGATGTGAATAATGTAGATGAAAATTTTATACCTATTACATAATAGGATTGATATCCTTGAGCCTTTTAATTGAGTGAAATTAAGAAATACATGACTATACTCAAATGGATCAATATGAGATATTGATCATTTGCCTAAGTTAGTATACTTGATATCAAGAAATATAAATTGAACATAAATGAGGATGATGCATTTCATACTTCTAGTTCGATTTGAATATCATTACAAAAAGGACTATGTTGCAAAGTATTGTTCACACATTAAGTGAATATTGAGTCACATGTAATTTTTACTACTTGGGTGGCAATGATGTATTACTAGATACCGCTCATTATCTATGGTCTACAAGTGAGCCATTACCAACGTAGTAAAAACTTAGAAGGTCACACAAAAGGAGTAGGAATAAGACAATAATTAATTGGGCTTTAGTTGAACTAAAATCTAATTAATTGGGCTTATTTTCATGCATATATATTATTATTAAGATAATAATGTATTTTTTCATGTAATATATGTATATAATATATTATGTGATATTATTTGATATTAAAGTAATATCAGATAATTACGTTATTAGATATTATATAATAATATATTATGAGATAATATTATTATCTAATATAAGATAATTATATGCTAATTTAATAATAGATAATTATATTATGAGATAATGCTATTATCTAATATTAAAAAATTAATAGATAAGTCCTATCTTTCCTTACTCTCTTTATAATAAGGATAAGGTGATAGTTGTTAAGTGTGATGAGAATTCTTTTGAAGCATTATTCTAGTAGGATTAGGATTGTGATATGCCTTAGTTCTATAAAAAGGACTTGAAGGCAGCACTTTGAAAAATACACATAAGCTTCCATCAAACCCTAAATCACTAAAAAAATGTCCAATCCGAATCCTAGTGAGAGAAATGTGTCCTAGTAAATTAGTGGAGGATGAAAAGTCATTCTTCACTCTATGTGAACATTGTAGAGATGTTGTACCTTATGACCGATGTTTGATTCATTTGCTTTCTCAAGTTTTTGTTCAGAAAAAAATATGAGCACATAAAAGGTAAAACCCTAATAATTAATTTATGCTTTTTTCCATGGATCCTAGGTAGAATTTGGATTAAAATTTTAAATTCTGTTGCATAGAGATGATCCGAAACCTAACATTTTTTGGTACCAAAATGAGACAAGCCAAAGACTCCTTAGACCTATGTATTATGGGCACACCATATAAATGATCTAGGGCTTTCCGCACTTTTATTTTGAAGCCTTTTATCTTAGTTTGATTTAATTGCTTTGTCTCAATTAACAAGTCCAAAACATGACCAATTTAGGAAAATGTCACCATCACATAAATCCAAAATCACCAAAATGCTTATACTCATTATATATTGATTTGCACTACTATCTTGAGATTCAAGAGAAATTATAATTTCATCAAAATAAGATACAATCATATAAATAGACATTCCTAATTTTTCCTCTACTTAATTTTCTCTTTTGGAAACTATCTAGTTAGAAAAATCAATTTTACAGTTTCACAATTTATAATAATTAACCAATTCCACATGGGCCTCCCTAGCCTACTAACCTTATTATAAACCATTCTCTTAATCAATGATCATTTCCTACTTAAATGTATTTCATAGATTTCCTTTATTTTAAAAGGAATAGGTCAAATATTCACTAATTCAAGAATGCTCCATCTAATGGTTTGGTTCAAAATGACTATCAAACTAACTTAATTTGATTGTAAACAACTTTATATTTCATTTTTGTCTTTACACTTGAATTTGAGCCCATAGTGGATTCCTCATATAGGATTGCTAAATATACTGTCTAGAACTAAGCATTATTAGTTACAACCTATCCTATCTAATGTCTTAAAAAATTTTCTATTGCATAGATATAATAATATGAAAAATATCTCAAACATTTAGTGCATGTAAAAAAATCTTAATCATGCTAATATTTTTCCTCACAAAAATACACTATATAACATCAGTCAATATTATATTACAAGAATTAACATCATTAGGGTATTTAAGTCATTACCATATAATTCAAAAATCAAATATTATACTCTTTAAACCTAATACTAAAGGGTGTTTAAAATTTATAGAAATACAATATTTTGTCATACCCTCATATTACAATACAAGAAAAAAGGCTTTTAGTAATGACATTTATCATTGATGTAGACTTCTTGGTTGTCATTAAATGAAATTGTTGCAAAAAATGTCATCGGCAAAAATTCGTCGCTAAAGGGACCAACACAGATGACATTATTGTCATTGAAAAAAACCTAAGTTTCTATGACAACAAAATTGTTGCAAATTTTTTTCCAAAATTCAATTTTTTTTTAATTTCACTCTAAAATATATGACTTTTAATGGCAATAAAGTTGTCAATAAAAATTGAACTTTTAGCCATAACATTTCAAGTTTTAGTAATGATAATGTCATCGTTGAAAGTTCAACTAAAATTTAAATTAATTTATAATTTATTAAATTAATTAGTAAGTTATGAATTAATTTTTAAAAATATTTCACATATTAATTTATTAAAAAATTAATTTAATAAGTTATAAACTATTTTAATTTATATATTTATTTTTATTAATATATTTTATATCACTTTTCAATTTTAGATGAATACCAGCACCCTAGCATGACATTCATCTACAGATGCATCTACAATTCATTCTTGGTTTCCCTTATTTTCTTTGTTAGAAAGTTTAGTCAATTTGAAAGAGAAAACCAATTAAAGTGTAAGTGTAAATGCAAATAAAGGATACATACTAACCCTTCTAATTAACTTCAGCAATTACCTACAAACTCTGTTGCTTAAAAAAATTTGTTCTTTGCAAAAGAAGAAAGCCAAAGATATTTTGAGCAAGTTGGAGATGAATTCATGATTATATTACAAAAATATATAAATAAAAAATGCATTATAAAGATATATAAATAAAAAAATAATACATTATAAAAAAATAATAAAACTAACACTCATCTTATCTCTCTTAATTACCATCCCTCTTTTCTGTGCAAAATGAGAGTCAAATGGCATTTAGGGGTATTTATAGATGAATCCTTCAATGACAATAAAATTGTCAATTGTCATTATTAAAGAGTTATTGGTAAAAATTGAAAACATTCACCAATGATAATGTTGTTAGTATATGTCATGATATTTATAGCACAATTTTCTATGCTCCTTTTCAATGACGATATTATTGTCGCTAAAGACTGTCTTGAAATATGAAATGGGAAAAATTGGTCTTTAGTGTCATCGCTAAAATTCCAAACTTTTATTGTCGTCACTAAAAGCTTGAACTTTTAATGATGACAAATGTCATCGCTAAAGACTGTCCTAAAATATAAAGTAAAAAAATTCAATTTTTAGAAATAATATTTATCATTACTAAAAGTGTCAACTTTATTTGTCATCACTAAAGACTGTCCTGAAATATAGAATGAAAAAATTTAGTCTTTAGTGATAACATTTATCATTGCTAAAAATCCAAACTTTCAATAGCAACATCACTAAAAACTTAGACTTTTAGTGATGACACTTTTAGCCATAACAAATATTAAGCTTTTAATAACGACATTGTCATCACTAAATGCTATTTTTTTCCACCCAAAAAAATTTACACCCATGGATTTTTCGATGCATCACTGATGACTTTATCATTAGTAAAAGTTTAGCAATGCATCATTGATAACCAAATTTTTACCATCGCAAAAATTGTCATCAATATTAGCATTATTTCTTGTAGTGTTATAGCTAACTTATTATATTAGTAATACAATATTAAAGGATATTTGATATTATTAATATAGTCTCTCCATTATACATTTTAAAAGCAATTTTTTCTCTTAAAATTTTGAACAAAATTTTAAACAATTGGTCCCACCAATGCAAGTACACAGTTACACCAAATTTTCATGTAACATAAGTATTTAGTAATTCTTATTTAATGCAATAATACTCCTAAAATTATTACATGATACAAACAATCTCTAAAAATGTTATAAAATTTATAATAGGTAGCTAATATTATAGAAATTTTTTAAAAAAATTTAGACTCAAATTATTTCAAATAAATACTCCAAAAAATAGGTAAAAATTGCTATAAAAATTTTTATTTCAAAAAATTATGAAAAAATGCTCAAAATTATATATTCGGAGATTGGAACACGTCAGTATTATCATCACCGCTGAAAAATGCTGGCGGGTGCATGGGCTATATGTGCTGCTAGTGCATGTGGGACTGGGCACATTGCGCACCTCACCTGCCAACCAACCCTGTTTGTGGGTTAGATTACCTGGCTTCGGAGACGAGAATGACCCAGCTCTATTTTATGCAATCCAATTGCTATTTTCTCAGAGTTTTTATCCAGAGACTCCCTAAAACTGATTTCCAACTATTTTAACAAAAAAAAAGGGTCTAAAATGCATCAAAATTCAATTTGCATTTTTTCAAAAAATTTTAAAACTCAGTTTCAGTTGTTCCGTATTTTTTGACGTTATTCTGGCTATTACCCAGCCTTATTTTTACCACTGAAATAGTCACAATCTTCAATAATGCCACATTAAAACTTGTGTTTCAAATTTTTTTCTTAAAAAACTCCTAACCTAATTTTGACTTCTTCTAGGTTTTTAGGACGCATTATGCTATTTTATTGGCTCAAAATGGTTTTGTTGTGCCCAATATATCACGTTTGTTATGCTACAATAGTTTAATTGGAGTTTTATGCAAATCCATGACTATCCAAAAAAGGAAGTTTCATTTTCTCCTATTTTCCCTGAAAATGGACTGCACTCATTGGCTTACCCAAAAAAACAATATATTCCTATTGTCCAGAAACCATTATGCTCACTAGCAGTAAATCTAACGCAGCCAATAGAAATTTTCCTCAAATATATATATCCAAAAAATGACCAGCCTTATATGATATATTCATGCTAGAATATGTATATAAACAGCAAAATTTAGATGCAGCTAAAGACATGCAAACATTGATCATGCACACATGATAATGAACCAAACAACAAACTTGCAAACTGGAAATATATTACTTCACAGGAAATGATGCACATTCCTTTGGTTGTGCCATTCTTTTCAGAAAACATAACAATATATGAATACATGAATTCACCAAAAAGAAAAGAAAAGAAAAGAAAAGAAAAGAAATATTTTTCCAAAAGAGCATGAACTGATAATCATACAAATTCAATAATGCTAACTAAAGATATACATGAATTCCATGTATACATATGGAATAAATATGCCTTCGGGAAAAAGAAGAAAATTTATTAGATTGTATATTCTCTCTAAATTGTTGATAGTAAATGAGTATGATTTCAATATGCATTTGCAATTGCATATTCACATTTCTGGTTTAGAAACATTTAGTATGTAAAATTTCAAAATAGACTTTGAAATTTGATAAAAAGTCATGACTATTTAAAATTGAATTAATTGTGTTTCCATAAACTAAACACACACAGAACCACATAAATTTAATTTTACATTAATGCCATACAATCATGCATACACAATTCCATGTTACGTAAAACATGAAAACCCAGAATTACATCTAAAACACATGCAAGCAGAAAAAGATTACAGCCAAAAAATTCAATAACATGCCTTCCTAGAAAACCTCAAACAATGTTTGATTATAGATTGATGGATTTGTAAGAAAGAGAAAGGAAAAGCATGTTTCACACTAATTTCATCAAAATTTCCAAAATTACTCAAATATAATTCAAAGCCAAACCAAACTCTAATACCACTTGTAAGAATTAAATTTTATTAGATAGAAAACCTAGATCTTCGCTTTCAATTATGATATGAACAAGATGAACAAAACAATTAGTTATATAAAGTTGATGCAATAAATATCTGAATTGATTAGTGATTTATCCTCAATTTTGCACTCTTCATACCATTGCATATATCTATAATACAAGGAGACATAAAAATTTTTGTAGAGATCATGTTGCCTCTATTGTAATCTCCATTATTTCTCTTTGATAAAAAAATTAGTTTGCATATTGATGGGGCAACAAAAATTAGGATTAATTACTAGATGTAATAGGATCTTATTAAATAAATTGAGTTAGGCCATAAATCCTACCCATCACAAAATTTATATCCAAATAACTCACATTTGCGCTATAATATCGTATAAGGCCCAGTTCCAATTGTCATTTTATTTTAAGCCCTCTTAACCAAAGTTAACATTAATGATCATTTATTAAATTAATATGAGGTTCATAATAAAAATTTCTTACAATAAATTATCCATTATCCTTTTTGGAATGCCTCAACATATTTATTCCACTATATTTCTCACTTCATCTATATAATCTATCTTGAATATTTTTCCATAATAAGGGGCTAATGGGTAGTTTTAGAAAGTTCACTAAGAATAAAAAAAAATTAATTACTTCCTTAATATTTGTGAAATTATTTAAATACAATAAATAATAAGAAATGAAAGGAGTACTAAGTTATTTGTTATTGATTTCTTCTTTGCCATTGTCATTTGTATTATCACTAAGTTGTAAATGATTACTAATTAAAAAAATAATATAAAAAATTTATTATGAATTAATAATTAACTGATATTAAATTATATGCACAATAAATTAATTGTAAATAAAAATGCATATTAAAAATTAGCAACTAATAATTGATTTGAATTAAATTCTTATAAAAATATGTGTTAATTTTTACCAATTTTAAAACTACATGTACCAATGTCACAAAAAAATACACATACCAAATTCTCACTGATTAATAATTACGTTCTTGTCTTTTACTATCTATCACATTTAATTAATTTTATAGATATTCAGAAAGTAGTTTATTTTGTTTAGAGACAATTTTAAATAACCCCCTCAACTATGAGATAGTTGGATTTTACTTTTTTGAATTATAAAAATTTGAATTTTACCCCTTACAATTATATAAAACTTGAAATTTACCCTTACTATTATCAAGTTAAGAGAATTTGTTAGGAAAATTATTAATGTTTGAATTATGAATAATAGAAGTGGACATAAAAAATAAAAAAACATAAAATAGAACAAATAAAAAGAAAAGAAATAATGATTAATTTGTAAAGTGATAAGAGTTAAGAAAGAAAATATATAATAAAGTAAATTAATGTCATTAAATAAAATATTTCACTCATCTAAACTATTATTATCAAAAAGTATATTGTGTTATTATATTTATACTACTCAATAAATAATATAAATAAATAGAAACATATAATACAAAAAAATATGAAAATATGTAAAATGAAAAATAAATTTGAAAATGTGATTGGCGGAAAAAATCTGCGTAATGTCTAACATGTGTTTAAAAGAAAAGTAAACCCTAGAAAATACACGACTTTATTATTATTATTATTATTATTATTATTATTATTATTATTATTATTATTATTATTGAGTGAGAGCATTTTATAAGTCATGTGGATCGTTAAAGAGAAATGATATTTGTATATAAACGTGTATATTTATTTCTATTGATTAAAGAAATTATATTAGTTAATATTGAATAAGTTTTTGTACAATTAGCATAACTTAAAAAAATAGTATTTTAGGATCATTGTCAAATTAAAATTCATATTTCAAAATTTTGAGTGCTTAAAATAAAATTTTAATAAACACACAAAACTAGATATTAATATATTCAGTGCTAATTTATTCGATGTTTAATTTAAGTGTTAAAAACCTAAGTATTATCAAACACATGCTTAAATTGGTTCTTAATTTAATTTTATTTCCAATTTGAGTTCTGATATATATATTTAATTAATTTAAATACATTTTTGGTCTTTTAAAATATAAATTAATCGCATTCTCGTTGAATTTTCATCCTCCTGATATACATTTTAGGCCTAAATTGATCCTCTTGATACAGATTTGAAATTACCAAGGTGACAAAATAAAAGCCAATGTGGCAAGATTGATGGTCCCACTTGTCCATTTCAATTCACAAGCTATGCACCTGAAGCAACCCCCCCTTTCTCCATGTGGGTGCGCGCGTATGTGGACTTAAGTATTTTATTTTTTCGATGAAAAATTTTTCATACTTTGAAATTAAAATTCAATTTCTATGTTATTGAAATTAAAAAAAATATAGAAATCAAAACATTAAAGCCCAAATTTGAAGAGTTGAAAGAAAAGGCCCCCAACCCTAAAAACTCTAGTTTGAAACAAAAGCCCCCAAACCTTCACATCTCCTCCATTGACGTTGACGAAGAGACGTAAATGGAGCTGAGGAATGATCAGATGGCGTTTGGATGGATGACCTGAGTTGAGTTAATTTCATCAAGTCTCACTTGTCTAATAGTTTGATTCAAATTTAAATTATCATTCATTATTAATTATTTCGAATTATTTTTCATTCAAATTAAATATTTATATTAAAATAAAATTGTAATTTTTTGTCAAATAAATATCTCTGAGTATAAATATTTATATCGATAAAAAATTTGATGTATGTGACATATTTAATATGAGCACCTTTGAGGAAGATGTAGAGATAATGAGTAAAAGATAATGATATTATGATTAAGAAATTTCATGCATATTATTTTATAATTTTTAATATATGATGAATTTTTTCTCAATTATAATTTCTTCCTAAAATTTGAAATTTTTTGTCTTAAATTGTTCATATATTTTATTATATTTTTCTGATTGATTTAATTATTTAATATTTATGTGCTTGGAGAAGGGATATTTTCCAAAACACTTAACCTATCTGCTGTTGTTGCTGTTGATGCAAAGAGCCCAACCCCAAGTGAGATGTAGACACTGCCAAAGATGAAGAACCACTGAAAAAATTAAAAATAATAAGAGCCCCAGTAAATGTAGAAACCCTCAAGTCCCCTCAAAATTCAAGAAAACCCAAAATTTCCCCTTCGATCCTAGCATTAAAAAACCATCAACACCATTTCACTTTTTCTCTCTCTATTAACGCTCATTTTTCTCTTTCTAAGAACTGAAACTTTCGGTAAACCTTCCAAAAGGAAGAACACAGGGGAACTAACCTGACGTAATTGGTGATTCCACTTTGTGGATAACATGCGATTTTGCCATTTCTGGTCAAACCCTATGTGTATGTATATTTTTCAATATTTTTAATTTGCTTTAAGGAAAAAAAAAGAAAAGAAAAGAAGGTTTTTCCTCTGGTTACTAATGAAGTTCTGTGCCTTTATGCTAAAGCAAGAAGGTATAGTCAGCTATAGTATCAGTTGCGACCATCAATCTTACCCCATTGGCTTTCAGTTTGTCACGGCAATTTCGTTTCAATTCAAAGGAAAATCTGTTAAAAGGATCAATTTTGGTATAAAATGTATATTAGAAGATCAAAATTGAATAACTATTGTAAGAGAGACTAAATGTTTGTGTTTTGGGAAATAAAAAATGTATTTAAGCTTGTTTAATTTGAATCAATCAAGTCCCTTTTTCTATATTTGTAACCTCATTAACAAAGTTGATTTACTGAAGTCCAGAATTTGATGTGTTGCTCCATAATACTGTCATGATACCTTCAATAATCAAAAGTTAATACATTGCTTTAATTCAAAAGTACAAACATGGATAATTATTTAACTTCTTTTCTTATCATTTAATTTGATATTGTTTTAATTAATTTACAAAATCACCCAATCTTCTTATGCATTCATATTTATTTTTAGTGTATAAACAAGCATTAGATCGTATCATACCAAACTTTATGCTTTTAAATCATCACTTTGGTTAATGATGTGTCAGGTAAAAGGATGGATGAGCACCACTGGAAAGGAAATTAAATTTGTCAAGAACTTAATGAAGAATGAAAACGGTGTTTTTGGCCATTCTATAAGTTATCATATAAAACAACTCTGCCTGTATGGAATTTGGATTATCTTCAATTTTCCCAAAAAAGAAAAAAAAGCGTGAATTTAGGAGAGAGATAATATAATTTTTTATATTTAAATAGTAGGTTCCTGTAAAGTAGTTATGGCTCAAAAATAAAAAATTATACTTTTATATCTCCTAAATTAAATGTATTTAACAAGTAAGAAATTGAGGTATCCAGAACCATCTATATTACCTTCTACATTACCATTACATGCTTGCAGTTCTAACTGCATAAATAGATTCTTCCTAGGGAAAAATTTTCCATATATCACGTTTAGATGTAGTGAGCATCTAACTAGGTAACAGATTTTGCATCCACTTGACTTTAACATCATTGATAATTTTTTATGAGGACCTATTTAATATTTAGGAGGTGTATCACCATAACCTTAATACGAGTAATAAGTTATCATCTATTTTAATCGCTAGTCTCACATTAATTATAATATGTTAATAAATCGTTTAATTGAAAAACCATTTGTATTTTAATCACTAGTCTCACATTAGCACTTCTTCAAACTTAAAAAACCATTTGTATTTTAATTTAAGAAGTAATTAAAATTTCAATGCTAACTTAAACAGATGAACTTCGTTAGTCTCAAAAATCAAAGAATGTCTAGAGCAACAAGAAGATATCTTCCTTCAAAAGATGGGTTTGAACTTTGAAGAACAATATAAGGCGGGTTTAAATTGATATCTAGCTTTGGTTTTCCCGCAGATTGAAGTTGTTCATATTCAATGTACTTTCGTCTTCTATATTTGGATTTTCAATTCAGTGCGAAGCACATTCCTCCATTTGTAAGTTGAGGCTTCAAATTGGTTAGTCTTTCTTTCCCTTTCGTTGTAGCTTTAATCCTACTTTTTTCGATTTGACTCTCGTTTATCCATTTATCGATGAGAGTGCTTGTAAAACATGTTAATTTGATTCATTAATCATTCATGTGGAAATATGTTTGATAAAATATGTGAACGAAAAACAACACTCATTGTTGTTGACTAAGAGGCAAGAACTTAGCCAAGGGTTAAATCTTTAAAAATTAGTTGATTTGGATTGACAAAACTTGATAGATGAACTGAAGGTTCGAGTTAAGACTTACATAAAGTTTGTTCTCTTCTGTTTCATAGCTTGGATAGAAGCATACTTTTTTTTACTTACGTAGTGCAGTGAATTAATTTGTGCCGTTTTTAAGATTTTTCTGCTTTCAATCTTCATTTTGGTTTTTTTGATAACCGAACTTAGGCCTTAAATGTTTTGTGTAATAATATAACCTTCTTGCAGTATCTCCCATGCTATTATATAGAGTTATGGTAGGAATTTTTTTGTATTATATCATAAAGGTTTGAGGTTTGCTTATGTTTATATTTCTTTTATGTCACTTGTTAGGAAAAAAAATTATCAGAGTAATATACAGTGGAAAAAATTAAATTAATTTACTCAAATAAGCTTTTCCCACTCGCATGATAAAATACATCACCAAAAATATTGCAAGGAAAGTAATTTAGGAGACCAACAATTTTTAACGTGAAAAATCTCTCAATATGAGAGTAAAAATTACGAGATTTAGTCCAACAAAAAATTACTAATAAAATAATGGATACAATAACAATGTCCACCTAAAAATTTTAGGAAACAACTAGTATAAATTTTTTTGTCAAAATAGGTGAAATTCTCCATAAAAATTAACATAATAATTAATACAAATTATTGTGTAAAATTAGCCAACAAAGAAGAAGAAAATTAGAAGAAAAAATGCACAATAGTACCTAAATTATTAAAAAAAACATTCCTAAATTTGAAATCTAAATAAATATGGTGATAAATCTTTTGGCATAATTTGACAAAAATTGCATAGAAACTCTTCCTTTCTCCTTCGCACCAAAAAGAAACATCCTATGCACAACACCTCTCTCCAAATTTATCAAAGGACATGTACCCTTAGATGTGAAAGACTACCTTGTTGCTAAAAAAAACTCATGCTGTCCAAAGCCTTTTTAATTCCACTCACACAATACTATTCAGCCATTTACATTATATATATATATATATAGACACACATACACATACAAATCCTTACAGCACCTGCATTCTTATTAAGACATGGATTTCTAAGCTTTAAAATCCTTTCAAAAGTGCACTCCAAGTGTAATATGGAACCTATTTACCAAATGTATATGTGAAGTCATACAAAGCTTGGAAAGGCTTCTAAGTTCTGACACCAAAGAGCTAAATTTCTAGCTTTTTTAAGCTAAATGGGGTAAATTACAAACGAGCCCCGTGCAACCTCTCCTTTTTTATATAAAATGACAAAATAACAAATATAAAGAAATTATGAGTTTACTTAGAAGGAACCCATCATAACAAATCTCCCCCATCCGATTAAGTGGAAAATACCACTATTCTAACTTTTGAATAACATACTTTAAGCCTTTCTAGTTTTTTGAAAGGTAGATAACTCTTAAAGGGTTACTTTATTCTATTTTCTAGCTAAATAATGATTACACCTCTATAAATGTGAACTCTGTAATCCATATAATGCATCTCTTTTAGCCAAAATAGAAATCTCTTTTTCACTTATATGACACAATCTCTTATGTCATAACTCAGTCTCATTACTTAACTCTTCTGAATTAACAACATTTCAAAAAAAAAAAAATTGCTTGAGTTAAGAAGAGTGTAGAATATCTTGATCCTTTAGCCACAATCGTAAAATCCTTAATAAGCTTCCATTGGTCACACGAGAAGAAATTATTATAACCTTCCTTACAAAGTTTAACTGAATGAATGGAACATGTTTCACACTCCTGAGGGTTAATGTAATTCCATTATATGTTTTTAGAAAGACATTTCTAATAGCAATACACTTCATTGCACCTTTGTGAGCCAATTTTACATCTCCAAAATCATTAAGAGTGTAAGATGAAAAATATCACTTTTGCATGTAATATGGGTGGAAGCACCACTATCAATTACCCAATTGGTTTCATTTTTAGCAAGGTTGATGACATCATCTTCATGAATCAAAAGGAATTGATCAATAGTTGTATTAGCCCAATCTTCATCACTTTTATCCTCTATACCTTTCTCTTTTTTTTTTTGACTTTTCTTTTTGTTGTTCTTTTTCAACTTCTAACAATATTTCTTAATATATTTCTTTTTGTTATAATAATGACACTTAATATTTTCAAACCTTTTTTCTAGAAATGCTTCTATTCTAATCTTTATTCCTTGTATTCCAACTTGTACTTCTCCCCTAAACTTAGCAACCTTAATATCTGATTGTGAAAAGGAAGAATCATGTGATTTCTTTCTTAACTCTTCATTTAAGATGCTATTTTTAGCAATATCCATAGTTATCATGTCATTTGGGAAAGAATTAAATATAGACATTCTAGATATCTCTTGATTTTAATAAAGAATTAAGAAGCATTAAACCTTATACTTCATCTTTAAATTTGATACTCATAGCAAAAAGAAAATTAATAATCTCTTGATATGTATTCATGTGATTTGTTATTGGAGTGCCATCTTAAAAATTTATGCTCATTATCTATTTTATCAAGAACATTTTATTATTCCTAATCTTTCTGGCATACACCTTTTCAAGTTTAAGCTACAATGTACAAGCATGTGCTTCTTCTTTAATATGACTCCATACATTTTCTTCTACCTACTACGTAATATATCCATAAACTTGCCTATTCAATAGATCCATTCCAAATCGAATTTATTTTCAACTTTTTCAATAGCAAACACCGACAAATAACATTCTTTCACATAAAGCAAATCTTCCATCTTCCTTATCCAAAGAGCATAATTTTCACTATTCAAAAATACCATTATACTTGTATTAGTCTCCATATTTACACAAGTAGAATATATAACTAGAGCCTAAGCTTTGATACCATTGTTATGAAAAAAAAAATTACTAAAGTAATATGTAGCAGGAAAAAATAAATTAATTCACTTGGATTAACTTTTTCTATTCGTATAATAAAATATATTACTAGAAATATTGCAAGAAAAATAATTTAGGAGACTAACAATTTTTAATGTGAAAAATCCCTTATTGTGAGAGTAAAAATCACAGGACCTAATCCAGTAAAAAATCTACTAATAAAATAATGGATACAATAACAATGTCTACCTATAAATTTTAGGAAACAACTAATATAAAACTCTTTATTAAAATAGTTGAAATTTTTAACAAAAATTAACATAAATTATTGTGTAAAATCAGCCAACAGAGAAGAAGAAAATTAGAAGAAAAATATGCACAATATTGCCTAAATTACCAGCAACAACATTCCCAAATTTGATAAAAATATAAGTAAATATGGTGATAAATCTTTTGAAATAATTTGATAAAAACTGCTTAAAAAAACTTTCTTTCTCCTTAGCATTAAAAAGAAACCTTTTGTGTGTAGCACTTTTCTTTGTTCAATTTATCAAGGCACATAGACCTTTAGGTATGAAAGATTGCTTTGTTGCTCCAAAAAAAATCACGTTGTTCAAAGCCTTTTTAATTTCACCCACACAATATGATTCATTCATATACATTATATTTATACATGTACAAATCCTTGTAGCATCTGGATTCCTATCAAGACATGGATTTTTAAGCTTCAAAATCCTTTCCAATTTTAACTTCAAAAGTGCATTCCAAAGGGTAACATGGAACCTATTTACCAAATATATATGAAGTCATATAAAGCCTGGAAAGGCTTCTAAGTTTTGATGCCAAAGAGCCAAATTTTTGGCTTTTCTAAGCCTAAATGGGGCAAATTACAAACCAGCCCCACACAACCTCTCCTATTTTATATTTAAAATAACAAAATAACAAATATAAAAAAAATTATGGATCCACTTAGGAAGAACTCACCATAACATCATTTATGATGTCATTATCTTCATGTTAAACCGGATTTTATTCATGTATTGTTCATTACTTATAGTGTTTTCAAAATTGATTGATACTTATTATGCTTTGCTAATTACTAGTGATGACAATAATTTTTTTGTTAGCTTATTCTTTTTTTTCCTATTTAATATTTGTTTATTAACATTTGAAAATATACATGAAATATTTATTATATCATGTGAGATAGGATACATGCATAAATATGTCTCAGTGTCAAATAGATGATGTGTGTAGGAAATTATTATTTCTTAATTTCTTCTTGCTTTAACATTTATGAATATTTTTTGTATTTGTAATATTCTTTGTAATAGAAGAAGTTGATCCAATAGTAGTAGAAGATTTAGGAGCAAAAATGATAAAGTTGTTTATATAAAAAAGGGTATTTCAAAAATGAATGAGTGAGAAATATGAGCAATGGAGTTTAGTTCTATAAAAAAATGTTGGCAATTTCTATTATAAATATCCAAAGGCAAAAGGATTTGGTGTAAAGAGAGATGAGATAAACTAAAACTAAAATGGTGGCATTTTTTTCCCTTTTTCTTAGAAGTCTTTCTACATATACAGAAATTTTCAACCCTGAGAGGATGTTATCAAACCTAATATAAAAAGAAAACAAAGGTGAGTTATAAGAATTGTTCTAAGCCCATTTTTATATGCATTTAGAGCAATCTTCATCCAAGTGATATATCTTAAAATTTAAAGAGAAACATAACAAGTTAATAGGGATAAGGCTAAAGATATAGTCACATACACCATTCTCCTTGTTTAACAAATGAAGTTGTTATTGTTAAAGTAAATAACTTGCATTCATATAAAGTGAGGACTTCTCACATCATCAAATTTATGATAGTTAAGCTAGTAGTTATCACAGTGTAGCCTTTACTTTATCAATTGACATGTAGTGGTGGCATTGAATTATTTTTCTAGAAAGAATGAGAATGATTGAATGCACTTTGTGAGATGATGATGGTAAGCTAGAAAACATGTTGAGGGCTAATTGTATAAGCCAGTTGATTATCAATTTTTCTCTTGATGTATTGGCATTTCACATAACCTATATGAAGAATAAATACAACAAGCCATTAGTCATTTATTCTTATGTTAATCATAACAACACTTTTGCTATGCTTGTGGCCTTTTGGTCAATAAGATAAAATAAACCATATATATAGAACATAAGAGACCATGATTTATGATGACAAATGGATATGAAGCTATGAGGAAAGCTATTAAACAAGTATTTCCAAACATAAATCATCGTTTATGCACATGGCAAAATTTTCTAAATGCAAATCATCATTTATGCATATGACATTTGGAAAGAAATGCTACATTTAATGTTTAGGATTTGACTTTCTTAGCAAAGTTCTTAAAATGTCTATATGATAATTTTGACAAAGATGGATTTGAGAAGAAATAAGCAAAATTATAGGATAAATTCTTTCTCCATGAACATGAGTTGGCCTTTAAAATGTAAAAAAAAAAAGTATATGGGCTGCAACTTATTTACATGAAAAGTTTTTCATTAGTATGTGCATTATTAAAATAATTTAATAAATTATGATAATTTAATTTTTGTAAACATGCATAAATTAATATGTGAATTGATAAAATTAGAATAATAAGATGATTGCCAAAATTCCCAAATTGATCCATGATAATGATTGTCTTTTTTTTATTTTGATTGAATCATGAACTTGTCATAATCTAATCTGTTGATCATAAATTATTTATTTCATAATTATGAATTGCATTTTTGGTTACATTCCTATGATTGTCATTCATAATTATATAGAGGTGTCTTTTCTTGCTTGACCATAGCCACTTAAGTAATTTGGGGAAAATCTATACACTAATGTGAATGCATAAAGGTAAGAGTTTCAAGAGTAGGGACTATGTTAAATATATATACCACTAGGTTATGATTCAACCCGTCATTAAATCACACTTTAACATTGTTTCACACGAGATAGAATGCCATTATGTAGCTCAAACTTTATTAACACTATTGGACTTACTTTAACATTAATAAAAAAATTTGAATTATTAAGTCTAAAATAAATAATTCCAATAATCTCTTGGTTAAATCACATAATAAATTGTGGCCATTTTAGTAGATGTCAAAGTTAAGGTATTATTACATGTGTAGATTTAAATTAAGAACATAAGTATCTAATAATGAAGAGCATCACATACAATAGAGATTTCAATGCTATATGTATTATATACCTACACCTCATTAACCAAAATAAAGTCAATATTTGATAGGAATATAAATGTAATATGTATATAATAAGATTTACATGATAGTATATGTGATTATATGTGAATTTTCACATAATAATCCCAACATTCATCTGAAAATGTCAAATAAAGATTAATATTCTCAATATAATAGCGAGATATGGTCTAAATGTTTCGATTAATATGTTATATCCAAAATGCACACAATAATAATAAATGAAAAGATATAAATATTTCATTTATGTATATTTGAAGATAAACAATTTCATTAGAATATTCCCACTAACTTGGAATATTAAAAGACTTGGCTAAACCTATATTAATTATATGATCATGATACATTCAAATTACTAAGCCTTTGATTAATGGATTTATGAGCATATACTCTAAAGAAATATGTTTAATACAAGTAATATGCTCACATATCTTCTCTTTCACAAATTGGTACTTCATATCAAGGTGTTCCAATTAAGTAAAACTTATATTGTTTTAAGAGGTTCACAATAGCAACATTACCACAATAGATGGTTAAGGGCTTTAAGATACTTCCAATAATATTAAAACTAGCAATAAAATTATTTAACCACATAACTTCACAAATAACTTTATAACAAATGACATACTTTGCTTCCATATTAGAGGTTGTTATAAAAGATTTCTTGACACTTTTCTATGACACAGATCCTCTTGCCATTATAAAGATATATCTAGATGTCAATTTATGAACATATAGAGAGTTAATAAAATTTGAGTTTAAGTGGTTTATAATTATAAGATCTCTTAATTTCTTAGAGGTTAGCATATTATATTTTGTACCCTTTAAGTACCTCATAACTCTTTTAGTAATAGTCTAATATTTTTTACCAGGATCAATCAAATACTTTTTAAGTACATCAATAGTTAAGCTATACTAGGATTTGTATATATTTGGGTATACATCAAGCTACCTACAACTAGCATATATGAGACATGTTTTATCTTTTCATTTTTATCATTATATTAAAAACACTAGACTTTGGAAAAAATCGTACTCTTTTAAATAAGTGCAAAACTTGAAAGCACAGAGACATGCTGAACTTCTTTAATGCTTTTTCAATGTACGCCTTTTAAGATAAAGCAAGTAAATCCCAAGATCTATTATAACAGATTTCTATGCATAGTATATAAGGCATTCCTAAGACCTTTCATATTAAAAATACTTTGACAATATTTACTTTGTCTTAGTTGACAAATTTGCATCATTGCTAATAGGGAGAATGTTAACAACATTAGTACCAATATTATGAAACTGCTCACACTTATCAACATATAGATACATCTTTGAACCTAAGAGAAGTAATTACCTTATCAAACTTAAGGTAATAATTTCTAGTTGCTTACTTTAAGTTGTATATGGAATTCTTTAACTTAAACACAAGGTGTTCTCTTAGAAACCATTTAATTAGTTCATGTAAATAGTATTTGATAAATCACTATTAAAGAAAGTTATTTTGAAATCCATCTAGTGTAGCTCTAAGTCAAAATAAGCTATTGTTGCCATAAAAACTAGAAATGAGTCCTAAGTTTAAACTAGCTAAAAAACCCTCTTTGTAGTTTATGCATTTGTTCTAAATATGTAACCTTCGGCTACCAATCTAACCTTATGCCTTTCAATTTTGCTTTTTGCATCCTTATTGATTTTAAAAATCCATTTGTAGCTAACCAGCTTGTATCTTGCACGTAATTCAACTGAAATCCATATCTTATTCTTATGCATTGAAGTCAATCTATCTTTCATAGCATTATTTCATTCATAACAATTTGAATTAGAAATCACTTGTGAAAATGTAGTAGGATTAGTATCACTATTAATGTCATACTCATGCTTCTATAGATAAAATAGATAATTATTAGGAATCACTGATTCATGAGTTTTATGATATTTCCTTAAAGGAATCTTTTCAATTATTTCCTCTAGCAATGTATCTTTTGCCATTAGTTATATTGGATTATCTTATGAGACAACAAAAGATGACTCTCCCAACATAAGTGAAGCAATTATGCTATGTTCTATAAAATCTATAATATATGGTATTTATTCCCATTATCCAAATCATGTTGAAAAAGGTAGCTCAATTTGATTTAATAACTCTAGTTGAATGAGTTAGACAATAAAATCTACTACCTTCAGGCCACTGTAGTATGTAATGAAGTATCCATTAACAGTATTTGAATTATGTTTCTTTGCTGAAAGAATATATTGCTCCACCTTATCTTCATAACCTTAAACATAAAAGTTCATTGAACTAGGTCTTTTATCATATAATAACTCTTAAAGGTTTTAAGTATTCACTTACTGGGATTTTGATTCTATGTATGCATAATTGTCTTTAATTTTTTATGCCATAAGAATCTTGGCAATGATAAATGGGCTAACATGCACTTTACAATGTTTATGAGTGTATAATTCTTTCTTTCTATTATTCTATTTTGTTTTGGTGTTTAAGCATAACATAACTTGCTTTTATTCTACATGCTTGTAAATATCTGGTAAAAAGACCTCGGTTTCTCCCAATTTCACAATACCTACCATAATATTCATCACCTATGTTAAACTTAACACATTTAATCTTTTTTTCCAAGTTTAAGCTTAGCTATTACCTTAAATGACTTAAAGGTTTCCAATGTTTTTTATTTCTCACTAAGTAGTTTCACCTATCTATATCTAGAATGATTACTAAAAAGATGATGTAGTTTTTATATCCATCCATAGCATTAGGCATAATAGGTTTGCTAATATTAGTGTGGATTAGCTTTGTAGCTTCTTGTTTTCTATTTTTCTTACCTTTTCTAACTTTAGGAAGGAGTTTTCCCTTGTGTAGTCTATATATGTGTCAAAATTAGAAAAGTCAAGATAATGTAGAACTAGTTTTTTTACTAGTCTCTACATCTATCTTTAGAAATATGCCATAGCATGGAGGATCTCTCATCGATTTTTCTGTTTTTTAGTTTGACAATAATGTTTATCCAATTCATAAACTTAGAATTCAAATTAATTCTATACAAATTGTTACATAGAAATCCAAAACGAATAAAAGAATAATTGTAAAATGAACTTACCTTTCATTTTCAAAAATACATAAGTATCCAACATTTTCCACAATAACAATAGAAATTAACTTCCTTCTTATGGAAGGTACATAGATAACATTATTCAAATCTAACAAATATCCAAATAACAAATTCAAACACCACTCTTATATGCTCAATTCATACTTTACCTCCCTTTCCAAGTTAAATAGCGAGCTCTTCTTCACTTACCTTCTACAACTCTCTTAGTGTTTGTAATAGCTTGTCATAATAATAATAGTGCCATTGTCTAACTAACAAATATTTAATGGCACATTAACAATATTTGATTTAAAACACACTAAAGTTAGAACAATACCATTCTTCTTCTTATAAACATATTTCTTGTATTTGAAATAGTTAGCTTTCTTGTGCCAATAATTCCTATAGAATCTATAATTCCCTTTGAATTGGGCTTTCTCATGCTTATAATATGTTTCATGTTTTCACCTTTTTTCTTTTCATAACGAAACCTTCCTTTATTATTTCTTTGACATGATCTCACCCTTTGTTCTAAAGTTAAACCATGAAGAATGAAGTTAATAGCATAACCTTTTCTTTTATTTTATGTCTTCCTTAGTTTAATTAACAATGGAGGTTAGCTCATTAATATTCCATTCAACTTTCTTGGCATTTTAAAATGTGTTAGAAAATCTTCATTTCCTTACTTTCCCTTATTTATTATTCATGAATTCCTTTTTTCTTTTTATTTCCTTTTGTATTTATATTATTGTTACAACTATATGATGAATTCTTTCCTTCTTAATTATTTCATGTATAGTTTTAATTAACTTTTAATTTTATAAGTCTCTGTAATTTGGGGATTGAAAAGGAGGAATATTCTTTATCTAACTATAAGCTTTTTGTCCATTGTATAGTTAAAACCCATAATCCTATGCGTATATATACTATTGTTGTATGTACTAGCAAAATAATAAGAATTTTCCATTTTTCACATGGCATTAGAATGCTAAAATGCTCTTAAGGAAACCTAATTTTTTTCTGCCTTTGTTGTTACCTTTGATTTTTTTAGCCTTTATTGTTTCTTTTAATCTTTTTAGCCTTTACTGCTACTTTTTTTTTAGGCTTTCATATCCTGTTCAATTTTTTTTACTCTAATCAATTAGCTTTCATAGTTGATTTTATCTTCTCTTTACTTTGATCAATAAACCTTTATATTTTATAGAAATCCTTTCTTGCATGCACTTAGGCACATGTAAAATCTTTAAAAAATAATAAAATTTAAGTGAATTTTTATAATGGATCCCATATTAGACTCTAAGATTGCAGCTCCATACTTTCTTAGTTTGGAGTATTGCTTGTCCTTATCTTTAAATATGATCTTCAATGCAATTTTCCTAGCTTTGTAACACGTCCATGTTGACCTTAAACCTAAATTTTCTATAGAAGTCATTCTTTATTGCATTGCATTTCTATAAAGGATTGTCCCTAAAATTCTCTAAATATTTATTTCCTAACTACTCAATAATAACCTTGCCACATTTCTCATGCCTCCCATACTCATGCATATTGTTCAATGTCTTAATTTAGAAACATTCTCGATTATGCTCCTATGAAGCATGCATTTTCTAATCACATCTTTCCTTGCAAACAATAGTTGTTCTACTAGCTTCACTATAGGGAATGCAGACGCCATAACCACTTTTAATTGTCCACTTAGTTATTGTTTTCCTAGAAGTATCATGACAAACAAACTTCATCCCAACCTCTAAATAAACATCCTTATATAAGTCTAAATTTGCATTAAAGTCTTTGTATTTTCTTTTCTTAACAACAAAATTAGTATCATTGCTACTATACATACTCATAAAACAATATTATCTTCATACTTAGATGTATTTCCCTTATCTCTTATGTCTTTTTCTTACGGTTGACTTATAGATTGTCTTTGCCTATACATCCATTTATTAACCTTTATGAATAAATTTAGATTAATATCTCCTTTAAATAACTTATCTATATCATTATCAGAGTTATCTTCAAATCCAAATGAATTAGAGTCTACATTATCCACATTTTGCACATAGTAATAATCTTCACAAGTTTCATCATGTAGGGTAGCTTGTTCACTAGTGAAATGGGATTCAAATTAATTGACAGATGCCGTTAGTTGTGGCTTTTTAGCAAATTCTTCCTCATTTTATGTTCTTGTTGGGCCTATCTTATTTTATGGCATAGAACTAGACAAAGAAATAAGAAACAATAAATTGATAGTCATTATAAATAAATCAATGTCCATATCTACATAATAGAATTATGCTAGCATTTAAGAATGATAAATTAGAAACAAAATAGACTAGCTCAAACTAGAAATAATAAGCTAATAATTTAAGTAAAATATTAAAAAATGGTAATTTTTTCTATATTCCCAACGTTAATTAAGTGCAACCCTTGTAAAAAAATCACTTAATGACTACTAAAATATTAGAATTATAGATTATCTTCTTCTTTTGGTTTATTCTTAACTTTCCTAGCTCATTCAACTTATGCCAAAAATTTATAGGACATAAATTTAAAAAAATCATTTAATGACCTAAGTTTTGATGATTTACATTTTAGATGGAAAATGATAATGCCATTTTTTAATCCTAGAGTAGATTTTAATAGAATATAAGACTTATTATGAGTGAAAGAGAGTGTACCCTAAGATTATTTTTTTGGTATGTGTCTCCAATGCTACTCAATTTAGATTCACTAGGATGCATTATATATATGTATATGTGTGTGTGTGTGTGTGTGTGTGTGTGTGTGTGTGTGTGTGTCTGTATTTATAAATGATGCAAGAACCAAAGGTAAGGCTTCAAATTTCATCTATATTATATTTTTAATTATAATTATAGAGTAGAATTCATTGAAACTTGATAACAATATTTAGGAAGCGATGCTGAAGTATGAAGATGAAAATAAATATATAGAATTCGAAGCATTATTATATAGATGTAGAGAGATATATTTAAGCAATTCTAATCAAAATTGAAGACTTAAAAGATGTTATAGAAACATGAGCATATGACACATACTCCAAAAAAGTCACCAAAACATGAGCATAAGTATGAACTTTTGAAAAAGTATTTGAAAATCATGGTTCTTCCATTTTATGATAAATTCCATCCTAAGTTTACTAACCAATATAATTCTAATAGCATTTTCCCCAGTATCAAATAATTTTTATTGCATATTCTCTTATTTTTGCTAAAATCATGCATTTTGGAATTTGAAACTAATCATGTGCCAAAGTCATCTAAAACTAGCATTCAATACTCTTTAATAAATTGAATCTCATACATTTAAGAAACAACTAAATAAATTCAAAAGAACCAAATTAATCTTTTTGTGGAAGAAAATCAATTCAAAAATTGAGAAATTAGTGAAAAAAACTAACTTTTTAGCACTAACATGTGGCCATTTGATCACCCTTTAGATATAAGCAAAAATTTGTCCAAGAGTACATCATGCCTCCAACATCATTCTCAGCATCATCCTCCACAAGTTTCTTTAAAGAAAATGTCTTTTGGGCTAACCAAATAAGACAAAGAAAAAGAATGGAAAAAATAGTTTTGGAGGGATAAGTTTTGGGATATAATCTTATCCAATTGATGATTAATGACTTGGATTTTTTTAATTTTTAATATATGAAGGTGATTTATGAATTGGTTGTTATAATTATAAGATGGAAAATGTTTAAAGTATGACCAATAAAAAAATTATATGTAACACTCATATCATGTGAAGGTCATGTGATGGATCCATTCTATCAATGAAATAGATGGTGGATACCTTTTCTAAGTTTTCATTAATTTTAATGTGTAAAATCCTAATTTCCATAGTAAAAGAAGATGAAATCCAACCATTACACATTTGAAAGAGTAATTTATATTTTTTCAAATATTTATAGAAATTCATTTTAAAATGATAAAAATATGTACGAAAAGAAATGACAATGAATAGATAACTATTAATGGATAACACCTTTCACTTCTTATGTTCAAAGCACTGTTACAAATTTTACAATTACAAAAAAAATTCTCATAGTAATGATTTTCTAAACTACTATATTTTTTTATTTGTTTGGCATGTAAACTTTATAGTATAGCTTTATATGATTTCCTCTTTTATATATGAAATGTCATATAATGCCACACATTTCTTAGGGATGAAAGATAAGCTTACTTAATTAACAAATTTTACATTGAAAAATAGAAATAAGAAAACATGTTTTTACTTCATCAATTCCTTCAATACTATACATTACCCCCATTTTTATTGTTATTGTTCACCACCATCATCAGATAGTACCAACACTATTGACAACCATCATTATTAATCACGACCAATGTAGAGCCAATTGTAGTTACCCTTGTTACTATTATGGTAGTGGTAGGTTATTAGCCACCGCTACCTATGCACCATCTGCAACTGGCTGTTACCAATGCAAGGGTGGCTATTATTGTTATTATTGTTATGATGTTTGTAAGCTCAATAAAGTAATGGGCATAAAAGAAAACATCTAAAAATAAAAGTGAACCTCAATGGAAACATTATAGAAAATGAGCAAGATATTGGTGATATTTGGTAATTAGTTAATAACTGATTCAATTAATTGTTAGCTAATGATTGATTTTGTTAGCTAATTTGACCAGCTGATTGCATTAATTGTTTAAATAAGAGTGTTTGATAAAATCAGCTATTTTTATTTAAAATGACATATATGAGTATGGATATATTTTATGAATTATTTAAATATTTTTTATTTTAATAATATTTTAATAATTTTACTTTTATATATTATTTGATAAATTAAATTTTTTCTAAATAATATATTATTATAATTTATTATATATTAAATATTTATTTAAAATTAAATTAATATAATTTTTATAATTAATAAATTTATAAATTAAAAATCAATAATTCTAAATAACATTTTTAATCGTTAAGCTCATTTATGTTAACAATTAAAAAATGAAATTAAAATTAATATAAAGAAAATTATTTCAAATAAAAGACTAGGCTATTTGATAAGGAAAAAAAAACATTCATAGGGATTCAGATAGAAATCGTGCATGTTTTATGAAGCGAGGAGAGCACAAACTACGGAAGCAGAGAGCAAATTTGTTATGATTTTTTTTGGAAGGACAAAAAGGAAAATATCAAAATTGACAAAGGACAATTTTGGAAAAGATGAAAATATATTTAAAAAACTGAGCTAAAACACTACAACATTCAATGTTTTTAAGAATGGCTGTTGGAGTCCAACCAACTGTTTCAAACAACTAATTACCAAACATTTATATGGGTTGTTTTAGTAAGTTAACTAGCCAATTTAGTCAAACTAGCTAATAGCTATTTAATAAGTTGTTTATCAAATGGGGCCATTAAGCAAGTAGACTAATAACTTCAAAATGATGGGAACCACCTTTGAGCATAAATTTCACATGAAGGTAAAAAAATTGCAAAATATCTAAATAAGGTGAATTTAAGCAATTCAATGGAGGATTAATAGTCATATTAAGTGAACTACTAGAATATCTAAAATCATGAAATACCATAAATAAAACTTAAAACACTTTAATTTTATTATAATTCCATTTTTAAGAAATTCACATAAAAAACCTTAAAAATAGTGAAGGCCGTTGCTACATGGAATGAATTCCTTTGTAACATTATGACAATAGACAAGTGTTGAAGTTTAGACAAATTTAAAAAAAATTCATAAATACAAATGAGAAAATACATCTTCATTAATGTGTCGAAGATACAAGATAATGTCTGATTCCATTTGAAAATCCTGCATTCTAAAGATTACACAATGATTGAAAGTAAAAAAGAAAAGAAAAGAAATTAATAATAAAGAAATAAAAAGACCAAACTCATTTTATGCTTGATGACCCCATAAAAGTTGTAGCCTTTTCCTCCAGCTCCAGGATGATGACGCCTTGTCTCTTCTTGTTCCTCTTGAAAATTCCTCATATTTGGAAAAAGAGGAAGAATAATATCCAAAACATCCATTATAGAGGCCTTTCTTTCCTCGAGACCTCATACAATTCTACATTCTTACGAGCCTCAACCCATTCGAGGCTATCTTTTTCAGTAGGAGAGGCATTCTTCAGTTCTTTAATTGCAACTTCGGCCAAAAAGTCTTCAATGAAACACTTGAAGGAAACAAATGCACCCGGTTGGACATTCCACCGATTTCTTTTAGCTTTGAAAGAAATGGAGCTAAGATCATCGAACTTTAAAACATATGCCTTTTTATTTTTCTCACTTAATCTCGACCCTAGAGAATCAATTACATAGAAAGCCAAAGGTGTTAAAAATAATACGTAAAAATGGTGGTTCCAACCCATTATAAAGACACAAGAGCCCTCCTTAGGGATATTGGCACAAATATCCTTTAAAACAAGTTCAAAAGGAGCAAAATTATCTGGGTCATCACTAGGAAATAGGCCGACCAAGGAAGTTTTACAAACCACTGGTTTTAAGTTCTTTGCAAGCACAGTGTCAAGTTCAAAGTGAAAATCAGAAGATATAGGATTTGTGCACTCCTTACGAAGATCCTGCCACAAAGCAGCTCCCTCACGCACTAAGTCATCCATTTGGGTGCCTGAGGGAACCACTCCTTTTGTCAGAAGCCAATCTGCCACAACCAAGGAAATGGTTGAACAAGCTCCAGAGGCATCGACTTTTGAGCTACATTGGTCAAGTGAGCCCAATGAATTCCACGTTCGTATCTTCACACCCCCATCCTTGCTTCGATAAGAAGACATAACAAACCTTGCTTCCCTATAAATAACATGAAAAAATTTATTTCAAAATACATTTATTAAGTGAAAGAGTACAAGAATACAAGTAAACGTACCCATCAGCATCCCTATCCTTGAAAGAGGAGACTATCGGTTTAGGAACCATAGGACTAAATGCCATGACCTCTGAAGATAAAACCATGTGCTCTAGGCGTTGCTTTTTTCTTCTTCCATCACCAGAAGCTGACTTTTTATTCCTTTTCATTCTTGATGATTCAACTATGATGGTTTCATCCTATATAAGATAGTGTATATAAAATAAGTCAAGATATAGAAGAAATAATATTACTTAGCTTTATTAAACTTGAGATTTTTTTGAACAAAGATATTTATATATTTATTGTGAATGAATTAAGTGCTAAAGATTCCAAAGGCATACGAGAAAAAGAACCATATTATTAGAAACCAAAATTTTAACAATTGGAGCGAACATCGAACAAAAAAGGTCATTAAACCATAGTTGAATTAGTTCAACGAATTAAAACAATTGAGTCTGTTGCTTTGTTTAGTCAAACTCTAATTTGACTAAGCAAACAATTCTTCATTGTTTTTAAAACATTAAAGAATTAAATCACAAAGTTTCATGAACACATACTCTTTGTTTAAAATCTCGTATGATTGAAAAGTGAAATGAAAAACTCAACTTACAGTGACTTTCGTATTGAGATCACTGGCCAATTCATTGTGTAGATTGTTGCTAGAGTTTTGAAGAGGGTTTCCCATTTGGTGAAGAGAAAAACAAATTCAAGGTTACTAGTAAGAGAGAGAGATTGATAGTGCAATGTAAATTAGATGATGAAGGTTGAGGAAGAAATTTAGGTTATATATAGCATCAAAAAGGGCTTCTTCTATACTATTTTTTTTTCTTTTTTTGCTAAGTATAAATTTGTGCAAACTCGAATTGTTTTAGGATATATTTTGGGTGTAAACAATAATTAAATTTTCAAAATCAATTATGAATTTATATTATATATAAACTAAATTACCATATACTTTTAACAACTTCCTAAAACATGTAGCTGCATGAATGCTTTTCATTTGGTGTGTGCGTATGTGCGCGGGGCGGATTGGATACATGCGTACATACATATTTTCATCAACGCTTATTTTAAAGGTTTGTTAATATGGAATATTTTCATATTTATATATAAAATTAATTAATATTATAATTCATATATAGATATTGCAATTATAAATATAAAATGCACCGTAAATGAATTCAATTATTACTAAAATTACATCAATTTTTCTATATAATTTATCACAGAGTTTAAACTTTTTGATTATATGGAAAAAATTTTCTTCCATCCGATTTATACTTAAATACTCAAGTGTTAGGAAAAAAATGGAAAAACTATCTTCCTATAACTATGGAATAATTTTATATTTAGTGTCTTAATTAACTAATATTATAATTATAATATATATTAATTATAATTATAAATAAAAATAATGAAATAAATTCATTCAAATATTACTGAAATTACATAAGACTTCATATATAAATTATCACATAATTTAAACTCTAATTAAATCAGGATAAAATTATTTCATAGAATTAATACTTAAATATTCAATAATTTGAACCAAAACATGTGAAGGAATATCTTCGTGTAACTATGGAATATTTTTATATTCAGTGTCATAATTAATTAATACTATAATTCATATATAGATATTATAATTATAATTATAATTATAAAAACTAGTGGAGGGCCCATGCCTAACACAAGAAAAATTATGTAAGTACTTGATTAAAATTATTTTAATAATATAGAATTTGAAATAACATAAAAATTAAACAAAGTTATTATTATTCATAATATCATTTGAATAAGAAATTTTATGGAAACTTATGAAAATAAATATAAAATTGATCTTTAGAACCATATACAAAAATAAAAGAAAGACAAAAGTTTTCGTAGCCCATGATACAACTAATTCATAATGATATTGTCAAAAGATTTTAAAAATAGAATTAACATAAATGTACTCGTAATTTTTTTATAAGAAAAAAAAGATAATATTAAGTGTCTTATAATATGCAATATATAATACTTATCAAGTTCATAATGTGAAAATTATTATATACTTACTACAATAATAAATTTTTGAACACCTCTTAAAATATTGCATTTATCATTGTATTTTTTATTAACCATTATCATCACATATTGTAACTTTACCAATTCACCTAAACAATCTTTAAAACCTACTAATATTAATTATATATCCTATTACATTATTTTCTTATTCCTAATTTATAAACTTATGCTATTCATATATTGTTTATTAAGATAAAAAGAAGACATTATTTTCAAATTAATATATGTGCAAATATTAATATGAATTTTAATTTATTAATACACTCAATTCTATTAATTTGAATGATTGCATTTCACAATTTTATCAAAGTTAATAATGTGAAAATTATTATATATTTACCACTATGAAAATATTTTAAACACCTCCTTAAACATTATATTTTTTATTATATTTTTTTGTTGATGATATTATCGCATATCAATATTGTTGTTGAAATTATAATTTTATGAATTCACTTAAAATTAAATCTTTAAAGACACTAATATTAATTTTATAACTACTACCACATTATTTTTTATTAATAATTTATATATCTATGGTATTAAAATATTGTATATTAAGATTAAAGAAAGACATTATCTCTTGGATAAATATATCTATTTTGAAACTTTTGAATTTTAATTTAATATTTCACTCAATTCTATTAATTAGAAAATTAATTGTACCAAACTTTACTGATTTTATTTCAGAATTTTATTAAAATAAATAATTGGTAATAAAAATATGTTAAGATCACATTAATTGTTTAAGGAAAATCATTGACATGATTAAAAAGTAATTAAGATTGTTACTGAATCTTTGACAATTTAAAATCTAGACTAAAATTAATTTAAATTAATTGTATTTTTAAATTTTTTAATTTTAATCTAAAGTTACACATAATTCTATTAGTTATGATGAATTAATTGTGTTATAAGCTTAAATGAATGTATCTTAATGTAGTAATAAAATCTTACAATAATAAATTAATTGATAATAAAATTTTATTATAAGTACATTGATTATGTAAGAAAATTATTGGAAGATTAAAAAGTAGTTAAGATTGTGAAATATTTTATTGAAGCATTTGGAAAATCCTTAAGATATATTGACTATTAACTATATATATGCCATCATATTATTCATATATGTAATATATATATGTATTGTTGATAAATTTTTAATGCCTCGACTCTCATCATATTTTTAAAAAGAAGTTTATTTAAAGAAGATGTATTATTAATTATCATTTATCAGTGAAAATATCATAAATGATTGATTTAATCTTAATCTTAAATGAAAATAAGCAAGTCCTTATAATTTGCTCATAATAACATGATAATATTGTTAATTAATAATAAAGTAACCTAAATAAAAATATAAAAAAACTAGAAAAATATAAAAATAAATGCATAACTAAATCACAAAATAATTTTAAATATTTATTTAAATATTAAGATATAAATCATAATGTGATCATTGTTTTCAATTAAATCAAATTATTTTGATTCGAAGACATAAAAAAATTAAAAAAATTGAAACACATGTTATTATATTTTGATCTCTTATTCATTTGATTGCTTGACATTGTAGAATCCAATTCCTCTTGTACATGCATTTTTTAATCAATATTCATATGTTAAATTAATGGACAAGAGCTAGTGTAATCAAAGGTTACACCCTAAAAACAAAATAACAAGTCTTACACACTGATGATATCAAACTATAATAATTTTTCATGATGATATCAATTTTATTTTTAAGATTATCACTATCTAACTTCTCTTTAATGGATAATAATAATAATAATAAATAATAATAATAATAATAATAATAATATAAAGTCATTTAAACAATATCATAAGTTACATAAATATATTATAATTTTTTCAATCAATTTTTTTATATCAAGATGATATGCTTGTAGAGTATAAATTTGAATTGATGAATGAGAATATTGATATAATCGGATTTAGTAAGCAAATTATTCTGTTTGAAATGTAAAAAACAATAATGTCAATTTAACCTATATTTTTCATCTTTATTGGTAAGATCAATCTGTTCCTTCATGTACCACATCATTAAACCTCTTAAATAGTTGCTTGAATGATAGAAATCTAAATAAAAAATATACATACTAAAATTAAATCTCAAGCATTGTTCATAAAAAATATTATATAAAAAGAAAATAACAACAGTTATGCAATAATAAAAAAACATAATGTGTAGAATATATAATTTTAAATGAAAACATTGTCTCCTTATCAAGGAGCACAAGTTTAATGCATGTATGTTCATTCGGTTTGTAATACTTTGAAATGTATGGATATGTACTTTGATTATTATCATTTGTAGTCACATGTTGTGTCTCAACTTAATTTGCCATTGTTCCATGTAAAGTCATAATTACACTCCCTTTGCAAGAAAAAAATTAAATAAAAGATTATTGGTTGTAGTACATTTGATTGGGCTATTAATTATTTATAATCTCATAGTTAAAAAATAATTTTCAAATATTTTAAAATAATTAAAAATATTAATTTAATTATAAAAGTCACTCATGATACCAAATATTTGATGAAAATTATGAAATATATTTTTAAGATATTTAAATAATAAAAATATTTAGTTTTATAATTAATTATCATAATTAATATTAATATTATATCGAATTATTTTTTAAAACTAAAATTAATTCGGTTTGTAATATGCTAAAGATTATCTTGAGATTTTTTACGGTGGATATTGAAAAATAACGTAATCATGAATGATAGAAAAAAAATGCAAAATTAGCATACGTTATTATTGTAAAAAGGGTGTTACAATTGACTTTGATTTAATAAAAATTGACCGATATTAAATATAAAAGTTAGTCAAGAGCGTTTGACTTAAATCACATCTAATGTCTTTGAAAGTTTTGCGCCTTTCACTACATTCTAAGCTCAATTCCTAATCCTTGTATGTGTACGTCTAGTGAATAAAAATTAGCATATATTATTATTATAAAAAGGGTGTTACAATTGACTTTGATTTAACAAAAATTAACCATAAAATAATTAAAAGGTAGTTAAGAACGTTTGACTTGAATAGCATCCACTATAGCAAGAAAGACTTTTAGCGACGATAATTGCCATTAGTGTAAAAAAGTCGATCATTACTAAATACAAAAGTCATCGCATAGGTTCATAGGTGAAACTGTCAACACCGATTATAAAGTGTCATAACAAAAAGTATTTGCTTTCAACGATGACAAAGTCATTGTAGAAAACATTTTTAAAGTTCAAAAATTTTTTAATTTTGATTTTCACCAACATTTGTCATTGCTAAAAAAATAAAAAAAAATTCAAAATACTTTCAATGATGATAAGTGTCGTCATTGAAAGTCCATAACTTTCAACGACAGCTTTGTCATCGCTGAAAGTCTCCTGAAAGCTAAAAATTAGACTTTCAGCGATAATAATGTCATCGCTGAAGGTTTTTGGAATTTTTTTAAAATTTAAATTGAAATTAAAATTATAATTAAGTGTAATTCAAATAATATATTATATTTAACAACATAATCTAAAATATTCTTTATTTCAATTCAATTGAATTATATTTATTTTTCTTAAATTAATTTTAATTTCATGTAAATTTTACAATTACAACACATCAATAGTACTAATAATAATGTATAACAATTTGATCCAATATAAAAAAATAATTGCTCATAAAATAACTGTATAAACAATATATATATATATATATATATATATATATATATATATATATATATATATACATAATATACTACAGGGAGGGGAGGTGCAAATATGTCGATGCATCCTCATTTATGCCAGCACTATCATTATCATCATCCTGGTGACAGGGACGATAAAACGATAGTGATAGTTAAGAAGGACTGGGTGGCAGGTGCAATGGCAAATCTACTTGGCTCAAGCAGTGTAGCAGCAAATGGAGGTGGCGGTAGGATGAAACTCTGTTGTCTAAGAATGAAGGTGATCTCAATAAAATAAGTCTTAAACTACTATTGCTGAGTAAGCTGCTACTGCTGTTGCTCCTCGATCAACTACTAGCTCTGTTGAAACTTGTTTCAGCTCTACTCTAGCTACTGTCAGCTCTATTATAATTGCTCCTGCAACTCACTGACTTGAGACACATACTGTGAGTTTCCCCCAATGCTAGAAGTGTTCGCCAAATGATAGGACTAACCAGTCAGCATGAGCCCAACAACCTTTTTGTACCCTCGATGAGTGCTAAGCACCTTATCAGCAATGACTACCTCATCTATTTGTACAAGAGTCCAAGGCAAGCTAATGGATGATACACTAGACTGTGTGTGCTGAGTCACTAGCTCAGTCATCCTCGCATTGAATTACTAAAATAAAATTCAATAATAAATATTACAAGATATATTCATAAAATTCTATTTAAAATATAAAATTCAACTAACTTACATATTGCTCTTAAGGGATTGAATGCACCCACTCCCCCAACCAATACGTGTGTTGGTCTCTAAAATTCTCAAGAACCGACTATAGCTCACTAATGTCTTTATTAAGAGAAAAAAAGGATGAAAATAATTAAATAATGAACAAGAAGGTGAGTAACAAAATATACATTTAAATAATGAACAAAAAGTTGAATTACCTTTTCAAAATAATGTGTAGCAATAGATTTCGACCTATGTCGATCATTTACCACTTCCTGCACTCTATTATTTGCATTCCTCCTAAATAACTACTGCAAATTAAAAAAATAATATATAATAATTATGTTTACAATTTAGATATGTGAAATGATGACCTAGTTTTATAAAATGTCATACTTACCTTGTACTCGTCGCTATTAAAAAAGTCCATGTACTTCTGTCATGTTTGCGATGAGATAGATTGCAACACATAGTGTCTAGCGTGGTCCAAATCATAGTCCTACCCCTAATCGCCCTTATGCTCTAAAAAATGCTTGTTCAACCTGTACTTCCAATCTCTATACAAGTCTACAGCAGTCTGTATCAAACTAAAGAGCACTTCATCCTAATCACCTTCAAAGATGCCTTCGAACTCAAAATAAGACTGCATTAGAAGACATTTAACAATTTTGTGAGTATTATATTCAGAAATTTCAATCTCAAACATAACTAAGTCAACAAATGGAGGAGATAGATACTCATGCAAACCTACTGCATAACTCTATCTCAGATCTGCTAATGTATAACCCGCTATGACTTATAATGAGGTAACACGTGGGCTTGGATCATGCTACCAATATCACGGGGGAGATGGCTAGCATTCTCACTAACCACATGCCATGTACCAATCGTATTGAACTATATAGGAACTAGTCTCCCCCCACCCCTCCTTATTTTCTCGTGCAACCTGAAGGACCTATTCGAACCTCTTTTTCTCATAGCTGGCACTTCAATAGATAATGAAAAATATCAATACCATAAATTCATATTTAATTAATCTCAAGTATGCACAATAAGAAAAGATACTTGATCCCTCGAAATGTGATGGAATGTAGGTGGGTCACTGTGGAGGGTCCCCTCCAATGTCACCCCCGTGGTGTCGTGCCTTAACATCCTCCATGTTTGGGATAATACACATTATACAAGTAGTTAAGAAAAAATCCATAGTCAAATTGAACAATTAAAAGTTATAGCATATTGCAATCATATAGATTGTTTAGACAATTACACTTACATAATTATGAGTCATAATGAAAAAATTGTTATTTCCCTAGTCTGACTCAATGTCAATGAACCTAACAGACTCATCCTCATCGATTTCTCCATCATTATCATATTGTAAAGGCTCATCCTGCATATAATCCTCAATTGTTTCATCTTTGAAACTACCTTTATAATCGATGAAGGTGTCTTCTCCAAAAGCACTAAATCCAATATTCCTTAAAGGCAGAATGATTGAAGGACCATTTCTTTGATTACATAAGTCTACTAAATGGAAATCTCCAAGATCAATTGTGAGGTTGAAATTAGAGAAGTTACTTTCTTGGAGAAATAGCAAGTCCTGTGCATTGTCTCTATCATTAGGTAGATCCCATATGTCACAATGCATCATATTATAAACAACCCTCCAATTTAGCCCATTAAGAAGATGCTCCATGTAAAAGGCCTATTTTGCTTGGGTAACAAATATGTAAGGGTCATCTTTGTACCATTGTCCATTAACGAATATGCTTGTGATATTCTTGTTAATGTAAAATTTCTTCTTTGTAGGATCAATGTCATATCACTTGCATTTAAATAAAATCACACTATACTTATTTAAATAAGTCAACTCTATGATGTCTTCCAGTACACCATAAAACATGTTATCATCAGTACCCAGAATAGAAATGCCACTATTTTATGTTTTATGTTTTGCATCCTGAGTTTCAACTACAAAGTGCACTCCATTCATAATACACGCAAAGTATATCATGATAATAAAATTAGGATCGAAAGCTAATAATAGTAGCTTTTCAGTGGCCTCTGATGAACTATTCTTATGTAAATGGTACATTTATGAAAATAATATTTTTTTCAAGAATTAAATTAAAGGATCAATACGAGTAATGAATAATATTTATATAATTGGTATAATGCATTTGGGAAGAACAAACATTTACCTTGGAGTAAAACCACATGAGGAATTTGGTTTTTTGTAAGTTGTCAATGTTTTCAACACTACTTTATTCAAGTTCTCATCGATGCTCACTATAAAAGATACATATTTTAGTTTGTTATAATTAGTTGGGAGAAAAGTACAAATGATTATAGAAATTTACTGGAGATACTTTTTAATCTCAGTACAATTATTCAAGATGTACCATAGTACAACATCTCGATCCTTCCTATCGAAGTGAGAAATAATTTTCTTCCCCACTGGTCAACACTATGATCAAAACACCAATAATGTCTCTCTTGTTTAACTAGGTGCTACATCTTGATTTCGATCAAGCCAATTGAATCTAGTTTCCACTCCTTCCAAGTACATAGAAAAAAATATTAATGTCTCATAAACAATATACCTTTCTACAATTGAACCCTCCAATCGAGCACAATTTTAAACATAATCCTTTAGCTTTTTTATATGTCTCTCATATGGGTACATCCATAAAAAATAAACAGGTTTACCTTGCAATACTTCATCTGACAAAAGCATTATCAAGTGAACCATTATGTCGAAGAATGTTAGAGGGTATATCCTTTCAAGCGTACATAAAATAATGATAATGTCTTGCTTGGCTTACAGAACATCCCTCCTCTTGAGAGTTCTAGTACATATTTGATTGAAGAAGTTGCATAACTCAACAATTGGATATGATAATTTCTTTGGTAAAAATGCTCAAATTCCTAATCTTAATAATCGTTGCATAATAACATGATAGTAATGTCATTTCAACCCTTCAACTTCATATCATAATCAGTGACATTCTTCCTAAGACTCCCAGCAAACCCATCAGGAAATTTTACATTCTTTATATACTAGCAAAATCATCTTTATTCTTCCTAGTTAAGCACTTATGCAGCATGTGGTTTGAAAAGTTAACCCCTCTCTTCATATAGATGTAAGTTCGGCTTATCTTCATGTCTGCCAGATCTTATCTTGCATTGTCTGCATCTTTGTTTTATGCTCAATATCCAATAATGTACTTAAAATACTATCACATACATTCTTCTTAACATGCATCATATCAATGTTATATCTCAAGTGTTGGGATCGAGAGCCAAATAAGCACAACGAAATTAATTGATCCTAGCCAATAGATCTATACAAAATGTTAGATTAAAATAAGGATCATTCAATACCTTTTTAGGATCACTCAAGAAATCATTCATTGATCACCTTTTCAACTTCTTTTTGGCCAAAGACTCCAAAATATCCACACAAACCCGCGAATCACTAGCAAACATCTCATGTCCACTGATTGGAATTTACCTCCTTTAGTTTTGTAGTGCTAGTTATGCCCTCCAAGGGTTTAAAAGAGCTGCTAGGTTTTTTTATGTTAGGGATACGTGAATAATATCATATATTATTACTTAACAAGCCTATTTAAATAGGTGTATAGAAAATCCTAACTAATTGGGCTTTGCTCCATGTATAATTATAGGCTTATTATTAGGCCTTATAATTACAACATGGAATTCCTAAATATTAAGCCTAAATAATTTGATTTATTAATTTCAAATTCACTAGGCTCTAACTGTGCAACCCTTTAAGCTCTCATTACATTGACAATTATCATTAATCACATTAATGATCATAAATAATGAGTAGTATCTAGTAACACATCATTGTTATTCAAGTAATGAGAAAGTCAATGATTCAACTAAACCTTTACACGTGATCATTATCCATGTCCTTTTATCCTAAACATCTAAATTGAGTATGAAACACGGACCATGTCATTCCCATATAGCCCAATCCAAAGGTTTTTTGATTCCTAAGTAAGCTGACTGAAGCAAATGTAATTGACATCTCATGTTAATTCATTTGAGCATAGCCATGCATTTTCTCAGCCTTACTTAATCAAGAGGCCCACATATGTCACTCCTGTTATATAGGAGGGACAAATTCCATCTTGATCATACAAATCCCTCCATATGATATGTGACATATCCAATAACTACCCTTACCTTCACTCAACCATGAGTGACATAGAGTAGTATAAAAATATGAAACTCACATATAGGGAACCTTAAAGATCTTAGGTTTAAGGACCATATTAATAATGATCATTAAAAATCACTCATGACACTTATATAATGATCCATATAGTGTTCTTAGGGTGGGTTGGTCTAGTATATAAGTTCTCTAACTTGTACTCATGTGCAAACTTAATATCTCATATAAGTCACCGTACGTGCTAGTCTTAACATATCAAAATAACCTAATCCACAATAATATATGATTAGGAACATTTAAGAATACAATTATTCTAAGGTTATTATCATAATTAAATATATTACGCAGATAATATATATAAATATGATAATTGGAATTACCATTAAAATAACATGATTCAAATTTGCAATCATCAATATGATTGATTTTAGGGCATATACACAAACATCAAGTTCATTGTCAACCAAATGAAAGGTAAAAGAATATACTTCTCTTACTCCAATTAAGTTCATTGACACCCTTCTTTTGCTTTACACTACTAAATTGAGCATGTTTTCTAGGAAGTCTTTGTGTCACCTTACCCAATTGATCCATGATAATATTATTGGTAAAAGGACGATGAAAGGCTCTCCTTTCTGACCTCCCATTGAATTCTTTCCTGTTTCTCCATGTGTGACTTCTTGAAAGCCAATGATGATGACCAACATAAGCTATTTTCCCCCTAACTCGAATTGATGGAGTATCCAAATTGCAAGTAGGACATGCTTTATATCCTATCCACTCCACCTAGAGAAACTACTTCGAGCAGGAAAATCATTTATAATTCATAACAAAGTTGCCCGCATGTTGAACATCATATTTGTATTTGTGTCCTAAGTTTGAACTACTTTCTCCCAAAGATGCCTTAACTTTTCTACGATCGATTGTAAAAAAATATCAATATCCTTGCCTAGCAACTGTGGCCCTAGGATTAATAAGGTCAATATGAAAAAAGACTTATTCATGTATATCTATGGTGGCAAGTTATAAGTAATCATCACCAGTGGTCACATGCTGTAGGACAAGTTCCTACTACTAAAAGGATTAAATACATTTACACTTAAACCTAACCAAACATTTCATAGGTCAGCGAAGAAATTAGGATACCTCTTATCAAATTCTTGTCTAACTTTTCCATTAACGGGACGTCACATTACCCCCTCCTTTATTAATTTTCTAGTATAATGCCATATCATATTCTTTGTAGTATGTCTCGACCCATACAATCACTTTAGCCGAGGAGTTAATGGAATATATCGAACCATTTTTTAGGGCACCTTCTTTCCTTTCATATTTTTATCTACCAATCGACTCTCCCTATAAATTGGACGATTATCCTTAAAAGTATGTTCTTTCTAGAAAAGTGTGCAATCATATTTGCACACATGGATTAATTCATACCCTAACCACAACTTGTTAAGCTATTTCCTTCCACGGTAATATGATTCAACTAATTTATTATCATTTGAAAGTTCCTCTTTCAATAACTTTAAAAGAGCATCAAATGACTTATTTGTCCACTTATGTAGAACCTTCAACTGCATGAGTTTCACCAAGAAGTTTAAGGCTAAAAATGATGTGCATCCCAAATACAATTTTGTTTCTATTTGCCCAAACAGGTTATCACAACTACTATAATTTGATCCAATGTCACCGTCAGAACATTCCCTTCCACTTCACTATGAACTATTCCTTCATGTATATGAAAGTCAATGAAATTATGTATAATATCCACCATCTCATCTCTATTGTTAAGAGATACCCCCTCGTCCCTCTAGAGGTCGAAACACCCGCTTCACCATAGTGTACCTAATTTATGTATAATGGATGAAACCCATTATCTATAAATGTGCCTCCAACGTTGCTAGTATTTAGAATAATAAATTTATACACTTTTTGCATGAGCATCTTACCAAACCGCTTTTATCAATAAAGTTTTTAACTCTTTGAACAAATACCACCATACCCATTTCAATACTCATCCGACAAGCGACTTAGTAGATGTATCTAACTTTTATCTATAGACATTGTATCATTAAAAAGGAAGAAAATAGCTTCAGGTGAAATAAAATATTGTCATTAATATTTGAAATGTATCATAAATACACCATATCAATCCAACTCTAAAGGGTAGGGTTTTATCCCATTCAAGATATTTATGTAGTTATGTTTTTTCCAATTTATCCACACTTATCATTTCTTTCCTGCAGAAATTTCGACAGCAACTCCCTATAGTTCTCCAAGTGTGTAAAAACTATACGTTTTTATAGTTTATACTTAGGGGAACAATTAGGATGCTAAGATATTTTTACAATACCAAACAAGAGCTAGATAAATTGCTAATAATAAGTACAAGATATATCTCAAATTTCTAACTTTTCAGGACAATTCAAGGGTTAGTTGATGTATAAAGATCAACCATCCCTTGAACGAGTCTAAGCTTACAATGTAAATGTAAATGCAAATGCAGTTCTATTTAAAATTATTGTAAAAATATGTTTACAATAATTTTAAACTTATAAAATAACATATTATGAGTATTGTTATTTAAGTATCTTATTATTTGGATTGTTGAATTTTTAAAATATCCACAACAATTATTATGTTTCATAATTTGCAATTAGGAATTTAAATATGTAACCTATTCTATTATATTCATAAGATACACAATTCAACTCTTTTAGAAGGACGTGCATTTTATGAGTACTTATAAATTTTCAAATGTTTAAAATTTTTAAATTTCTATTATTATATGATCGTTTTGATTATTTTGTCAGAAAGTCTTTTTATAAGAAATATTATATATTTTTTTATAGAAGCATAATATGTCACATGTTATTATAATTAAATAATAATATTTATCATTATAGCAATGAAAGAAAGTAAGTTTCTACTCACAAAAAAGGTAACCATCATTTTTAAATATTTTTTTATATTTAACACTAAATAAATAAAATAATTTTTCATCATTTCAATCTTTTATAATTCTATTTTTTCAAAAAAAATTTGGTAAATTTTAAGAAGCTTTAGAGTAAATAACACCAAATTAATATTCAGAAAATTGTACCATTAATAGATTAGGCTTAAAAAATAGAGGTTAGCCTAACTAGTATGGCTACATCTATGTAGTTAAATAACAAAATACAAGTAAAAATCATGCATCCTAATGAAACAGATAGCTTAAAATAAGCATCCAATATTAACTTAGAGATATTTAGGCCAATCACATATCCATAGCGAACATTATACATTAACACGCACTCATGTAGGTCTACAAGCATCCTATAATGGAAGTTTATGCAAATAGCTTCAAACAAATGTGGCATTGCTATTATACCATGTCCTTGTACATTGGCATCCTAGCATTGATTATTAGTACCTTAAAAAAAGATTAAATAATAGAGTAAGTTTTTATAGACATAATGGGTGAATCTTTTAATAAGTACTATTAATGTTCTTGTTGTAGGTGTTATTAAGCATATATTCCATAGTCTTATAATTCTTCTATCCTTTAATATTTAGGAAAATCACAACTTTCCACAATTGTGCACAGCATCAATGTTGTAAATAATCATAACAAGTCACTTATTTAGTAATTCACTAAGAATCCATATAATTCATAATGTCAATGAATTGTTGATAACTTTAATAATTCACACCATAATAGAATCACAATGGATATAAGTGCATGTAATGAGTAATTTCAATATATAGATGCACCTTTTGAATAATTTTAGGCACATACAATGCAATTCTATAAGCTACTTACAAAATACCTTATAGATACCTTATTCTTGTTATATCTTTAATCTAGCCTTATACATCTCATCCTTACCATACTCCTTTGGGCTTGACTTTGTTTATCCTACCATTGATTCATATAGCACACACACACTCCCCCTTTAAGGATGTCATATATCATAAATTATATGTCAATTCATATCTCCTCCCATAATCTCACAATCTCATCTAGTTTTTCATTTCACATTTCACATTTCACATTTTCACATATTTCATGCATTTTCACTTTATTTTTTGGTAATTTCCACAATTCCATCCAATATTCACATAATTCAAAGAATTCACATGATGTATGTTTTGCATAATTCTTATAATCAATATAATTCATATAACATAGGAAATTGACATTTTCCATGTCATCTACATAATTTACATATTTTCACAAAATTCACATACATGTAAGGATTTACATGATACTTATAGTCTCACATAATCCATGTAATTCATATTCTCACATATATACCATATTCTTTTCCATAAATTTTATATTTCCATATATTTTTACACACATCTTATCACACATTCATAAATTTCCATATAATTCACATAATTTGTATACTTTATCTATTTTCATAGGATATTAGTACATTTTATCTCCATGAATTGGAGTTAAAATATGTCATTCCATAAGAAATTCAAAAGGGGTATTTGAGACCATGCTCCAAAAGTACTTCCTTAATTTCTCATAATGCTTTTATACATATAAGAATACCCATCTTAAAAATATTTTATAAATAATTTAATGAGTCTCACTTACCCATACTTATCATCCAAACATCCATCTTTCTATTGATCTAATCAAGCAAGTTAATCTTAAACCACAAACTCAAAAACTCAATGAGCTATAAAATAAAAGATGAACCTACATTAATTACCATTTCAAATAACTTTCCACATGATCTTAAAGGCTTGCTTCTTTCTTATTTAACTTTGATCATTTTTCTTTAACTTACTAAAATGTTGAATGCTATTTTGGAATCAACTAGGAAGTACTAAACCCAATCCCTTTAGTTTTATCAATTTGCATCTTTTTAATCATTGTAATACAAAATTTTTTAATATTCCACTATATTTCCTCCCAAACCCGAGGCTATATACATACCCAAGGAAGGAGTTTTCCAATAATTTCTTCATAATTATTGTTCTATTATTTTACTAACTAATTTTTATTCTAAATCTACTTATTCTTGTTTATACAATCCAACCATTCCCCCATAATCATAGCAAGGCCAAAACATGCATCTTTTAAATTCATATTTTTTAATATGCAACCTTATATTCTACTTATACAAGGTACCAGAAATGAGTAATTAGATGAAAGAAAACCTTAACTATAAACAAATAAATTCATGGTTACTAAAAATCTCTTCTTAGTAAAGGAAAATAATGGAGTATTGATGTTCTTACTAACAAAGATAAGCTCAATATTACCTTTTGACTTGATCAAGCTTTGCTTATCTTTGAAGGAGGAAGAGATGAAATTTGTGCTATTTGGGTGGGGATGGCATGAGAAATAAGATAAGGAAGATTGAGGTTTTGTTTTCTAAGCTTATCTTGGTTTGTTAGAAGTAATTATCATATTTCCTTTTCATTCATTAGTTTTATCTTTAAGTATTTTACATGCATTGGATTTTTGAAAAATAGGTTATAATAATTTCCTTCCTTACTTCAATCCCAAAAGCCATCTCCTTATCATTACATCTCTTTAACTTAGCCCTCAAGTTTAGCTATTCTAAACTATATTTTTAGAAATTTTAGGGAACCATAAGATTTCTAATTAGCTACCCTTCTCTTGGGTGTAGAATGGCCCTTTTTGGGCTTCCAAATATTTATTTTTATGTAATAATATAGTCCATCATCCTTTAGGATTTCTTAAGATTAGGTCCCAAGTATTACTTAGTAGCTTTTTAAGGAATGAGTTCAATTTCCTATCTTTATTTACGTTAACATTGTGGTTTTATAGGAAAAATATCATATCTTTTTACCTACTTGAGCCATCACATAAAATTTTTACACCAAGCAAACTAATATGAACTATTTTTATTGGCCATAACTATATATCAATTTGGATTTTTCTAAAAAAGCAATGCCCCGATCATTAGGGTAAGGTTAGCTTCTTTACCTAAAATTTAGCCTTATTTAAAAGAAAATCTAACATTAATTGGCTTGCAATTAAATTATAAAATTCATATAGGTCAAAATCTTGGATGTTTATTTTTGGAATCTTTTGACAGTTTATGAATCAAACATTTCAATGATAAGTTATGATCAAAATACCACAATTTAAATAATGAATTTACAAAAACAAGAATATTTTCCAATTTTATGCTGGAAATCATGCATCATACATGCACAGCGGAATAAAATTTTTGCACGATTTCCACCAAGGATCCATGCGAATTAGAACGCCATAGATTAGGGATTAGGGTTTATACCTTTCGGCTAAAAATCTTCTAACCGCTACAGCAAGTCTGATTTGCTTCCAAATCACAAACCGGAATAGAAACTCGAAGATCAGATCACCAGTACAACGTTTATGTGGCTGCACCTCTGTGGTATCCACACGAACCCGTGAATCACCGATGAATGTCCGCTACACACACCAGGTTGGAATTGATCTCCTTACACCTCGTAGTGCTAGCTACGCCTCTTCAGAGATTTTGGTTAAGGAGAGTGGCTAGGGTTTTTCAATGCTTTTGCTTGGGTGCGTGAATAATGAATAATCAATCCCATTATTACCCAATAAGCCTATTTAAATAGGTGCATAGAAAAACCTAACCTATTTGGGCCTTATTCCATGTATAATTATAGGCTTACTATTGGGCCTTATAATTATAACATGAATTCCCAAATATTAAGCCCAAACAATTTGGTCCATTAATTCCAAATTCACTAAGCGCTAAGTGTGCGACCCTACAGGCTCTCATTACGTTGGTAATGACCATTAATCATATTAATGATCATAAACAATGATTGGTGTCTAGCAACACATCATTATTACCCAAGTAATGAGAAAGTCGGTGATTTGACTAAACCTTTACACGTGATCATCACTTATGTCCTTTTGTCCTATACATCTAGATTGAGCACGAGACATGGACCGTGTCATTCTCGTATAGCCCAATCTTAAGGTTTCTTGACTCCTAAGTAAGCTGACTAAAACAAATGTAATCGACATCTTATATTAATTCATCTGAGCATGACCATGCATTTTCTCAGCTTTACTTAATCAAGGGGCCCATAGATGTTACTCCTGTTATATAGGAGGGACAAATCCCATCTTGATCACATAAATCCCTCCGCATGATATGTGACATATCCAATATCTACCCTTGCATTCACTTAACTATTAGTGACATAGAATAGTATCAAAATATGAAACTCACATGTAGGGAACCTTGGTGATCTCAGGTCAAAGGACCATATTAATAATGATCATTAAGAACCACTTATGACACTCATATAACGATCCATGTAGTGTTCTTAATATGGGTCGGTCCAGTGTACAAGTTCTCTAACTTGTACTCATGTGTAAACTTAATATCCCATATAAGTCTTCACACATGCTAGTCTTAACATATCAAAGCAACCTAATCTACAATGACATATGACTAGGGACATTTAAGAATACAATTATTCTAAGGTTATCATTATAATTAAATATATTATGCAGACAATATATATAAATATAATAATTGAAATTGCGATTAAAATAACATGATTCAAAATTACAATCACCAATATGATTGGTTTTAGGGCATATACACTAACATTTTATAATAGTAAGTTTAAACCCTCAAATAGACCAATCAAATATGGAATACTTTCATACATATACATGCATTTTTACACCCTTATATGCATACTTATGACAATGTATTATTATATCCTCTAATGGACATGTGTATACATATACACATACATACATACATACATATACATGTATACGAGCTTAGTAAAAAAAATTTTAGGAGGTGTTCATATTCCAATATTTTTGTATTCTTGTTAGGGTTATTGCAAAAATGTATAACAAATAGCAGTGGTTCTAAAAGGTGAACAGCCATGATTTTAACTACATTCACTAAACTTAGCAATGGTTCCATAAACTAGTAAAAAATAAGCTACCACATTGATTACTAAAAAATAGATTGCCACATTGAATTAGCATCTGTTTAAATAAATCGTTAGAATATCTTACTTGGGGCAACTCTAATGGTAGTTATTTTTTTAAAAAAGGAAAATATTATCAATTTGCAAAGGTTAAGTGGGCTTAAAATAATTTTCATATTTTAATTTTTTATATAATGTTATTTGTGGTATGAATCGTCACTAACTATTCTTTTAAAAAAAATACAACTATTATAGCTTGTTAATTTATGCATAAAACCTTATAATATATTGGATACAAAGATGGCCCTTTCATTGTTCACTTGAGAACATAATGATTTTGAGGATGAGCTATTCATAAGTCATGGGTGGTAAAAAGCCCTTTTATGAGTTTAAACAATCTCTAGGAGCATGATTTAGGGGATTTAATAACACAATGCTTACAATAGGACAATACAAGTAAAGCTAATGAAACCATACATTTTTTATAAAGCACTTTGATAGAGGAAAGGTCATAATTCTCCTTGTTTAGCTAATTTTCCCTAAAATCTTACATCCATAAGAAGGTTTGATAGCTTAATGTCTTAATAAAGATAAATTTTCTTAGGAAATGCCTAGCTAAGTCATGAAAACTATATTGTGGACTTGTTTTAAGAAATAAGGAATTTTGGAAGCTAACTTGTAAACACTCCAATTGAACCTCATCGCAAGTTAGGAGAAGGAAGATATGACAATACAATGCACAATGGAAAATATCAAAGACTATTAAGAAGATAAATTTACCTTCTGATATTAGACTAAATGTAGCATTTGTTGTCAACATTATTAGTCAAATTATGCATGATCTCTGAGAAAAACACCTTCAAATTGTTCAAAGAATCCTACACTACCTTAAGGGCACGCCTAAAAATGGAATTTTCTCTGAAAGAAATAATAAACTCAAAATAGAAGCTTACACAAATATTGATTATGTAAGATTCATAACTAATTCCAAGGCCACTATAGTTATTGTAGATTTTGAGAAGGTGATCTAGTCACATGGAAAGGTAAGAAGTAACTTGTTATGGCAAAGTTAAGTATTAAAGTGGAATTTAAGGCTATGGATGAAAGTGTTCATGAGTTACTATGTATTAAAACCATTCTAGATGGCCTCAAAATCAAATAAAAAGGACATATGAACCTTTATTGTGACAATAAATTAATAATAAATATCAATCATAAATAAATTAATAACAAATATTAATCATAATCCTATCCAACATGATAGAATGAAGCATATTGAAGTGGACAAGCATTTCATTAAAAGAAACTTGACAATGGTCTCATTAACACACCATATATGCATCAAACAACCAAATTATAAACATATTCATTAAAGAAATATCATGCCTAAGGTTCCAAGACATTATTAGCAAGTTAGGAATAGAAAATATATATTAATTGACTTGATAGGGAATATTGGAAAATTTTGATTTCCCTATTTCCTTTTTCCCTCTTATGTAATACTCTACGATAATATTTAAATTTTTATGAAGATAAAGGAATTTTATTTAGTTAGTTAATATTTGATTTTATATTTCTTTTTATTTTTAAAAATTCTAGAATATTAAAATGATACTGATAATAATACTCAAAATATGTTTATTTTATATGGCCATTTTTCTAAGGAATTTCCCACATGTTGAAAATAAATTTTGGGATCATAGGTACAAGAATTTATGAAATAATTTGTTTGTATTTGATAAATTATTTTTAGGAGTTATGAAAATTTGAAATAATTATTTTAGGAATTTTAAATTTATCAGGCTATTATAAATATGTATATATATGTATATATATTGGTGGAAGGTTGAAAATAACTAAGTTAAGAATTTGAATGAAATTAGTTTCATGAAAATAAGTTTCTAAAATAAATAAATGATTAGACTAACTTTGATTTAAAATGTAGGGTTGAGATTTAATAAGAAAGATGAGCTTATAATGGTGTGAGAAGCATAATATCAAAACCCTTAGCTTTTTCTTTTTATATTTTTTTCTCTTTATTTCCTTTTCCAAAAACTTCCCTTTTTTCTCTTTTCTCCTTTTTTTTGTCACTCCCCATCGAATCTCTCTCCTTTTTATTTTTCTCTTTCTTGTATTACTAATTGTCAAACACTACTGCTCCTAATGGTTTCATCAATGGCGCTAACAACCATTGCTATGAACAACTTCCCTCAATAATCAATTATGTTGGAGAGAGTTAAGCTATGATAGCAAGCAGTAAGGGTTCCTTCTCCTTTTAGCATGTCTCCCTTCCACCACCTCTTTCTAGATCACATTGCCATCATTGTGTCTGTTACTTGTAGGATTGTTGTTTGATGGTCATAGCTTAATGGTAAGGAGGAGTTGCAATCCACAGCTGGTCTTAGACATTAGAAGCAAAGGCCATTTAGCCCTCTTTATTTGTCAGTGTTTTAGTAAGCTCTTACCATTGGCAAGCTCTAGCTAGGCACAACAGATATAGGTAAGCATATCTATATCATAAAATTTTAATATTTATGCTAATTTAAAGCATAATCCAAGAAAAATCCATTTTTATATATTTCAAGAAAAATGGTGATGTCCTTGTAAAATGAGATTTTTATGCTATAAAGTGTTAAAATAGTATGATTAGGATCTATTTACACCATTAATTTTATTGGCATTGGTGTTTGAATTTAACTCAGAAAAACCCTTTTGTGTGTATGTGATATAATGTAAGTTAACTAACAAGGAAAATATATTCTTTTATATAGTAAATTATTAAATAGGATGATTACAACATATATGGAATATTTTATGCTATCATTTTAAAAGATTCATAATGTGATTCAAGAAAACCATTTTTATGCATAATTAAGAAAGGCGATGATAGCTTAGAAAAATATGAATTTTATTTTTATACTATAAAATGTCTAATTAACATGAATATCACCATTTTATTATAATATAGTATATTCAATAGTGGTGGTACATTCTAGAAAACCTATGTTGAGAGTAAATCTAAATATATGATGAATGCCTTGCAAAATAAGAGTTTTATGATATATAACGTTGAAATTATATAATTAAAGTAGTTTTGAAGTGTCACATCCTAGTATTCTAAGGATCTAGTTATGATTTCCAAAAACCCTCACTTTATCATCCGATTTTAGATATCTAATATAACACCAACAAAATAAAGATTTTATGCTCAAAAGTATTATATTAATATATTTAAAGTATATTCATATCATCGTAATCTAATATTTTGATTGTTTTATATTTGGATTAGGAAAAATGTCATATACAATAATTTATGATGCTTTTCAATGATAAATTGGAAAATAAACAACATAATAGTTCAAGAAGAATAAGTAGCATGAAGTGAACTTTTTTGAAGCTTTGAATTTTAATATTTTCATATGTGTAAGTTTGACTTTAAATTACCATGTAATAGCACATTTCTAATTTCCTATGATTAACTTAAGAAAGAGATAATAGAATTTCAATAGAGGAGGTTAAAATACTATGATTAGATTCTCAAATAGTAATTCAAGAAGAAAATGAATGAATTTGATATATTTATAAATTATTTTTGCAAATTGTGATAGTAGGAAGAAAATATGAAAAGATAGATATGGATGGTTCAAAATTTCCAAGGGTGGATCAATGTTATTTGGTGAGTATATATCTCACCCTACATGAAAGTTTTCATAGTATCTATTTAAAAGTTGTAATTTACAATTTTTGGTATATATATATATCCATGTATGGATTCTTAAAAGTACAATTATGTAGCGTGGATTATGATTATATCACCCTTGACAGTCATATTTGAGTGATATGGAAATGATCCTTGAGATAAGAGAGTAATTTTTAGTTGAATGGATATTGATTGACCATACTTAGAAAGCATGGTGGTGTTATTGTTGATATATACTACTATGTGCCTTGACGTTGCCCCACGATGATGAATAGTTACTCTATGTTAAAATTTGCATTGAATTTGATGATATATAGAGTTGAGCCTTGGTAAATTTATTACATTGTGAATTATGTTATGAGTGGCATTGGACATTATGAACTATGATAGGTTGATAATATGGAAGCCAGATGGAAAATTCTTGGTAAATAATTGTGAATGACATAAGATTGACCTGGAAATTAAAAAGATGGATGGAGATTTGTTTATTATAATTGACTATGTGATGCAATGTGATGTTAGAAATTTATTTGTAATTGAATATTACTATTTGATACAATTGCAAGAACTTGATATGATTATGTTGATCCAATTGTAGTTAAGCCTTAATGGCTATTTTTGAATGTGATGATCACTGGAATAGGTAGTGTGTGACATTACAAGGATATTGTATACCACTAAGTAGTTAAGTTTACTATGATTAGAAATATGAGATATGGAATCTAAGTTGTGTGTTGGTGTACACTTAATACAAGGTTTGATTTTGTATGATTCAAAAATCTAGGGAATAGGTTTTTTTATTAGTTTCTAATTTAATAAATGATTAGTTTGTAACTGTTATGTATGTATATATAAAGCTAGTCTCTTGCAAGGTAGTCATAGGTATATGCTCATTGAGTTCTTATAACTCACTTCATTATATTTTAAATGTTTTCATGTTAAAATGAGTATATTTAAGCTTGTTACATCCATAGAGAAACAAGATTGTCTTGTTAAAAGATTTTAACAGTTGGATTAGGATCATAATTTGAGATAGAGACATTATTGATTCAATATTAGATATGTTGAATTATTTATTTGTGTATATGTTTTGATGTAATATGGCATTATATGTATTTTGAGTACTATTGTATCAGTAAAGAGAATAAGTTTTGTATTTAAGGCATGTGACCTTTAGGAAGTGTCCAAATATAAGACAAACTCTATCCATTTTGTTTTTGCAAATTTTAAGGTAAATTTGTAGTCATCACAAAAATATAAAGATTTCTATTAGTTAGATTAAAGTGAATAGCATTAAAGTTTGTGGAAATCGAGTATTGGGATTCACACTGATTACGATCAATTTGGGGTCATGACATCTTATTTCTTTTCATAGCTATATGACAAATTCTTCCCTTTTTAATTATATCCTTTTATAGATTTAGTCAACTCTTAATTATAAGATCTTTATAATTTAAGGATTTAGATAGAGGAATATTCTTCATCTAGTTATAATCTCTCTGTCCATTGTATAGTTGTAACCCATTGTCTTTTGTGTATATACATTATTATTGTATGTACTAGAAAAATAATAATCATTTCCCCCTTTTTCACAATATATCTTTGGAATGTTGAATTGTGTTAATAAATATTCTAATGCACACTAGATAAGTAATTATCATCCAGCTTAACTTTCATGCTTTCAACTTATTATAGTAATCAATTAATATTACTATGTTCTTTTAACACCATCATATAACATTCTCTAAAGTCATGAAAGGTAGTGTCCTTTCTTATCCTTATCAATTATTTTGTACTTCTTACTTACAAAATCAAGAAATGCCTTAGCATTTTCATTTTCAAGGATGCTTTGTTGGATGGTCTTATCTATTATATATTTTATTACCTCTAGGTGCATTTTGTTTAAGTGAATCTACTTTTTATGTTTATTCTTTTCACTACTATGAAAATGGTGACTTATATTGATTGATAGATGTCAATTAACACTAGCATCAACATTTATCTTGACATAATGTCATTTTTGAAATTATATGAAAACATAAAATGATGGACAAGAATATGGTCAACATTTATATTAATGATGGGAAACTTACTATATTGATTATAAAATAACTAAAGTTTAAACCTTGCATGAAAACTTAGAACATTAACTTTGTACTTAATTCTTATCTAAAAGGCATTTCAAAAGTCTTTTTACAGTAGTACAATTTAATTTTAGTGGATAAGAGGTCAATTTTAATTAATAATTATCATCTAAAAGGCTTTCCAAATATTATTTAAAACCACAAATGCATAAGACATTTGTTTTATTTATTACTTGATATTGATTTTTTTTTATAAATTTTTTCTTTAACTCTATCTTTTCATATGAAATACTTTTGATATCTCATTGTTTAACATTCTCTTGATAATTATTTGGTAATTGATCACTTTCATTATTAGAGTATCTAATATACTTTTATGATTAAGGTGGAGAAAAATAAGAAATAAATTGAAATTTGCATCAAGTATGATGATTTTAATACATAATGTTTCTATTTTTCTCTCACTTCATTTTTATTAAGAGAGTGTATAATAGGAGAATCATAACCTTTGGTTCTCTCATTGTATACACTCTAAATTGAAATGGAGTAAAATTGGAATGGAAAACATGGTGGAAATTAATTCGATATATAGTGGTTTTTCTACACTTTCACTCTACTTTCTTATTGCTAAAGTGTACAAATTGGGGGAATCTAAGCAATAAACTAGAGTTTGCATCATTAATGAAGGTTTTGATATATAATGGTTTTACTATTATTTTTGCATATTTATGTGATATGTGATTTTTCGTTATCGATGATTTAGAATAGTTATTGTATATAAATTTGTAGATATTAGTTTTGTTTACTCATCCATTTATACTTTCATTATAAACAAAGCAATTATAATTGAAATATTATAAATTTGTAGAATCATTTTTCTTTGCTCATCTATAAGTTGTTTTTATGTTAAAATTCTATAATTAACACTTGAATTAAATAGATTAATAAAGATAAGATATATCAAAATAAGTATAATTATTTGTGTTAAATTTGTTCAAAAATAATTTTTTTTATATTCATAATTTCTAATTAGATATATCGTGAAATTTATATGAAAAAAGCTCACAATGCTTTTAAAAATTATGGTAGAAGATTCTGATAGCATTGGTTATTTACATAGCATTAATCTTAACGTTATCTATCTCTTTCCATTAAAAAGAAAGCTTCTAAGGTGTTTGATTCCTTCAATTTTTTGTCTATTAATTTTAAGGTACTTGATTGCTTCATTTGTTATGAGCCTCTAATTTTTTTTTGCATTTCAATGCGATAATGGATGCTGCTTATTTTATATGCTATCTCAAATCTGGTAAAATAGATCCTAGTTATGTCATACCAATTAGTATTATTTGATGCAAGGCTATTTTTCTAGAGTCTCTCAAAGTTTCATGCATAAATGCAAAATATAGTTATGCAAAAATTATGAGTTATAATAAGATTATTGGCTATTGAAATTCACATCTTTATACAACATTATTTTAGCTCGCCATATGAGATATGGTTTATAGAGGTTTGAATTTTGATGCTTTATAATCTTATTGTAACTTACAATTTTTGTATAATCATATTCTATATTTATGTAAGAAACTGTGAGAGATTCTAAAACCTTCTCAATAGCCCTTCATGAATAGTACCAATTGGCATGACACAATTATGACATTTTTTACTAAGTTTTGAATAACATATAAAGCAAGTGACATGTCCAATCTAGCATTGAAAAATAAAGATAGTCAAAAGCTTATAATAAATGAAGCAATCACGTAATATGAAATAATTACAAGCAATGGATAACCAATTTTCATTTTAATTTATGTAGGGATGCTATATATGTTTGTTGTAAATAAAAAGTTTATTGTTCATTGTAAATATTTTTTTTGTTATATGTTCATATACTAATATTGAAATAAATAAAATGGTAGAATCAATTTTTGTAATAAATTATCTCCTTTCTCATATTTGTCATTTAAATTCAATTTATTACTATTTGTGTTTAATTGTATAAGAAAAATATTATAATATAAAAAATAATTTTAATGCTATTGATTTCAATTAGAGTAAATTCAATTAAAAATAAATTAGATTAGTTAATAAAATGATGTCAATATTCTTACAAGATTTATACTTAATTTATAAAACTGTTGGTTATATATATATGTGATATATATAAATTATGTTATGGTTTTTTTTTATATATGTGATGTATATAAAAATTGTCATATACCTCTAGTTTAATGAATATGATGCGTATTTGATCATTGTAGAATAATTCTAGAAAGGTTCAAGGATTATTCAGTAATGGTTATATAAAAAATTATAAAAGCAAAGGAAATATGTTCTTTTAATATTGGGATATCAACTCTTGTTTAGTAGCCAATAATAAAAATTATTTAATAGAATGACATCATCTTATTAAAGACAATAGTGTCTTTTACTTAACTATGTCTAAGTTTATATTTAAACTCTAGTTGTTTGTTTTAATCGATGTAAAACATCAACTACAGACATGAATTGAAAATGAAAAGGTTAAAACATGGCTCAAGTTAAAAATAAAAAGAGTAAAGCATGGTGCCATTTGCAATTTCATCTCAAAGATCTTCTGACCCTAAAATGATTATTTATCTAACAAGATATATTTTCCTTCCAACTTTAAAATACTTCTCTTTATTTTTTTATTTTTTTTATCACCAATTACTTTCTAAGACTAAAGTTTTGTTATCTTGTTGCTAAATATATGTTGACATGTACTCCTAAAAAAATGTAAAATATAAAAGCAATGATTTGTAAAATTTTTGTGTTTGTCCTTACAATTTAGTTTCTTTTTTCATAAGCAGCATATTTTATTACCTAATTATCATTTTAATGTAATTGTTACAAGTTTGCATAAGTAAGAAATTTGATATCATTTATCTTCTTTGTCATTTTGGAGTATTATTTACTTTTTTGTGACTAGTATTATCTACTATTTATTCATAGGAAAATATGTAATATCATGCACTAATTTATCATGAATGCTTATTGCATTTGTAGATATTATATTTAAGAGGCTTTTCTAGGAAGTGCACACCTTACATATTAAATAGCAAGTATCAAGATAGATTTAGTAAAGCATCCACCTTTAATTAGGATAATGTATATAACCTTTCCAAATCCATCTCGGCATCATTAGTTACACTGCACCATAAATGGTTTTTACCAGCAATTAAATTGGCCTTTAACAAGAATAAAAATTGTTGCTAATACTTTTACTGGCAATTAGGAATTTGTTGTTAATGTTTGTGTCAGCAAAGGCTATAATGGCAATTGGAGTAAATGCCGGTAAAGACTAGAACAATTACTGCTAAAGATTTTTTGTAATAGCAGCAATTATTTAACAACAAATATTATTTCCCCTAATACAGAATTATTATAGCCGATGCACCCAATCTTTAGTGGCAAATGTTATGCCACTAATTACCTTTAATAATTGCCACTAAAGAATTAAAACAAATATCGATAAAAGCTCGAATAATTGTTACTAAAGATTGTCAGTAATAGTACCAATTATTTAGCGGTAAACATTATTGCCTCTAATTCAAAGGTGCTACTTGATTTTTAGTGGCAAATATTATTGCCACTAATATGGTTGCAATTGACAATCATTAATAAAGCTCATATTCATTATAATTTTGCAAATCAATTTCTATTGTTATAATTTCTAAAGATTTTATTATTATTGATATATGAAATTCAAATTTAATTTTAGTACAAAGAATTTACTACTAAAAGATAATTGAAGTCATAATATTATATCAAATCTCATTAAATTTTTTAAAAAAATTTAGTATAGTTTTAATTATAACATGATCTTCATATAATAGAAAATAGAAAATCACTTTTCATATATTCATCCACATACATAAACTAATATATGACATAGCAAATCTTCAACTGTTCCTCGATCATCTTGTCTTGAGTACTTGTGAATATCATAGAGTATGACCTAGAAAAATAAATTGGATTTAGTTAGCAAATTATATATAGAAACACTTTTATACTTGATTTATGAATTATAATTTATTTGAGTCTTCAACAAAGTATTCCTACATCTCTATAATTTTTTTATCCCTCTCTATTCTTCTATCAGAAGAATTCCTACATCTAAGTAATCTAATCCAAAACATGCAGAAGTTCCAAAAAGAGTGCATAATTTAATTTTCATAGAGCAACATTGGTGCTCACACTTTAGCAAACAACAATGAGTCAATGGTAATATTGTAGTTGGTATAAAAAATTGCATGTCAACGATAATATTTCAGCTGGTGTCACTACATGACATGGACGAATGAGACATGAATATGTAAATCTAAACATAGAATTTCATGTACGGATGAAACCACCCGTTACATCTTGGCCCACAAATATATTGCTAGGCATTATTTATAAAATATAAAAGATACAAATTGAGGATGCAAAGGCGAAAGTATGTAATACTCAGTGTAAAATAACATGCTATACAAGTAACAGTGAAGCACGTAGAATATCTCACTCTTCACCATCGACACCAATGTAGGACCATCCCACCTAATTCATTATTATTAACCAACAACCATACTAATTTGTCTAAACATACATACTTGATCTTTCAATACATTAATTTCAAGAGCAGAAAGACAATATTTTAGGTCTGAGTCTGGAAAACTTAAGTCCATATGCTGCTGCTAATGGATCTAATTTACTTTAGTTGGATATATAAAGTATATATAAGAACGCATCATGCATGTACTAATTCCTACTCATAGGCAATTAATGGATAAGTTCTAACATATGGTTTTCTTATCTTTATCCGTGTCCAGTCCATGATCTAATTAATGGTAACTCTGTTAACTACATATGAAAGGTACAGTTCAAGGCTTGCAAATCTCAGTTCCTATAAACTGAGAGAGAAGAACCAATCCCACATCCCTATAGTCCTAGCTATTACATAGCATTGCATGCGTGCAAACCAAATAACTTATTTAATATACAGCCTGGGGACCTTGAAAAAGACATAAATTTGGATATCTATGTTATATTTATGAATTTTATGTTAGGATTGGGAGTCATACAAGCACAGCGGAATAAATTGATCACATCCACTGGATCCATGCAAAAATGTTAAATCAGAATAAGATTTGTTGAATACCTTTGTGATGACTCTAGAATTCAGTCGTTGATCACTTCTTCAGCTTCCTTTTGGCCGAAGACTCTGAGGTATTCACACGAACCCGTGAATCACTGATGAACGTCCACACAAACACCGGTTGGAATTGTTCTCCTTTGCCTTGTAGTGCTAGCTACGCCTCTTCAAGGGTTTTGGTCAAGGAGAGGTGTTAGGATTTTTCTATGCTTGGGATGCGTGAATAATAATGAATTAACTATTATTACTTAACAAGCCTATTTAAATAGCTGCATAGAAAAACTTAACCTATTTAGGCTTTATTCCATATACAATTATAGGCTTACTATTGGGTCTTATAATTATAACATGAATTCCCAAATATTACGCTTAAATAATTTAGTCCATTAATTCCAAATTCTCTAGGCTCTAAGTGTGCGACCCTACAGGCTTTCATTACGTTGGCAATGATCATTAAATGAGTAGTGTCTAGCAACACATCATTGTTATCCAAGTAATGAGAAAGTCAGTGATTTGACTAAACCTTTACATGTGATCATTATCTATATCCTTTTATCCTAAACATCTAGATTGAGCACGAGACATGGATCGTGTCATTCCCATATAGCCCAATCTTGAAGTTTCTTGATTCCTAAGTAAGCTGATTGAAACAAATGTAATCGACATCCCATATCAATTCATCTAAGCATGGCCATGCATTTTCTCAGCTTTACTTAATCAAGAGGCCCACAGATGTTACTCCTATTATATAGGAGGGACAAATTCCATCTTGATCACACAAATTCCTCCGCATGATATGTAACATATCCAATATCTATCCTTGCATTCACTCAACCATAAGTGACATATAATAGTATCAAAATATGAAACTTACATGTAGGGAACCCTAGTGATCTCAGGTTAAAGGACTATATTAATAATGATCACTAAGAACCACTCATGATACTCATATAATGATTCATGTAATATTTTTAGGATGGGTCAGCCCAGTATACAAGTTCTCTAACTTGTACTCATGTGTAAACTTAATATCCCATATAAGTCATCACACATGCTAGTCTTAACATATCAAGGTAACCTAATCCACAATGATATATGACTAGGGACATTTAAGAATACAATTATTCTAAGGTTATTATCATAATTAAATATATTATGTAAACAATATATATAATTATAATAATTGGAATTGCCATTAAAATAACATGATTCAAAATTACAATCACCAATATGATTGGTTTTAGGGCATATACACTAACATTTTATAAATTTAAAAAAAGAAATATATAAAAACAAATACAAAATATGATAGACAATGGAATTCAAGTAGGTTACCATGTTCAGTAATTGGATGAATATTTAGAAGAGCAATTTGGAATCCTGACCTTTTTCAAGGAGACTGGTAATAGATCCTAACATATATTATACATAGTAGATATCACATTAAGTTTCTTACTCATGTATCATTTAAAGAAACTAGATAGTTGGAGGTGTTAAGCATAATAAGACTAAAGAGAAAACAACCAAATTTGAATACGAGGAATAAATTCAAAGCATCATAAAATTCAGATATAGATGAAAAGATACATAACAAGGATTTGAAGACAGCATGAGCATCCATTTTTGAAACAGTTATAGAATCAAGAAAGGTTCTTGAGAGGCATTCTAATTTATTCCATCGCATGTAGTTTAAATAATTTATATGATGTATTACAAAATTCAATTTAAAAATTTAGGGGAAACTAAACATCTCCAAACCTTCCAAGCACAAGGGCAGTCACATAAACCATGGAGGACAATTTCATCTTTATTCTGGAATGACCTGCAAAATTTGTGACCATGGCCCCATTTAGAAGTACTTGTATTAGTTAGCAGGCTACTATGACAAGTCTATCATAAGAAATAGCAGTCGAGCCAAGGAGGTTTCAAACCCTAAAAATCTTGATATCTTTGTATAGAATTTTCCTCTAGTAATTTTAAATTTCCCTTCCATAAAATTTAAATTTGTATATATTTTAGAAATTTTTTGAAACCTAGCAAAAAATTAAAATTCTGGCTCCACTAATCATAAGAAACATTTGACTCTTTAAAGAACGGTAGTATTCCATATCAGCTTCCAAAATATATGCTAAGCATCCCAAAGAATTTTTAACAAGAGATAAATAGGCACTCCTGGCAATAAACTCATTAGCATTACTGTTAGATCAAACCAAATGATCATGCCCAACACAGAAGGTAAGAAATATTCTGATTAGGAAGATTTTCAAATAAAAGATTTTAGTAACAATTAAAGTCATTAATCACAAACTCCTGCACATGGGCTCTCACTTGCTCGTCATCATTTGGAATCACAGTACACTAAATCAAAAGTTCACCTATGCCCAGCCAGTCATCTTGCCAAAATAATATAGATAAGATATTCGGACACTCATTGTCTTCGTCTTGTCTAAATTTATTAAATTTTACTAAATTTTGCAATCATCAGTAAAATAACAGTTTAAGTGATGTGAACAAGTCTCCTGCTGTTAGTGAACCTGATGTTTCAAGGGAGTTGCACAAAAATAAGTAGTATTAAAGCACAAACAAAACTTGTGCAGAACAAATCTTTTGAAAAAAAATATTAAGCAGTATTTTTGGTGCTAAATCTCTAGATTCAAGTAATTTCTCTCATTTAGTTGTGAAGCCAACATCCTTCAAAGAGGTGGGTCAAACCTGCATTCACTCTTCCCCACCCCATCCACACTTGTAACAATTTGAGTTACGTTAATGACATAAGAAAGAATTCAATAAACAATATAATTATCCTTCTATTTATGTTTTTGATATATATTTTTGGCTTGCACCTAAGCTCACACTATAAATAGGAAGGAAACTCCAAGCTGCACCAGTAGAGAAGCGGAGCATCACATTTGTCACTTTCACATACATAAACACAAATCTTATCCATATTCCTCTATTCCAAATTCACTGTCACTATTTCTACTTTCAATTTTAAATTAATAAAAATGAAGAATGTGGGCAAAATATTAATTTTCTTGAGACTCACCTTTTACTGGCCATATGACATTTATTAGTCACAGGTATTCATCAGCAACAAGAGTACCTAAGAGTGCCACAAACATTTAGTACCAAAGAAATGTCCATTATTTATCCACAACCACTAAATCCTGTTTATATAACCATAATGAAGGAACTAAATATTTATGAAAATCCTGACCCAAGAATGAATACATTAACTAGTATACATGAAGAATGTGAAAACAAAACCATCTTAATGTTTTATATTTTGTTTCTCCCTGAAAATTTTCTCCCAAAAGTCCACTTGCTGAATTAAGCTTTCTTTTCTCCTTAAATATGCACGTAAAGATTGAGGGTTGTATGGAGAAGGCAGCGTGCACGGATCGGTGTTTGCTAGACCCTTCACCATAGAATCCATCATAAGTTTCTTCTCTAATCCTTGTGCACTACAAGCTATGGACTTTCACATAGTTCTATTGCTTTCTCACTCTTAGAAGGTTTATATCTCAAAAGCTTGGTGTACAAATTCAAAAGATGAAACATATAACCATACATATAACCCATTTTTAGCTCTTCTTGAATAAATTCGCTTGTAGCCTTTCCAATATCTTTTGAATTAAGAAGCATTAGAATTGAAGTGCTTCCATAGCTTTTATTAAAAAAATAGAGCTTTAATGGATATATACCTTTTTGTTATGAGTGCTGCCCCGGTTAACAGCAAATTTAATGGATCTGCATTTGTCATCTTCCTTAATTGACCAGTAATAGTGTACTGGAATCAAGCCTCTCGTGAAGAAGTTGTAGTAATGGGGTTTCTCTATTAAGGTGACAAAATCACAGGCCAAAACATAAATATTCATTTTTATGTTTACTCTTATTTTCACAAATCTCAAGAAAATTAATGAGACTTGAGAAAGGACCCTTTATAGCCCAATCCCCCATCTGAGCCTAAACCCCCTCTGCTTAAAATCACTCATTCTCACAAGGGAATGATACTCAAATTTGGAACAGAGGTAACAAATGAACTTCCATGGGAGGATGCAAGTATGAAACTGACTTGATCAATTATTTCAAAAAAAAACCCAAATCCCCGTAGCTTTTGATCTTGGTGAAAAAAAAATCATAGATAAGAGACAATTAGCTTGGCATACCTTCAATTTTTAGGGACGATGAACTACTACTTCGCCATTGGTGTGCCTCCTTCAAACAAAAGTGCCTTCGTGTTAGAGCCAACTGTTGATTACTGGAGCCAAAAGCATGTGCATCCTTTAAGCAAAATGGATTTGATCTCTTGCGCAAGGGAAGAATGAAAAAAAAAATCCAATTCCCGCTTGGCTTTCACACCTGGAAACTAAAAATAAAAAAAAGATAATAGTTATATTTTTTAAAGATTTAATGGCAATTAAAGTTAATTGCTACTAAATAGTATAATTATACTGGCAAATATTTAATTGCCGAAAAAAGTTCAATGAATTAAATGAATTAGTGGCCTTTATATAACTGCCACTAAGCAATTGCCGTTAAAAGTCATTTTTGGCATAGTGTTACTAGTTGCGTAATATTGATAGGTATTACTCCCTTTTTTTATTTTTTAGGCTCTTAGGTTTTTGCCTAAAGTTTTTGTTGATTCTATTTGCTTAAGGTTTTTTTCTTCTTAATTTTGAATGCTTAGGGTTGGTGCTTTCTCTATTAGCTTAGGGTTTCTTGGTCTTTATGTTTTTCGTTTATAGGAACAATATTCACCCATTTCTCTTCATCTTTTTTGTTGACACCTATAGAGGAGGGTATTAAACTTTGCAACCAACGACCTCATATCATGTGGACTTATTGAGTAATTTTAATTTTCTTTTCTATAAATTACCTTTAATTATTTAATATTTACCAATAAATATAAAAATTGGTAAATTACAAAGTCGTACTGGCCTTTTCAACCTGTATAGAGTAGTGCTGGTTATTGTGAACATTAGACTTATTATTTACAATTTAATAAAGGTTTTCCTCTTATTTTATTCATGATGTTCTTTCCAATGTCTGTAGATTCCTTTGTATAATATTCATTTATACAGCTTTTACTTTACAATTTACATGCTAAATTTTGACAGTTTATTTTTGTCTAATATTTGTTTCATTTGTTTTGCAGCATGGTTGGATGATTAAGTATGCTTTTGGTTTAGTTCCAATCGTTGAGAGATTGGCCTTTTTCATGTGTTGGTAATAATTTTAACAAAATTTGAAGGATAAACTATGCATTGTAAATATTGTAGTTAAAAAAACTAATACATTGTTCGATGGAATAATTCTTTTATTGTCATTTGACATTATGTACTAAAAATTTTACTTCCCTTGTAGTGTTTACTCTTGCTGCCTTTGTAGTGGAAAAGCTGGTGCAACAAAAGTATATCCTTAAATCAATAAGTGAAAAGGACAAGTGTGCTTTTAGTATATTCGAGAGGCTTGTATTTTCTTAATATTGTCAATTGTAACTTGATATTTTCCAAATTTGTTGTAACTATAATCTTTTTCAAATCATCTACTTCTGAAACATTATAACCAAAGCTGAAGTCATTTGTTTAAACGTTGTTATTTGTGTTAATCTTTTAACAGTATCTATGGCTAATTAAAATTGCTATTATTTTATTGGAATACAAGTTAGTAAGTTTCATCCTCCTTAGTCTTTTTTTGGATGTTTCTCTGTACTCTTAGAGCGATTTTTAGAACTTGAAACAAAATGCAACCTCATTTAATAAAGATAAAGCAGACTCTTTGCAACTTAATTAATAAAAGAGGTAAGCATTACAATAGGAACAACTAAAGTTAAAGTAATACCCAAAATATTTTACTATAGTGATATTCTTTCTTAGACAAATCAAATGCGTGCATATTTGTGCCAAAAATTTTGTTTTCACTTTATATTGTTTCCTTAATTGGATGCATTCTCTTTTCAAATTGCAGAGAACTCTAAGTGATTTTCTTCACGTGTTTTATATTCTTTGCTTCTATGTTGGTTTTGTTGTGTATCCTATATTCTATAAATTATTTACCTTTTTCTTCACATGTTTCATTTATTTTTTGCTTCCATGTTGGCTTTTCTTCACCGCCTTTTGATTTTTCTTTATTTATGAACCTCGTGTTTCAATTTCTTAGATTTATTGATTTTTTATATTATGTTATAGAAAATGGCTAATGATAAGTCCTTTCATATATCTTACAGAAGTAGACTAGTTCAAGGAGGCATTACGTTATTCATTGACTTGGCATTAACTTAGAAGTATTGCTTTATTTAATGAAAATGAATAATTACAAGGCCTTTAATATATCTTAAAGAAAATGTCAACTCTCAATGCCTCTTATAATGCTTTTGGCTTTATTTCCATTCTCAAATTTTGGTTCATTTTTTTGAATTTTTTTCCTTTTTTACATGTTTTATTGTCTCTATAATGTATGGTATGCCAATTCATAGGATTTATAAGGATTTTATGGGCTTTTTATTGATAATTGTATTTATGGAAGCCTAGTTAATAAATTGGACTGTCATTAAAAAATGGATAAGTGTAAAAAATGACAATCCAAAGGATTTATAAGGATTTTATGGAATTTTATTCATAATTGTATTTGTCGAAGCCTAATTAATAAATTGGGCATTCATTAAAAAATTGAATAAGCTCAAAAATTTGTAAACTACATGGACCCACTAAAACCTACTTAACCTACCCATACCTGATATATACTTGAAATTTTGGGTTTATGTTCTACCTAGTTAGTACAGGGTCAAGTTAATGGCACCTTAGTGTAATTTGATTGGGTACCAAAATTCCTTAACCTACCCGAACCTGATTTGAGCCCACTTTTAACTGTAATGTAAACAATACGATTTGCATTTATAGTTTCTAGAATAATGTAATGCAAGCAATATTATTCACATATATACTTGTTGGAGTAGACGTACATATATAATATGATTTGCCCTATTTTTTAATGAATTTGATCTTGCATAAAATTGATACTAGTATTTAAAAAAAATGAATCTAAATTTTTTTCAGAAAATTTTAACTAAAATTATTGTGAAATCATTTTCTTCTCAAACAATGTTGTGAACACACACCTTACATGCATACAAAATTCATAAATAATATATGTAATTTATTAAAAATGAACCATATGAAAATATCTATTTAAGGGTTATTTTGTAAGTTCTTTAATTAAGAGATATAAATATGATAATAAAGTATGAGAAAGTGGTTATAAGGGTGGACAAGGAATAAATACTTAATAATCAAACTTTTGGAATAGGGTAAAAGAACCCTTTTCACATATTCAATACACCTTTTAGGCTTTTTTGTGTTTTTCAAAGAACTAAAGGCTGATGGACCTAGAGGTTTTAAGAATATCTTTTAAGGAACTTTTCTTTTGTGATTTCTTTTATTCTTCAATCATATTTCTCTTACATTATATCCTTTAGGTATCTTATATTTGTGCTCTTTATCTCTGTATATTTTTCTAGGATTTATAAGGGGTATTTAAGGATGGCTGATGGCTTGTTGGGCATAGGCTATAGAAATAATGCTTTTGTATGGAGGATAGGCTTAATAAGAAATATGAAAAAAGATACAAAAAGTATGATAAAGTATTGAGTAGTACACATTTTTGTCATAGTCATGATGGCAATAAGCATGGTAATGATGGTCATGGTGGTAATAGTGGTGTTGGTGGCCTTTTTATGGAGCAACTAAAGGTATTATGTTAAGGTTAGGTTTTGTTGGTTGTCTATTAAATACAAGGGCCTTTACATTCATCATGATCCAAAAGGTGCACAACCAAAGAAGGTTAAATGTGACATGCCAATCTTTCTTATAGGTTATTGTGAGGCCTTTATTCTAATGCTTTCAAGCCATATAATCCAAGTATTTTGGAAAAAATGAGAAAGAAAAACTTTGTTCTTATGGCCAAAGCAATCTTTGCCTTGGGATCAAATAACTATAAGTTGGCTTTTAACCTCTATGGAATTGTATTTATTTAAATCCCTATAGCAAAAAGTGTGTCAAAGGAAAAGCTAATAGCCCTTTTTTTAGGAAGTCTAAGGGAATAAATAGCCATTTTTGGGCCTTTAAGCACAGGCAAAAGAGGAAGCAATTATTATGGATTTTTTTATGCATTTAATAAAATGATATGGAGCATTTAACCTTGTTGAGCCTTTTCTGAGATAGTGGTTTTTTTACCATTTTTTGGATCTTTTTTTTATGGTAAATACCTCTTAACTTGAACTTGATTTAGATTTCTTTAAGGTAAAGGTTTTTTAACTTGATTTGGACTTCCTTTGAAGTGAAAGTCTTTTAACCTAATTAAGCCTTTTTTTGAGATATTTTTGTAAAGATTTAGACTCCTTTTAGTAACCTAGTTAGCCTCTTTGCAAGTGTCTATTTCAAGATCCTCTTTTGAGGTGGCTTCCATGGAGACTTAGGCTCCTTTTAGTGAGATGAGGAGCCTTTTCTTGCCTTAGTTTGGAGATTTTACCAAGGAAGAATGTTTGTGAAGATTATTGAAGCTATTCTTTGCTGACTTCACTAATATCTTATGATTAGAAATGGCTAGTTGAGTGTTAAACATGCTTTTAACTAGTAGAAGATTCAATCCTTTAAGCAATACCGAAAAAGTTCTATATTAAATCCTTTAACTTCTTATATAGAGACAGATATAGTTCTTTTTATCATTAGCCATGCTAGAGATGCTTTCAAATAAGAAACTTTGGGAATCTTTATAAGCCTTCCTAATGAAGGACTTAGGATGCTTATATATATGGATCCTACTTATATTATTACCTTAAGAGCATAGGCTCATGCCATATAGATTTAAAGGCAATCTATTTTTAGTTACTTTTTTACTATTTAGTATATAGGGATATTTTAACATTTTATTACCTAGAGCTTTAAAATTCTCTAATATAGGAGGTTTCTATCTTTTGCAATGAGTTCTTCTTTTTCTAAAGGGGTATGAGTCATAATGCTTTTGGCATTGAGATATAGAATGTTAGAGAAGTGTTTTATCTTAATTTCAACCACATTATTGTAAAGTTCATGCATGTTGAAGAAATTCTATGTTAGTATTGACAAAGATGTATTTAATGGCATCACGAGCCATGTGATTGCTTCCACTTTCCTTTTTGTTGATAGGGAAATAACCTTAAGCATAGATATCATAGATGGAATATGCGTGCTGTAGAATAGGGAGGTCAACTGCTATCATATTTCATTTTGTGACGGTTTTATATTCACTAATTTTTTAAAAGATTTTCACTTACTTATGAACCGCTTTTAAAGGTAATGACATCAATTTATAACTACTACTAAGTATTATAATTGTTAACCTGATAACAATGGGGATAAAATTTATGTTTTATATAGTTGTAAAAGATAAAATTTAAGTTTTTATAGTTTAAGTAGGTAAAATACAACAATCCCATAGTTGGAGGGGGTTATTTGTAGTTTTCCCTTTTGTTTATTTTTAGTATACTTTCCAAAATTATCCATTAATTCAAAAAAATTTATTGTATTCTTATTTCTTTATTTGCTTAAAATTTGTGATCAAACTTAATGCACATGTAAGTCTCTTTCTCTCTCTCGTTTCATAAACAAACTATAATGCAATTGAAAATAGAGAGAGAAAGATGGAATAAGTTTGTTAAAATATTTTAAGATCAAAATGTACAATAATGAAATATTTATTATTAAAAAAGAAAGGTCACATTGAAAAAAAATATTTAATGCTTCATTGGATATCTAAAATGATAAGTAAAAATAAATAAAATTTTCTAAAAAATACAATAAATAATAAAAGATAGAGGAAGTATTTTTCATATCAATAAAAATGAAGAAAGGCTCCTTATAAGTATGAATATTACTATAAAAACTACAAAATGTTTAATTTGAAGTATAACTACTGCCCAAAGCGAAAACTCATCACCGTAACTCTTCCAAAGCACTAATGATCCTAAAAGTTCCTCATTCCTTCATTAACTACAAATTAACACCCTCTTGTGTCAAACTTGTGACATCCAAACTAAAGTATTAACATAGTACCACTAAGGCAACCACCTTAGTGGTTATGTTTATTTATTTTTAGAAGAGATTTGAGTAAACTTTTGACATTAGTAAAGAATTGATAATTTACATTGATTTACAAAAAAAAATCAACATTTATTTTGACATGGTGGTATTTTTAAAATTATACAAAAACATAAGTTAATAAACAAAAAAAACTCGCATTTAAACCTTGGATGGCAAATTATAATGTCGGTTGTTTAATCAACTATTGTCTAAAATGTATTTCAAAAGCCATAATAGAAACTACAAAGGATACCATGTCAATTTTATTAAATATCAATCATCTAAAAAATATTTCAAAAGTCTTTTTGGAAAATGCAAAATAATAGGATGCCAATCCTAATTAACAATCATCATCTAAAAGCTATTTAAAGAGTTACATTGGAAACTACAAAAGCATATGATGTCATTTTTTGTTTAATAACTTATATTTATTTTTTTCCTATAAATCATCCTTCTAAGCCTATCTTTCCATATGAAATCTTCTAAAATCTTTCTAATATGATCTTGAATATGATGAGTTTGATTCATAATGTTAGTATTGATCTCTCATTCTACTTTTGTCGAGGCAGTGTACAATGCATAAACCTTAATCTTTATATCTCTCTCTTATTATATACTTTCTCGTTTTGCATTATGTGAATGTCAAATGAAAGAGTTAGTTAATGGAATAATTGCTTATCTTTCACTCTACTTTATCAAAAAAGTGTACAATGGGAGAACTTTAATCTTTATTTCTCTCCAATTGTATAGTCTCTCATTTCCTATGGAGTATACAAATCAAAAAATTTTTAATAATAATGCTAGAGTTTGCATCAAGGATGAAGATTTTGATACATAGTGATTTTTTTCATTATTGTTTTTGTATTTGTATCTAAACATATAGTTTTATTTATTGATAATTTAGTATCATTATTTTGTATAAATTTACAATGATATTATTTCTCTTTACTCATTAGTTTGTGCTTTCATTATGAATATAGTAATAAATTTTTCTAAATTTACAAAATTATTTATTTTTCCTCATCTATATATATATATATATATATATATATATATATATATATATATATATAACTTTTACTTAAAATTCTACAATAGTCATTTGTATTATATAAATTAATAAAGATAAGACATATCAAAATAAATGTAACATTTTGTATTAAATTTGTTGAAAAATAATTTTCTTTTTACATTCAATTATTTATATAACAGAAATTTGTAATAATTGAAAAGGTTTTACCTAGGAAATGGCAAACATCAAAACATCAAATTTTGGGACTAACCAATATCTAATATGATGGCATTATCTATAAAATCTATGAACATATAAATGAATGCCATTTATGAATAAGTTTAAATGAATGAAATTGAAAATTTTAAAAAGAATCTATAGCATTTGAAGACATTTAAATAAATGAATTTATGAAAAAATTCAATCATATGAAACTAAAGATTTAAAAAAAATGGAATGTAATGGGAAATGAATTTAAAATATTGATTGTTATTTATGATCATCTCTGAAGTCCATTTCAAACATTGTGACTTGTAACTATTTATCAAATTGGAATTAAAACGTTAGTTTATTTTTTTGTGATCACTATGTATATACTTTTCAATTAGTGTGATAGTTCATCAATAGTTTGCATATTGTTTTATCACTTAACAAATGTCCTAAGTCATTAAAACAATAGAAATGTTCAAAATTAAGAAGTTAATTTTAAATTAATAATTAATGTCTAACTATTTTGCTCTTAACTTATATATAAGACTCTCTCTTCCTATTTAAAACAAATTGGTGATTTAAGAAGATAATACCCCTTCCATCAAAAAGATGGCTGCTAATATTCCATTAATTTTGCATTTAATGAGTTGCTTCATTTCTTCAATTATTACGTGCCTTTGATTATCATTATGTTTTATTGCAATATTTGTTTGATATAAACTAGAAATTATAAGATTTTAATGCATACGATATTCCACAATACTTATAGAAAAAGTTGTCCAAAAGAAAAAAAAACATTAAAAGACAATCATATCGATTTTTTGATAGAAATATATATTAAATATTATTTAATGGGATGATGTCATTGTATTACAAACAATGGTGTCTTTTTTCAACTAACATGTAAACTTAACCAACGGGTGTGAATTGAAAATGAAAATGTTAAAGCACGGCATACATTGAAAATAAAATGAGTGAAGCATAGTACCATTTGCCACTCCAAAACTCTTCTAACCCTAAACTAATTCTCTATTTAATGAGATATACTCTCCTTTAAACCTTAAGATAATTATCATCATTTTTATATTTTTACTCACTAATTATTTTATAAGACTAAAAATTATGTACCCTTTGGCTAAATATGTAAAGTTTAGCACTCACTAGAAAAGCACATAACACAAATGTAAGTATTTTTTTGTCTTGTGTTTGTATTTTCAATTTAGTTTCTATTTTTTATTCAAACTTATTTTGTTATCTATCATTTTGATATAGTTTATACAAGTTTGTAAATGTAAAAATTTAATCTTATTTATTTTCTTTGGTGTTCTTTTGTAATATCTACTATTTATTTATATGTAAATGTTAACATACTAATTTTTCATGAATGTTTATTTCATCTACAAGTATTGTATTCAAAAGGCTTTTCCAAGTAGTGCAAATCTCATATATTGAGTAATAGATATCAAGATAAATTTAGTGAAATGTTTGTCTTTGATTATGATATTGTATACAAACTTTCTCTATTTTCAATATTTTATTATTCAATTTGTTCTTTAAAGTTGTTTAAATTGAGATTCTGTAGAGTAATAGTTGTTTGCTTTCTATATTTGATTAGGAATAAAGGGAAAATAAAGAGGATAAGAGAGTTAGAAACATAGCAATAGTATTAGTGTTTGGGATAAGGGAGTGAGAAACTAAAGATCAAAGTTTGAGTGGGTGGGTGGGATAGGTGGACATACAACATTAGTTATTTAAATTAACCAATATGTTGTTATGTATATTGGGTGTCAATTGTTAAAAAGTAAACAACATTTAATTTTTCTTTTTCAAAATTTTAGCAACATAGAAGATGTTAGTTTTCACATAATAAAAATCAATGTTGTTATATTTTATGATAGTTTAATGATAATTTAGAAACCAATGTTAAAACTATGTTAGTTTTGGCATGTAATTTCTTAAACACATGATGTCTATCAACTATTTTGTAATAGTGTAAATTAAAAATAATTGAGATATACACAATTTTATTAGTTTTTGGAAAACTATCAAAAAAAATCTTTTTAAATTTTAATGTATAAATGATTCAAGACAATAAATTTTCTTGCCAACCATGTCAATATATATACACACACTATAAGACAGTTTTCTTCTGGTCAAGGGGATGCCCTCTTCAACGCGAGGGAGCTAGAGAGAAAAGAAAAGGGGCCAAACAAAGGATTGCATTTGGCTCTGCATGGGACACCTACTAATCCCCATAATCAAATTAAAATTAGTAATGAAAGAGATTGATGATATCGAAAAAAACTTTAGGGTGAGAAAAAAGTATAATTCATGTGATTATTTTATTAAGATATTTGGGCTTTTTTACTATATTAAAAATTAGTATTTAAAACTTTAATAATGAGAAAAATATTTTTTTTTGAAAAATTATTTCTTTCAAATTCTTCATACTTAATATTAAATAAAAAAGATTTTTTTTCTTAATATTTTATAATTATATTTTATGAAAAACATGAAGAAATCATAAAATGACAAGAAAATGGCCATTTAATCATTTAACAACCACGTACGTAATTAATTATGAGGTGAACCAATCCTAACAGATAAATGAAACATATAAAACAGAAAGTTATTGGCCAGTTACGGAAAGCTTAAAATCCATTAGATTCTACATTGTTCTATTATACAAAATAAAAATAAATTTGATTGGCAGTTCTCTTGAAAATCACTAAAAAAGAAATAGCTTTTTTCCCACGTCATTTTCCGACGTCTTTCTGATGGCAAGCAATGAACGCCGAAAAGCTATCACAAAAGACATCGAAAATATTGTATAAATAAAAGAATTTAATTTTATGTTTTTCCTATGTTTTAGTGTGTCGAAAATTTCAACTCCGAACATCAGAAATATTCGTTGGCACATATTTTAAACTACAATGACACAATCAATTTACGACACTCACGGGCATTAGAAATATCCATGTAGGATGTCGGAACTTGATGGGTCATGATCTTCAACCAATGAAAAGAAAAAAAAAAAAAAAACCTTAATTTCAAACTTGGTAGGCCCCTTTTGGTTTCTGACGTCCTCAAACGTCGGAAAGCTGTCAGATAGCTTAAAATGGAGCCAGCAAAAATGCAACCCCCTTTTTCCCAATTTCATTTCTTATATTTGCCCTAATCCTTAATCCCTCAATAGCTCTGGGAGTCAACGGAGGAAAATGGTGCTCGTACTGAGTTTTTGCCCCAATTCATCGTGATTGCTCTCCCTCTTGCTCTACCACCGACCACCTCTTCCTTCTATTATTTTTTGTTTTGAGAGTTCCCACGAGAAAATTCTCTTGCATTAGCATCCGTTTTGAAAAGCTGTCCATTGTCGTATAATCTGGGAATATCAACTTCATTTGACACATGAGTGTGAACTTTGATTCGTATATCTTGATGGGAAAAAATATGTTTGCATATTCATTTTTTTTTCCTGGTTGTGATAAATCATTACAGTATTTTTGTATTCTTTTGGATAAAATCACCTATTGAACTTGTAATTGTTTGAATATAGAGGTTGGGTTTGTTTGTTGTTAAACTATGTGATAAAAGGAAAGCCTTTATTTAGGATTTTATGACTCATTAAGTACTTTAGTTAATCATAATAAAGTATTCTACTATTTATAATGTAGTTGAGATGTTTGTAACTTATGCTCAATTGGGTTATCAAGTTTTCTGTAAGTATTATGTCAATTGCAGATAGTATGGAAGAAAGAAAGAAAAAGGTTTATGGGAATTCTTATACGATAGTTTAAGCCCTTTACAATTTGAACCTTCTTAGTGTTATGGCATTCACTTTGTATCTACTCTATTCATACACATTTTTGGTTCTTTTTTCTTTCTATTCATGCATTCATATATGCATATTGATAATGTGTTTAACTAGCTGCACATGATGGACCCTTACCTAGAAATTTCCAAATTGAGTTCTTGTTGTAGATGTTTCCTTTGCTGAGATTTTGCCATTTGACAGCCAATTATCACCTCTTTTGTTGTTCGGGTTCATGGGCTTAAACAGCTAAACTATTACCTTTTTCCAGTTTTGCTTTTTGTTGGCATGAACTGTATCCAAGTTAATTCTTTCAACTTTTTCTTTTTTTTTTTCGCTGATTTGATAGTAAATCAGTAATTGAACTTAAAAGGGAAGGGGGAAGAGATTCTTTGTTTGCACTGTGGAAGGTGTCCTTGTATTGCTAAATTAAATAGTATGATGTTTGGACTATATTGGAAGAAAATGGCATTTTATGGTTTTTCACAATTAAAGGAAATGAATTTCTTTGACAAACCAGCTAGCATTTTGGAGCTTTCACTCGCATGAAGGATGTAACATTAGGTATTATTTCTGTGATTGTTGGGACAGTTCCTCTTTTCATTTTATTTGATAAGGATCTGGCGTGTATCATTCTCAAGTTTCTCTTTAGTTCAGGGCTTCCGATTACTTTTGTGAGATAATGGTGTATTATCATTTTGCTGGCATGTGAGAGACGTTTTTTTCCCAATGTGTATATATATATATATATATATAAGCTTGGAGCAATTAGGGAAAGCAGCTTGGAGTGAAGTCCGGGTGACGCACTTGCACTAGGTTTGGTACGATACAATGGAATTCAAAATGCAAGGAGACTGATAATGGTAAAAAAGAAAATTGTCTCTTTTGTTATTAATCATTAATTTTTTAAATATTTCCTGATTTCTTTTTATTTTCGGGTGCCTTAAGCTCAATCTCAACCAATAATTAGCATAATAAAACAGAACAGAACAAAATAAGAATATATTCTCTCGGTGCTCTATTTTCCCCGTCCGGTTCATTGTTTGCTTATGGTAATCTTGCTGATTACCTAAAATTTAAGGTAATTTCTCATTAAGTAATAGTTTCAAAACAATAACAGAGGGAAAAATTATAATTAACCATACTTTCTTAAAGTTGCCTTTGTGGTCACATATCATGCATTGCAGATACTGTGCATAATGGACAACAAGACAACTACAAAGTAAGGGAATGTGAGTGAACACATCAATATATAGGACTATTATAATTACAAAGGCATCATCATTTAGATTCACAGTCCTCAACCATATTATAATACTGCAATAAACATTTCATATTTGCAACAAGACTAGTTGATAGCTTGCACAGAATAATGTAGAAAATGCATTTTCCAAAAATATAGATAAGAGAAAAATTAGAGAGCTAAAAATATAAGGAAAGTGAAGTATCGAAAGGGAATAATGTAAGAATATGTTAAGATATGACTATAGTCTAATATAAAGTTCCCATGGACTACGCTACCAATCAATTTATAATTAAATATGCACTAGAGATCGATAAATATTATTACCAAACAAGTGGGTTTCTGCTTTTCACTTGTATGACCGTACATCTTGGAGTTTTTCTATTTGCTATGCACCTCTATAACTAGTTGCTTACATAAATCAAGATGTACCATTCTATAAAGTAGTTGAAGTATTAATATCAAACGATACGTACCCTTCTTCTTTAAACTATATGATACTTAATTGTTAATGCAAAAAAATATAGCTTTATTCCCTTCATAATTCAATGACAATAAACATGAGATAAGTAGCTATTATTAGCTACACCTCATCAGCACCAATTACATCGTTTTGACATTCAGTTTGTTTTCTTTTGTTGTGTATGAAGTAGGAAGCAAGTGGATGTTTCTGCCAACTACTATCCACTTTGATCAAGCGGTCCCATGTTATATTGAATTGTCTTTTTTTCAGCATTGTGCTCCTTTTCATTTTATAAACAATATTAAATTATGTTCCATTTCATTTTATATTGAATTATTTTTTTTAGCATTATGTTCTTTTCCACTTCATTCTTAGACATGATTTGTTTTTTCATGTTAAAAGTTCATTGGTTTTAGTCTCTTTTCTTTTTTCTTTTTGTTGGAAAAGGTTAGAGGCTTGGAACATGACCTCTGTCGAGGTCTTATGTACTATTGCAACATCTTAAGTGAAGTCACCAAGATGAGACTTAAGGATGGTAAGTTTGTATTCTCTTTATTTACATTGGTTTACATAAAAGCATATATCAAAAAGTCAAATCTCAATATTTAGAATTTATTGTTAATTTTCTCATTACATTTCTGTAATCACAATCTTATCTTCTACTTTTGCGCAGAAATAGAATACTTAAAAGGGCTCTTTTCAGGTGTGCTGTAAACGAAATTCGAGGAAGATCACAGTTTTGCAAGTAAAATTGGATTTCTGGTCTTTGTTATAGATTTGGGCAGTTTTCTTAATATGGATGTAAAATCCTTCAAATCAAAATTCAAGGATGAAAAGGAAGAACACGAGGAAGACTGTGAAACTGCATCATAAAACAATTTTTTGTTTAAATTGTTCAAATATTTGAAACTTTAGCAGGTTATTTCGTTGATTTATATGTGAACAATTGTTATATAATTTTGATTTATAATATATTTGAATTTGCATTAGTATATTTTAGATTAGATTTGGAGGGGATGTATAAATTGAAATTCTTTTGTTTTCTTTTGTTGTTTATGAATTAGGAAGCCAGTGGATGTTTCTGCCAACTACTATCCACTTTGATCAAGTGGTCCGATGTTATATTGAATTACTCTTTTTTCAGCATTGTGTTCCTTTCCATTTTATAAACAATATTAAATTACGCTCCATTTCATTTTATATTGAATTATTTTTTTTAGCATTATGTTCTTTCCACTTCCTTATTGGACATGATTTATTTTTTCATGATACAAGTTCATTTTTTTTATTTTTTGGTGAAAAAGGTCATAGACTTGGAACATGACCTCTGTCAAGGTCTTATGTACTATTGCAACATCTTAAGTGGAGTCACCAGAGATGGGACTTAAGGATGGTAAGTTTGTATTCTCTTTATTTACATTGGTTTACATAAAGTATATATCAACAACTCAAATCTCAATATTTAGAATTTATCGTTAATTTTGTCATTACATTTCTGTAATTATAATCTTGTCTTCTATACTTTTGCGCAGAAATAGAATACTTGAAAGCTCTTTTCAGGTGTGCTGTAAATGATATTCGAGGAAGATCTTGTGGTCTTTGTTATGGATTTGGGCAGTTTTCTTACTATGGATATAAAATCCTTCAAATCAAAATTCAAGGATCACAAGGAAGAAAACGGGGAAGATTGCGAAACTGCATCATGACACAATTTTTTATTTAAATTATTCAAATATTTGAAACTTTTGAGTAGGTTATTTGGTTGAATTCTATATGGGCTATTGTTATATAATTTTGATTTCTAATATACTTCAATTTGTATTTGTATATTTTAGATTGGATTTGTAGTAGGATGTATAAATTGAAATGCAATTTTAGATTTCATAATCAAGTGCCAAAAAATTTTTAAAAAAATAGTTTTTTTGTGCCACATCAGGATCCTAGACGGCTGAGGGTGTTGGAAGAGTATCATGTCATATCCACCTCATTAGCAGTGTTGATTTGGCAATACCATTGCATTATATCCAACGTCTATGGACGTAAAAAAAATATGACGCGTTAGTGCCACGTCAACACTCGCTGGCAATGTAGCAATGCCATATCATCACTTCTAATGTCTTTGGACGTCAAAAATATGACGTAGCAATGCCACATCATCAAAAGTTTCGTATATTTTCGATGTTTATAGCCGCTGGAAATGATGTCGAAGATTTTCGACAGCAGTTCCGACGACACCCCCATAGACGTCAGCAATTTCAATGTTCAAATACATCAGAAGTGTCGTTGGAAATTTTCGATGGCATTTCCAACGTCCATGTCGAAAAGGTTCCAACGAGTTAAATAGCAACGTCCATTTGGATGTCATAAATTCGTCAGAGATCGATGTTTTCTGATGGATTTTCGACGCTCTTGGACTTCGGAAAACGAAGTTTTTTTTTTGTAGTGAATAAAAAGGAAACAATTCTTGACTTGAAGCTAATGGTGGATAACTGAATTAAGATAGAGAAGATAGAGTAATAAAATTTTAAAGGTTATCTCCGTTTCTTATTATTTATCATAAATAGCTAATTTTACACAGTTTAATAAAATATCTTTTCATTCCTTTTTATGAATTATATTTTTAAAAAATATATTTTTTCATTTATTATTTTAAAACTCTAATAAAATATTATTTTTTTTATTTTTATCCTTCTTTTTTATTTATAAATATTTTATTATTTTATATTTTTAACCCACTTATATTTATTCAATCGTATTTTTCTTTCTTTTTTTAATTATCTTAAAATTCATGTATAAAGTGTAGTCTTGAAAATTTTATTATAAATAAATAAATTAAATAAATTTTTTAATATTTATGAAATCAGTTAATCGCAAATATAAAAAGAAATAGAGGAAGTAGTTTGATTTATCTATTTTTAGTAAATTTTTTATAATTATATTTTTTACATAAAATTTAAAATGATTAAAAAAAACTATGATAAAAAATATAAATGTATTGAGAATATGAAATAAAAAAATATTTATTAATAAAAAAATTAATACCTAATTGAAACGTTAAAACAACAAATAAAAAGGAGCATACATTTCTTTAAAATGTAATAGTTAATAAAAAATAGAGGGGTACAACAATGACGTCATATTTAATAAGTATTATTTTTAATAAGTATTATTTAAGGTTAATGTATGATAATTAAGAAATGAAATATATAATATTAATTTTGAGAGAGATAAATTATAATTTATTAATATATTTTTTATTAAAAATTAATTTATAAGTAAAATTATTGAATATTCATTTAAATCATAGAGATAGTATTTGAAAGAAAATAATAAATACATTTTTTATTTTTTAAAATGATAAATAAATAAAAATATTTTTTCAATAATACTTGAAAAAGAAACAATGGAAGGAATATTATTATCTATTCATTAATTTTATGAAATTCATAACTTTTAAAATATTAAAAATTACGAAAACTGATTATTAGCTTTTATCAATAGTAAAAACTGTAATCGATCAATCATCAGTTTTCAATTTCAACGTTTTAAAATTAAGAAAAAGAGTTTTTTTTTTTTTATGCGTCTAATCCCCCAAAAACTACGCACCCCTTTCGCAGCAACAGTAATCTTAAGTCAAAACGTCAGCAGCCGAAGTACACAAGCACGAATGTTTTCCCACGCTCCACCTAGCGCGTGACTCCACATCTGTCCGTCATACTCCACGCTATTTAAACGCAATACCAGACCTGCAATTCAACTCGCCACTGTCCAAATAATCCACAAACCTATTATCCTATTATTATTCCCAAGCCCCATGCCACAACAAATGACCTTGCTTCTCATAGCTCCGTTCCTCCTTCACATACTCTTCACCACCGTACCATTGCCGGCATCAGCCGCCAGTGGCCAATGGCAGTTGCTCCAAAACAACATCGGCATTGTGGCCATGCACATGCAGCTCCTTCACAATGATCACGTCGTCATCTTCGACCGAACCGACTTCGGTTTATCCAACTTAACATTGCCTGATGGCAGATGCCGCGTAAACCCAAATGAATTGGTGGTGAAAATGGACTGCACGGCCCACTCCATCGAATACGACGTCCCATCCAATACTTTCCGGCCATTGTTCGTGCAGACCAACGTGTGGTGCTCATCCGGTGCGGTAGCGCCTGACGGCAGTCTGATGCAGACCGGTGGCTTCAACGACGGCAGCCGTGCCGTGAGGATTTACAATCCATGTCCGACCTGTGATTGGAAAGAAGACGCTTCCGGCTTGGATGCTCGAAGATGGTACGCATCCAATCATATTCTGCCAGATGGACGGCAGATTGTCATCGGCGGCAGAAAGGAATTTAACTACGAATTCTATCCAAAAACAGATGCAACGGCGAAGAATTTATACAGTTTGCCATTTCTCTTACAGACAAATGATCCTAAAGTCGAGAACAACTTGTACCCGTTTGTTTTTCTAAACGTGGACGGCAATTTGTTTATCTTCGCCAACAATAGAGCTATTTTGCTGGATTATAATAAGAACACGATCTTGAAGACTTACCAGCATATACCAGGTGGAGATCCTAGGTGTTATCCTAGTACTGGTTCAGCGGTTTTGCTGCCATTGAATTTGAATGCAAAGTCTATAGAAGCTGAGGTTTTGATTTGTGGTGGAGCCCCGAGAGGCTCATACGAGCAGGCAAAAAGGGGCAAATTTCTCGGAGCCTTGAATACCTGTGCCCGAATGAAAATCACTGACCCGAATCCACAATGGGTCATCGAGGAAATGCCTGGAGCTAGAGTCATGAATGATATGGTCGTGCTTCCAAACGGCAACGTTCTGATCATCAACGGAGCAGCTCTCGGAACAGCTGGGTGGGAGTTCGGGCGAAAACCGGTGCTGAACCCGTTTTTGTACAAGCCCAATGCCCCATCCGGGTCACGGTTCGAATTGCAAAACCGGTCTGACATTCCTCGGATGTATCACTCGACCGCGGGTTTGGTTCGCGACTGTCGCGTGCTTGTCGCCGGCGGCAATCCTCACATATATTACAATTTCACAAATGTGTTATTCCCGACGGAATTGAGGCTGGAAGCATTTTCTCCGTCGTACTTGGAGCCTCGGTTTTCGAATTTACGTCCAAAAATCCTCATTCCTGGTTCCCAAACAAAGCTGAAGTATAATGAGAAATTGAAGATAGGATTCCAGGTTACGGGAACATTGGCGCAGGATTCGGTGTCGGTGACAATGTTGTTGCCGCCGTTTACAACACACTCGTTCTCACAGAATCAGAGAATGTTGGTTCTGATAAGAAACAGAGTGATAAGCTTGGGTCAATCTACGTATCAAGTGGAGGTGACATCACCTGGCTCAGCAATTCTGGCCCCACCAGGTTATTATCTTGTGTTCGTGGTTCATCAAGAAATTCCCAGCGAGGGCATTTGGGTCCGAGTGCTCTAATTTAACCATTCTGTACAATAGTATATTCAATCGATTTCTAATTATCCCATTTCATTTCATCGATCCTGAATCTGTTTGGCAAATCCAGGGCGTTACGTGTTCTCATGGTTTTCTTACGTTAGGACGTACATAGGAGGAAAAGCAATAAAGAAAATTTGTTACTATTGATACTTCCTTTATTTTCCTGTTTACAAATTTTTTCCAATGTAAGGGGATCAATGAAGTATATGATGGAGGGAATTTATTTTCCATCAGGTGTCTTTGTTCAGTTTGCATGCCAATTAAAGTTATTTTAAACGCACTTCTCAACTTGATGGCAGCTAAAATTTTTACTCCTGAAATTTTTATACGTTGCATACTCAGCATTAGAGTAATAATCAAATCAATTCTGGCTCTACGTTAAAGATTATTGAAAATAATTAATACTTGATATAATATCAAAATCTCTTAAACTAACAAATTAGAAGTTCAATTTCTACCGCCACCAATATATTAAACTTTTGAAAACAATTGATACTCGATACTTAATTCATTGGTATAACGTCACTTGATTATGGTGTACTGAAGTTCTCAAAAATTAGGCAAATTAAAAAAAAAATGTTAGAAATTTAAGTTGAGTAAATACCTCTTTTAATTTTTGATTGATTGCCTCTTTATCAATTTTGTGCCTAAAAAAATTGAGTATCATTTTAGCCGTAACTGATAATTTAATGTAATATTTTAGTCCTTCAATCAAAATAAATGTTAAAAAATAACAGTATTAATAATTTGATATTATTATTCCTATTTTACCCCTCATTACTTTATCTATTATTATGTTTCTACACTTTCAAATGATGGATTATAAATAATTTAGCATTATTACTACTTTTATATCTTTATTTAAAAATGAATCTATAACTCTTCTCATATTTTTATAAGATTAAAAAAAATCTTAAAAGCAAAAAGATAAAAGTAGAATATAGGGAGAACCTATTTTTTTTTTCCAAAATCAAAGAACAATAACAAAAAAGAAACTGTAAATTAAGAGAATATAAATTAATCCATTGATTTTGAATCAGGAGAATGAAAAAGAAAACAATGCTTCCAAAATTTTAAATCAATGTGTTGGCTTCTCCTCCTTCAATTTGCAATTTTTCTTGTAATTATTCTCTAATTTAAATATAAAAATAGGTTCTTTTTATCTTTTGATGTCCACCTTTAGCTTATAAGATTTCTTCAATTTTATAAAAATATACAAGAAGTTATAAAATTTCCTTTTTTTATAATAGAGAGAAAAGGAATAATAATGTTAAATCATCTATTATCTATCATTTGGGAGTGTAAAAATAGAATCATAAAGAAAGTAAAAAAGATAAAATAGGAATAATAATAACAAATTATTTATTTTTTTATAATTTTTAACATTTATTTTGATAGAAAAATTAAAATAATACACTAAATCATTAGTCAAAGATCAAAATAATAATGAAATTCTTTGACGAATGACATTGATATAAAGGCAATTTATTAGGGATAGAGGTATTTACTCGATTTGGGGTCTACTTAGATGACATGACAGTATAGAATATCATATGATAAGTTAACATGATAGTATAGTAGATGATAATAAAGGAATAGAATATAATAGTATTCAATATTTAATAGACAATTGTATAAGAAGATGATAGTGTTAAATTAATACTATTCATTATTTGTTATATGATGTATATAAGATAGATAGTATTATAAAATATTTGCTTGGACAAAATTATCCCTAATATAATTAAGTTTAAAAAAGAAAGTAGACTTCATCATCTTTTTACTATACTTTAGTGATTGTAACTTCTTTAATATTTTTATCAACAATTTAATTATTAATAATTATTTTTATGAATTTTTTTAAACTTTTTGGATCCACTAACGCTAACCTATACATCATAACAAGTTATATTATTTTAAGTTGAAGGTATAAATCAGTAAAAAAATTGAAAGTATAAATAGTTCAAAATATAAATAATGCTAATGTTATTATGAAAAAATTAATAAAAGGATTATTATATTTAAACAATTATTATTAATTTTATGTCCAAAATTATAAAGAAAAAGGAAAAAGTCTATTACCACCCTCAGGCTTCTTGTGTTGCTAAAGATGAAAAGGAAGAAAAAGTGCAAAATTAGTGGTTTGGGCATTCATTAGAAGAGTAAAAAGGGAAAGAGTGCGCAAAAAAAAAAGGCTTTATCCTAGTCGGTCTATAATATCATTTCTTTAGAGTGATAATAATTTATCTGGTTTAAAGAGTATAAATTAATTTAATTGTATAATTTAGTATTCCAAAATCAAATGTAAATATTAAACATAGGTTAAAATATTATAGTATACAGTTATAGTGTCAGCCCTCTCCCTTGCCAAACGACCGGGCCCTTACGTTCGATGCAAGGAGAAGCTTGGAACATGAAAACATTCGTCAGCTTCATTTGTCAGTTAATGTCGGAGAGTGTATTTCTAGTTGGTTTTCTTGGCTTCTTTTATATGTGAAAACAATCTCACTCCTCTTAGTGTGAAAGTGTAGACAATTGGTTTCCTTTTGGTGTGAAAGTGTAAACAATTCGTTTCCTTCGCATGCTAGATTTTGTCGAGAACAGAAACGACAAGGCAACCATGATGAAGGGGACATTATTGCAACCAGGCAAAATACACGTAAAGCCAATGGTAATTATATCATGATTGACAAAAGCGGCCAAGAAAATGTTATTACTTGTAAGTTAGGTATTCGTAGATACTTCTAAAATTTTAAAATTTAAGTGATATGATAAATTTTAAAATTATTAAATTAAAATTATTTATTTTTAATAAATATAATCAAATAATTTTAATTTAATAATTTCAAAACTTTTAAATTACTGTAGAATTTATATTTAATTAACTTAGAATTCGGTGGGATGGATTCACAATCTACACCTAAACTTACACCGTAAAATGATTTTTTTTTTCATGAAATGCATTGTTAGGTTTAAAACCTAATCCTGTGAATTGTCCCCATAAAGCTTTATATTTGATATTTCATCAATAAACTTTAAAATTGACACAAAATATATAATCATGAAAGAAATGTTAACTAATTGATTGAATTCTTATTAGTTGCTTGATTTTTCTTTAATTTATTATAGAAGATGATTATTATAGTCACATGTAGATTGATTGAAATCACATTTTCACATTAAACAGTAACCAAAGAACAAGGAAGACATACGGAAATCGTATCTAAAAAACAAAGAAAACCAATATAACTTGCAAAATACAAATAACTAAACTAGGTAAACAAATAACAAAAAGTAAAAGAGAATACGATTATCCATTTTGGAAGTATCTAGGAAGTTGTCCTTGCTCCGATAATTTCTTCCACAAGTGTTGATATTCAATAGTGAATCTCTGCAATCGATAGCTTCCAACTATTATATGTAAAACTTTAAAAGTGAGACTGCGTACCTTCAAAGCCTTCCAAATTTTCTTATTTGAATGAGATTTGTAAGATAATGCATAGGTAATTTTTTAATTGCTGAAATGATCCTCTTTTAACCTCATTGGATCTGCACAACCATATTCATGTGTACTTTCCTGCTTCATCATATTTTGGTGTTTCTTCTACAACTCAAATTCACACTACAACAAAAAACAGTAATAACGACGACACTTTTAGCGGTGACAAAATTTCGGTCGTCGCTAAAAGTATTTCCGGCGACTATTGTCGTCGGAAAAAATGGAAAAAACTTTCAGAGGTAACATAATTGGGGGGCGGGAAGAAATAGGCTTTTAGCGACGACAAAAGTCGTCGCTAAAAGCCTAAAAAAATTTAGGCGGGGAAATTTGGCATTCGGGTGGGAAATTTTGCCCTTCAGTGACGACAAAGTCATCGCTGAAAATGCAAGGCTTTCAGCGACGACATTGTCGTCGCTGAAGTGTGCACAATCAACGACGACGACGTCGTCGCAGAAGGCTAATGGCATTCACGACGATTATGTCATCGCTGAAAATTTCAATTTTCAGCGACGATATTGTCGTCGCTGAAGGTTGACCCTTCAGCGACGACATAGTCATCGTAGAAGGCCAAACATTTTCAACGACGACTCGGTCGTCACTGAAAGTCCCATTTTTAGCGACGACATTAGTCGTCGGTAAAAATAAACTTTTAGCGACGACACTGGCTTTTAGCGACGACATTGTCGTCAGTGAAAATAAACTTTCAGCGACAACAATGTCGTCGCTGAAAAAAAATTCGGTCGTCGCTGAAAGCTTCAGCGACGACCGAATTTTTTTGTCGTCGCTGAAAGCAGGCAGAGGCTATTTATTCCCCGCACCTCCTCCCTCCTCATTTGCGCGTTTGAAATTTCTGGACCTGAGGTAAGTTCCTGAATTCTCTCTCTTTTAATTTTTTTAATTTTAGTATATTTATTTTTTATATATGTTGATATGTATTAATTTTGTATGTTATATCTTTTAATTTGTTAGTTATTATTAGCACTTTGCTTAGTTCGTGGAGAGTATTCAGAGTTGATCAAAAGATTTTTACCATTGAGGTACGTAAATAGAAAAGTATAATTTTTTTTGTGTACTAATATATTTAATTTATTCAAATAGTTTACAATGAATTAATGGAATTGATAGTATGTTTAATTTAATATGAAATTTTGTATTATTTAATTTTGCATATTGTAAATTTTAAATTTATTTATGTAAATTTAACTTAGCATTAATTTTATAAATATAAATTTGATTATTATTATATATGCATCTCTCAATTTACAATTTTGAAGTATACAATATATGTGTAGATTATTCATTTAGAATAATGTAAGATAAAATAGTTATGATATTTTATTCTCAAAATTTAAAATTTGTGATGCAATTTAAGAAATTTCAAACTTACTAGATTTGATGAAATAATGTAAGATAGAAAATTAGAATAAATATATTAATCTATCTTAGAAAATAAGAGATTACGATAATATAATCTCTTTTTTAATTGAGATTGAAACATAACAATTCAAATTGTATTATTTGCACCACATACTAAGAAAAATTCAATTAAACTAGAGACTACATAAAAATAAAATCCTAACAATCAAAATTATAATATTTACATTACATAAAAATTAAAAATTTTAAAACACTAGGAAGTTCGCATGAAAATCACCCCCCTCTTGGATAAAATAACATTTACTTAAATAAAGAAGCTAAATTGTGCATCTTATAAATAATATACACCTTATAAAACTAAACTTACTTAAATTTACAACTAGGAAGTCCGTACACAAAATATAAAATTTATGATGCAATTTAGGAAACTTCAAACTTATTAGATTCGATGAGATAATGTAAGATAGAAAATTAGAATAAATATATAAATCTATCTTAAAAAATAAGAGATTACAATAATATAATCTCTTTTTTAATTGAGATTGAAACTTAACAATTTAAATTGTATTATTTACACCACATACTAAGAAAAATTCAATTAAACTAGAGACTACATAAAAATAAAACCCTAACAATCCAAATTATGATATTTGCATTACATAAAAATTAAAATTTTCAAAACACTAGGAAGTTCGCATGAAAATCACCCCCCTCTTGGATAAAACAACATTTACTTAAATAAAGAAGCTGAATTGTGCATCTTATAAATAATATACACTTTATAAAACTAAACTTACTTAAATTTACAACTAGGAAGTCCGTATTCATAGTATACACCTCTTTATAAAGAAGCTAAATTGTGCACCTTATCAATATAGTAAAGTAGATGATACTTTTGAATTCCTAGAAGCTTATTGTGAAACATAACGGTTGTTATGAATATTTAGAAAAATCAATAATCTACATAATAAGTTACGTAAATAACAGTACTGACACTTAAACAACGATACTCATAAAATGTTGTATTGTTAATTTTAATTATTGTAAATATATTTTTACAATAATTTAAAATAGAACTACATTTGCATTTAAATTATAAGCTTAGACCCGTTCAAGGGTTGGATGTTTTCTGAACATCAATCAACCCTTGAATTGTCCTGAAAAGTTGGACAATTTGAGATGTTATCATGTAATTATTATTAACAATTTATCGGGCTCTTGTTTGATATTGTGGAAATATCTTAGCATCCTAACTGTTCTTCGGGTATAAACTATACACGTGTATAGTTTAGGCACTTGGAGAACCATAGGGAGATGCTGCCGAAATTTCTGCACGAGTCAATCGATGAGCGTGGATAAATTGAAAAAAATAATAACTATAGAAATATCTCGAATGGGATAGGATCCTACCCTTTAAAATTGGAGTGATACGGTGCATTTAGGGTGACTGTCAAATATTAATCAACATACTTTATTTCACCTACAGCAATTTCCTTCCTATTCAGTAATACAATGTCTGTCGATAAAAGTTGGATTCATCTACCAAATCGATTGTCGGATGAGTATTGGAATGGTGCAGTAAGATTTGTTCAAAGAGCCAAAAACTTTGCTGATGAAAGGGGTATGGTAAGATGTCCATGCAAAAAGTGTGTGAATTTAATATTCCAGCCATTACTAACATTGGAGGCGCATATTATAGATAATGAATTTCATCCATTATACATAAATTGGGTACATCACGGTGAAGCAAATGTTTCGACTTCTAAAGGAACTAGTGGGATATCTCCTAACAATAGAGATGAGCTGGCAGATATTATACATGATTTCATTGGCCCTGAGGCAACTGAAGTTGATTTTCACAATGACGAGTACAGGTGTGAGAATGCGGCTGACGAAGACATTGGAACAAAATATAGTAACTGTGATAACCTATTCGAGCAAGTAGAAACAGAGTTGTATCCAGGTTGCACAGCATTTTCAGCATTGAACTTCTTGGTCAAACTTATGCATTTGAAGGTTCTGCATAAGTGGACAAACAAATCATTTAATGCTCTTCTTCGATTATTAAAAGAGGCACTTCCAAACGATAATAAATTGCCTGATTCGTACTATAGTGCAAGGAAATGGCTCAACAAGTTGGGGTTGGGGTATGAATCAATCCATGTATGCAAACATGATTGCGCACTTTTTTGGAAAGATCATGCTTCTAAAGATAATTGTCCAATTTGTGGGGAGAGTCGATGGGTAAATAAAACTACAAAAGGAAAGAAGGTGCCCCAAAAAGTGGTTCGACATTTTCCTTTAACTCCTCGACTACAGCGTCTATATCGGTCGAGACATACTGCAAAAAACATGATATGGCATCACACAGGAAAATCAAAAGAAGATGGAGTAATGCGACATCCCGTGGATTGGAAAAGCTTGGCAGGAGTTCGATAAGAGGTATCCTAATTTCTCCGTTGACCTACGAAATGTCAGGTTGGGTTTAAGTGCAGACGGATTTAATCCTTTTAGTGATAGGAACCTATCTTATAGCATGTGGCTAGTGGTTATGACTACTTATAACTTGCCACCATGGATATGCATGAACTAATCTTTTTTCATGTTGACCCTATTAATCCCAGGGTCGCAATCACCAGGTAAAGATATCGATGTGTTCTTACAGCCGATTGTAGAAGAGTTGAGGGATCTCTGGGAAAGAGGAATTGAAACTCGAGATGCAAATACAAATACGGTGTTCAATATACGGGCAGCATTGCTCTGGACTATTAATGATTTTCCTGCTCGAAGTAGTCTATCCGGATGGAGCGGGCAAGGATACAAAGCATGTCCTATATGTAATTCGGATACTCCGTCGATTCGAGTTAGAGGAAAAATAGCTTACGTGGGTCATCGTCGTTGGCTTCCAAGAAGTCACACATGGAGAAATATGAAGGAATTCAATGGAAGGTCGGAGAGGAGACCCCCTCCTCGACCTCTTACCAATAATATTATCATGGAACAGTTGGCCAGAGTGCCACAGAGACTTCCAGGAAAACATGCTGAATTTGGTGGTGTAAAGTGAAAGAGAGGTGCTGACGAACTTAATTGGAGCAAGAGAAGTATATTTTTTAATCTTCCTTATTGGCCAACAATGAACTTAAGGCATAACATTGACATCATGCATGTTGAGAAAAATGTATGTGATAGCATCTTGGGTACATTATTGGAGATTGAGCACAAAATAAAGGATACAGACAATGCAAGACGAGATTTGGCAGACATGAAGATAAGGCCTAACTTGCATTTGTATGAGTAGAGGGGTTAACTTTTCAAGCCACATGCTGGATATACGCTTAACCAAGAAGAGCGGAAACGATTTTGCCAATATATAAAGAATGTGAAATTTCCAAATGGCTTTGCTGGGAGTCTTAGTAAGAATGTCACAGATCGTGACCTGAAGTTAAAGGGGTTGAAATCACATGATTGTCATGTTATTATGCAAAGACTGTTAGAACCAGGTGTCCGGGCTTTTTTGCTAAAGGAATTATCATATCCACTTGTCGAGTTATGCAATTTCTTTAGTCAAATATGTGCTAGAACTCTTAACAGGGAGGATATTCTGCAAGCCAAACAAGACATTATCATAATTTTGTGCAAGCTTGAGAGGATATACCCCCCAGCATTTTTTGATATAATGGTTCACTTGGTGATGCATCTGCCAGATGAAGCATTGGAAGGAGGACCCGTTCATTTTCGGTGGATGTACCCATATGAGAGGTATACAAAAAAGTTAAAGGATTACATTCGAAATCGTGCTCGACCGGAGGGTTCAATTGCAGAAGGATATATTGTTGATGAGGCGTTAACGTTTTTCTCCATGTATTTGGAAGGAGTGGAAACTAGATTCAACCGCTCTGATAGAAATCAAGATGTAACACCTAGTCAAACAAGAAGGACATTGTCGGTGTTCCAGTCCCAATGTCGACCGATAGGGAAGAAGACAATTTCTCATTTCGATAGGAAGGATCGGGATATTGCAGTATGGTACATCTTGAATAATTGTACTGAGATTGAAAAATATCTCCAGTGAGTATCTTAAACTTCAGTTATGTTCTTCTCCCTTTTGTGATTACAATAGACTAAGATTGTTATGTTCAACAGTGAGCATCGATTGGAACTCGAACGAAGTGGTGCTGAAGATATTGATAACTTACAGAGAACCAAATTCCCCTCCTGGTTTTACTCGAAGGTAAGGATTTTTTTCTTCCCAAATCCATTGAACGGATATCTTAAATATTGTTCATTTCTCTTATTGATATTTTAATTTAATTCTTGGAATAATTGCTACTTTTGTAGATGTACTATTTACATAGGAACGGTTCCCCAGAGGCCACCGAAGAGTTACTGTCATTAGCATCCGGTCCCAGTTTCACTAACATGGTATAATCTGCGTGTATTGTGAATGGAGTACGTTTTGTAGCCAAAGCTCGGGATGAGAAGCATAAAACGCAAAATAGTGGCATTTATGTTCCGCGGATTGATGGCAACATGTTTTATGGTGTACTGGAAGAAATAATTGAGTTGACTTATTTAAATAAGTATAATGTGACTTTATTTAAATGCAAGTGGTATGACACTGATCCTACAAAGAAGAAACTTTATACTGACAAGAATATCACAAGTATCTCCATCAACGGACAATGGTACAAGGATGATCCTTACATACTTGCTACTCAAGCAAAACAAGTGTTTTACATCGAGGATCTCCTTAATGGACCAAATTGGAGGGTCGTCCATAATATGGTGCATCGCGATATATGGGATCTACCCAGTGATGGAGATAATGCACAAGACTTGTTATTTCTGCAGGATAGTAACTCGTCCAACTTCAACCTCACAGTTGATCTGGGAGATTTCAATCTAGTACATCTAGGTAATAAAAGAAATAGTCCTTCAATCGTTCCAACACACAGGAATGTTGGACCTGGTGCTCATGGAGAAGACACCTTCATCGATGATGACGAGAGCCTTGAAGACGAAACAATTAATGATTATATGGATGAAGAGCCCACACAATCTGATAATGAAGGAGAATCCGATGACCATCAGTCTGTTAGGTTCACCGACACTGATTCTGATTAGGAAAAAAATAACATATTCAAACTACAACTACAACTCATAATTGTGTAAGCATGATTATTAAAATAATAAATATGATTGTAAGAGATTGAACCATTTCATCCTTCAACTGGACATTGAGTTCTTTTTAATTACTTATATGATGTGTATTATTTTAGTTATGGCGGATGTCGAGGCACGATACCACAGAGGTGACACTGGAGGCGACCCACCGGAGCGAACCAGCCATATTTCATCTCAGTGTGAGGGCTCAGGTATTTGTTATTAATTATGCATACCTAAGCTTGATTAAATATTATGTTTATTTTGTTAATATTTTTCTTTATTAAATAAAGTAGCACCTGCTAAGAAGAGGGGGCCGAACAGGTCCCTAAGACTGCATGAGAAGATTGGCAGGGGTGGAGGCAGATCGGTGCCTGTACAGTTTGATACGACTGGTACATGGCATGCGGTTGGTGAGAATGCCAGTCATCTCCCTCGTGATATTGGTAGCATGATCCGCGCCCACGTGCCGCCCTATTATAAGTCATGGCGGGCTGTACCTCAGGAGATTCGAGATAAAGTTGTGCAGGAGGTTTACGTAAGTATCCATTTCCTTTTGAATTAATGTCTTTGAGATTGAAATTTCTAAATATATGACTTATAAATTTATTAAATGTCTTATAATGTAGTCCCATTTCGAGTTCGAGGGCATCTCCGAGGGTGATCGGGATAGAGCACTCTCTGGTTTGATGCGGACTGCTGCCAACCTATACTGAGATTGGAAGTACAGGTTGAATAAGTATTTCTTAGAGCATGGAGGTAATCGATACGAGGAGTATGACTTGGATCGAGCTCGACGTTGTGTGCCTCGGTTTATCTCACTGCAGACATGGCAGAGGTGTGTGGATTTCTTTGATAGTGACGAGTACAGGGTAAGTATGATATTTTATGGTATTATGTCAGTATTTCATATTTAGTAGATTGTGAACATTAAAATTTAACTTTTTTCTCTTAATTTGCAGGAGTTGTCTGCAAGAAATACAAATAATAGAGCACAGAAGGTCATGAATGACCGGCATGGGTCAAAGTCTATTGTTGCACATCGCTTTGATAAGGTAATTTAAATTTTTTTCTATCTTTTTTAAATATATCCATTTGTTAAATAGCATTACTACCTTTCATCCTTTTTTTTGTTGCAAAAATTGAACAGAGAAACAGAGATACTGGTGAGCTGCAGTCGGTGCCCGATAACTTTAGGGACCGACACACATACAGGTCGGGGGAGTGGGTGCATCCGATCCCTCAGGGGCAACATGTAAGTTGTTTGAATTTCATAATTTAAATAAAATTTTACAAATATATCTTCTAAGATAGATTTCTTATTACTTTTTTTTAATAATTTAAGGCAAGGATGACTGAGCTCATGACTCAGCATGTACAGTCTAGTGTATCATCCACTAGCTTGCCTACGACTCCTATACAGTTAGATGAGGCTGCCATCGCCGATGAGGTACTTGGCACTCGTCGAGGGTACAGGAAGGCTGTTGGGCGTGTACTTGCTGGTCAGACTTATCGTTCGATGGGGACTTCTAGCACAGCGACGAGCTCACAGGCCGTGTCTCAGGTCGGTGAGTTGCAGGAGCAGTTACACCAGAGTCGGGAGTAGGTTAAGCAGAGCCAGCTATTGATTCAGCAGCAGCAGCAGCAGATTATACAGCAGCAGGAGATTATGCAGCAGCAGTTTGGGACTTATCTCACTAAGATGACCTCGATCCTTAGACAGCAGGGTATCGTCCTACCGCTGCCTCCATTTGCTGCTGCTACACTGCCTGGGCCGAGTAGATTTGCGCCTGCACCTACCACTCAGCCGCCACCGTCATTTTATCATCCTCGTAGTCAGGATGATGATGATGATGATGACGACGACGACCACGGTGCACTGTGATTTTGCACCTCCCTACTTCCCCATAATATTTTTTGTTTATGTATTTTTATATTTTCTATGTGTGCACATTTACATAGATGATGTATATATATTAGTTTATTTATATAAATATTATTTTTACCATTGCTTTATGAGTATTAATTTTTTGTGTTGGATCAAATTGTTAAACATTATTAATAATACTATTGATATATTATAATTATATAATTTATATTAAAATAAATTAAATTAAATTTAAATAAATTATTAAACGGGTCAAGTAAATTAAAATAAAGAACATATAATTTGAAATATACAACAATTTAATTTTAAATTTTTAAAAAAAATTTAAAAAACTTTTAGTGGCGACAATTGTCGTCGCTGTAGGTCATAAGTCGTCGCTGAAGGTCAAGCTTTCAGCGACGACAATTGTCGTCGCTGAAAGTTTAGTCTTCAGCGACGACAATTGTCATCGCTGAATGCCTGACCTTCAGCGACGACAATTGTCGTCGCTGAAAGCTTGATCTTCAGCGACGACTTATGACCTACAGCGACGACAATTGTCGTTGCTAAAAATTAAATTTCAAATTTTTTTGAAATTTGAAATTATTTTCTGCGATGACTTTGTCGTCACAAAAGGTCCATCTTTTAACGACGACAAATTGTCGTCACTAATGACCTCTTCAGGCACGAATCTACACCAACGACATTTTTAACGATGACTTTTTCTTTTGCGACGACCGAGAACTTTTTAGCGACAACAAATGTCGCTGCTAAAAGTCTTTTTTACTGTAGTGTCATGATAGGTTGTATTAGCCTTGAACTTCCAAATACCACCATTAAAAGTTGATTGCAATTTTGTTAAATGTAGAGTTGTAGTAGTCTACAAGATGGTATCCTAACTAGTTGGTGAGCTATAGAAGGGAGCAAAATTGGACTACCACAACAAAAGGATCCTTTCAAATTTTGAAAGTAAAATGGACAGCGCTAGAAATTATCACAGCCAATTTTTAAAAGTGGAGTTTATTGCAATAAGATTTAAAGTGTCTTATTTGTTGGCAATTTGAACAAAACCAACTAATTCTTTTTTTTTGTGAAATTTTAAGTGAATATTGTTTGCATCATCAAGAACAAAGACATCAAATCACTAAGCAAAAATAAATATGTGTAGCACAGCACTAACAAAGTAGTATGTAACTTGGAGTTGAATGACCACTAACGAAGAGTCTAATTTTTAAAGTTTTAAGTGTTGTTCCCGTAGTGTCTATAAATTTGTAGTCACTTGATTTATTTTATAATTAATATTCTCCAATTATAGAAACAATTCTTCACTGCTAGTTTGATAGCACTAATATAGCATTGTTGATAGATGTTGATTAACAAAAACACTGATATCTATTTTAACTTGATGAAATTTTTTTAAATTATGCAAAAATCTAAGATAACATTTAAAAAAAACTAACATTTAAAACTTGCACAACAACTTTCAAAATTAGTTGTACATTAAACTATTTTCTAAAAGACATTTCAAAAGTTTCATTAAAAATAACAAAAGCATAGGACATCAATCTTTGTTAACAACTATTGTCTAAAAGGCATTTAAGGAGTCGCATTAAAGTTACAAAATCATAAGATGGTAATTTTGTTTAATAATCAATGTCTATTTTTTCCTATATATTTTCACTCGAACTTTCCTATATAAATTCTTCTAATATCTCTCCAATTTATTCTCAAGTATAATGAGTTTAGCCTATAACATTACTACTAATCTCTTAATTCATTTTTATTAACTTTAAAAAAGTTACAAGCATTGATTCTATGATTGAAAAGAAAAGCTTTCTGCTAATTAAAAGAGGCACCACCCTTTTTCTCACCCAAATTGCAAAAATTAGTCATATCCCTAACCACTAGCCATGGGTTTGCCATATTAGCATTTATGTCTTTTAAGTTATTCCATTGGACATTTTTCAAATCTAAATTAAGAACCAAATACACAATGGTCAAGAGCCAACCGTTACTCAAAATCAATCATTAACAGTTCCAAACTACCCCATTACTTTTCCAGGCCACCTAAATACCTTTAGAAAACCATCATCCTTCGCTAACTTTCATTTGTCAAAAGCTTAATTTCTAAAATAAACATTCAACCTTATGACTATTCATTCTTGTTTCTAGTAAAGCCAATATCTTAAGATTATTGGATTCTAAGAGAGTACTAACTTGGCTAGTAAACCCTTTTTTTTTTACACCTTTATAATTCCAAACCAATAAATTTTTAAACATGATAAAAAAATGGTTAAAAATAGACATCTGAGCTTAAGCAAACTGCATCTCCATTCTTCTGGCTAGCATTTCATTCTCTAGTATCACCTCATCTTTCTCTTGAACAAGACTCAGATCTAGAGGATTTTCATCTATACATATTTTATTACTAACAAATTATCTTCTGTCTACTACTAAATTTAATAAACTACATGGAACCACAACCAATTCATCAATATTCATTATCATTGTTGAAATATAAAAGACTTCAAAGTAATTTAAGTTGTCCATGTAATTTTCCTTATTACTCTACCTATTACCCTTGTCTCGTTCTATTTAGCTGCTACTAGTCCTCATTATAGACCCTTCCTTTGTAAATAAAACACTAAACGACACATTTTGGTAATATGCATTACTCAATGTGGGTATCTTTAGGTGAAACGTCAATTTTCCACCCTTAAGGAAATTAACCCTAATTTATGCTTCATAGTCATATTCAATAATTTATGCTTCATAGCCATATTCAAGACCCCACCCTCCTTTAAGGCATTATCTATCCTTTATGCCTTAGAACCATGAATGGAACTTTTTTAAAACCCTCCTAAATCATTACTTTCCACTAACATGTCATTCTTCCTAAAAATCTTATTGTTAAAAACAACAAAATGTGAGCTATTCATTCTTTGGCCTCCATCTTTCCCACTTCTACCAAAACTACTAGTTCTCCAGTCTATTTTCTTCTTACTCTTATGTGGCCTCTGGGCAACCATCCAATCATCATATTTTGATCTATTATCATTCTTTATCATAGTTTCTTTATTTTTAACCTCATTTTAAATCCTCATCTCCTCTCTTCTTTGTATCTCTTACATGTACATAGCATAGTGTTCCTATAAATGTACATACTTGCCATAAGTAAAGCATATAGTATAGTGGCTTTCATATCAGAAACAATAATGTTCCCTTTAAAAATTAAATTTAGAAAGTAACTTCTTAGATAGATTTATTTCAACATATATACGAGCATAATGACCTCTTGCTCATTTTTCCATAGTAACATTAAAAGTTTTTCCAATTCTATTCCTCATAAACATGAGGAATTTTTTTTCAAATTATCAAATAGGCAAGTTTGAAATTCAAATCCAAACCATAAGCTTCTTAATCACTTCTTCAGAGAAGGCAAAACTTAGATCTCATGTTCACATTGTCAGATAATGGATCAAAAATAACCAAAGACCATATGTAAGTGCAAATTCATGGTCTCTAACTACATTATATCTCACCAAATAGTAATCAGCTATAAGGTTTATAATATTTAATAATCCATTCCATTCCTATAACTGTTGTAATTCCCTTTCTAATATTTGAAATCCAATTTTTTCCTAGCCGTTGAATTGTTAATTTTTTCTCCATAAAAAGTTCAATCTTTCTTCTTCTAATTTAAAGATAATAATTTTAGAGCAAAGCTTCTCTTCATCCATATCCTCGATAACTTTGAAGCCATAAAATTCATCCTCATCCTCTTTAAGGTCTTCCATTACCAAGCTAATCCTTGCAACTTTATTTTTCTCATTGTGCCTACTAACTAATGAATCCTAATATGACTTTGTTATGTAAACATCCTTCTTTGTTGCATCTTCCACTTTCATGTCTACATAAGAAACAATTTGTTTACCTTAATTAATGAAGTCAATGTCAACTTATTTAATTTTCTTCATGCTTCTTGACAGTTGATCTTGCTCCTCCTTAGAAAAATCATGATTAGAAAATTTCCTAGTCTCCATACATGCCACACACAATATTTTTAAAAAATTCTGGTAATGCAATATAATTCTCATGAAAGCATATATCTTACAACTTTTCTTTTATAATAGTTCCTTTAAGATGTTTTCATGAGTTTTAATAACCTCAATTTCAAGTTTCAAGTTACATGGTTGATAATATAATACTTGCTATATGTTTTCCATTAACTTTGAATGTCTAGAATTTGTCCTAATCTCCTATCTTAAGTTTTTATGCTTAAAATCTTAAAAATATTTTAGTGATTTGGGAGAAATTTAAAAATCAATTTCCAAAGTATGGAAAATTAAAAGAGATGGAAGATCATGCCTTAACTTCAAGATATGTCATAAAGTGATTCTAACCTTCTTCCAAAGTTAAGCACAATAAGGAAAATTCATCACTCATGCTTCAAATGAGTATCTCTATCTTTGTTCTTTTTTTATGGATCATTAAAAGTTGAATTGCATGATACTCTTTTACTACTTGCTTTTGTTTAGTTAAGATAATATTGTGAAAAATATGCTTAGTTGTGATAGCATAGTGCTTAGCTATTATTGTTATATACTTCTTGTCATTAATTATCTATGGGAAAAGCTTAATAGCTTTAATCTCCTTTTAATCCTTATTACATATTCTTTCATGATGATCTTGAGCTAAGTCTCTTGATTGCTTAAAACTTATGCTAATCATGTTCTTTCATAAAGGACTCTTATTATGGAGATATGGATGCATAGATTATTTCAAATGGTTTATTTTTAATCTTTTCCCAAATTAGTTTGAACATAAAAGTTGACTGATTTCAAATTACTTAAATCTTTTATTATCTTGATATTTTGTTTTCAATTGAACATGTTTGAAAGATTTAGTTTCAATAAAGCATTTTGAAAAAAGGGATCAATTCAAGTGCTTTTTGTTAGATTAAGAAAGACTTATATTTGCTATATTTTAATATGGTTATATATTTTAGTAAACACATATGTTTTGATCCTTTATACTCTTCATATTTTCAATCTACTTTATATTTTTTTGAGGGGGGAACATATTTTTAAAATTTGAAAAAAAAATTAATGTTATTTCATTAAAGGAAAACATAAATAAAATTGATAATATAATTTAATGGAGACTTTGAAGTTATCTAATTTATATTATGGCTCACATTTCTTTTGACATTAAGGGCTTTAAATGTTTACACGCATTATATGCTATTTGTGCTTACTCAAATAAAAAAGGTAAAATGTTATATCTTTCAACTCATTTATGTGATGAATATTTTTCATATGATCATGATATACAATCCTTAATAATCTTGTTAAAATCATATGACATGAATATGTCCTTTGCTTACAAAAGATGAATAATATAGCTTCCAATGATGTTAATCTTTTAAAATACTTTTATCTTTTTTTAAAAAAAAAGAAAATGATAATGAAAAATAAAAGGAGATTATAATGATATCACTTATATGACATCACTTGCTTGAATATGATTACTTATCATTTTTATTGATATCAAATAAAGAGAAAAGATCATCGTATACTTATTAGATTAAATCTTTGTCAGAAAAGGGGAGATTATTAGCCCCAAAGTTATATATAATAAGTTTTAATGATGACAAATAAATTATTGCAATAGTATTACAGCCTTTATACCAAAGTATTATAAAATCTTCAATAGACATGCTATACTATGATTATAATAGCAATGTTTGATTATGTGCTTAAAGATTTATATCTTATACAAGCATTATTGGGCATATGATTGATAAATATACATGATATGATGATTAGTGCATATTCTTCTACTAATTTGTTATATATTTTATATCAAAATTATGCATATTAATATTTTAATATATTAGATTAGACTAATTATATGGATTATAAAATTTATATATATTATATAAGAAAGTCTAAAAGTATGAAAAGTGAACATTAAAGTAAAGTAATAAAAGATTTTGTTATGCTCAACTAAAAAATGAACAAGAAAGAAAGAACTGAAAGATGAAATCCAAGTATTGAAGAACTTAAAGATTAAAGTTTTGGAAGCTTGGAAGCATTAAAAAGAGCCTGAGAACTTTATTGGTATAGTTTTTTTTTGTAAGGCTTAGACTTTTTTTGTAAAATAGAGTTTTTTATCATAGAAAGCTCAAACATGTCTTTAAAATCTTAGCATTAAGCAAAATGTTTTAGAAATGTAACCCACAATCATACTTTTATAAGATAACCTATAGAATACTTTTAAAACTAATGAGATATGAGAATTTTGACTTTTGGTCACTCTTTTGACCATATCTTACAAAATACTTATTATTTAATTGCAAAACCTTTTTCATATAAAAATAAACTTAATGATCTTCATTTGCTTGAAATGATCAAAATATGAAATAGTTATGAAATTTTCAAATTAAGTCCTAAAATTAGATTTTTACAATACAGTCTTTCTTACCTTAACTCATTGTTTTAATCATATCTTAAAATTTTTATTAGATATGACTATGAAATAAGTTATATATGAAAGTAGACTCAAATACATTTTCAATGATTGGTCATTTGCTTAAAACAGACTTAAATGTAGAAGTTATGACCTTTTAAATTTGAATTTATAATTTTATCTTCAAGAATTAGTTACACAATTGGTTCTTCTTGTTCAAGTGTGTGAATGATAGCTATAAATGGATATTTTGTATTTTAAATGGCTATAATATCCCATGAGCTTATTATATAAGCTAAGAAATATCGAATACAACATGTAGAAAGCCTAAACTTCATCTTTTTACTCTTTCTTTTATCTAAATCATGATTTGAGCTCTTCTTTATGAAATTCTTTAATTCCAGGAGCTTTATTTGTTTTATCCACTTTATAAGAGAGTTCATTTGAGTTGCTCTTCATCTTGTATTAATTTTTATTATATTTTAGGAAAGGAATCTTAAGGAAACCAAAAGTAAGGTATCTATTGGAAATTAAGAGTTTCAAGTAAGGAATCTTAAAGAAAGTTGGTCGCATTAAGAAAAAAAATTATAAGACTCTTTCAAGTGTTGGTTGAAACTTGAAAGGATAATGAATTGAAACACAAACTTGGAAAACTTGAAGAATAAATATACACCTTGGAAAGGATATTTAAGTGGGAACCACAATAAATTCTTATGTTTAATCTCTTTACACTTTCTCCTTTTACATTTAACTTCATAATTTATTTTCAGTGATGATATTTGTTGAATGTATTGTGCTATAAAGCTTACCTTAATGCTTGGATGATTAAATGGTTAAAAGAGAAATCTATTTATACATAAGTTTGTTGATAATTTATTTATGCACAATTGATAAAATTGTTGAATATATTGTGTTATAATGGTTATCTTAATGCTTGGATGATCAAATGCTTAACAAAGATATATATATTTATGCATGAGCTTTTTAATGATTTATCTATAAATAATTGAATGAATTAATTTATATAAATTCAATAATATAATATATCTTGAGTGTAAACATCTTTATAAAGCTTTATTAGGTCTACTTGAATTAAAATTATATTTATAACTTTTTAGAATTCGAAGATTTTAAAAAAGAATTTTAAAAATGATAAAAGTTTTCAAAATATCCAATTCACCCCCTCTTGGGTATAGGTTGCCTTAGTCTATACAATAAATATTTCATCATTTGATAGCATAGTCATTCGTTAGAGATTGGGCATCACCATTCCATACTGCAAATAAACTTTTTACTCATTCACTTTTTCTATTCTCATTCTATTCAATACAATCAAACATAATGTTAAGGATTTAATATTCATTATGTAACAATGCTTTTTTACTTTTAATATTTTATAGAAAAAGGCATTGAATGATAGGATATAATTAATTGCATCAATATAATAGATTCATCTACTATGTATAAAGGGAAAGTCTATTTAATTAGTAAGGTGATATAGTTACTAATATTTTTGTGCAAAAACAAATTTAGACATGTACTAAATCCATCATTATAGAATCTTTATAAAGTGAAAATATTCCACAATCTTGTGAAAGATGTGAGAATTATAGTAGCCCTTAAATTCCCTTTTTTTTTTGGATGAGAAAATTTTGAAAAAAAAATAAAAGATGTGATATAACAATAAAATAAGTATCAATAATTCCTAAATAGCATTTACATGTGTATAATTTTTTTCTAATGTTTATGAATCTTAACTATAAATGCTATATTAACTTATAATTTTGTAATGACATTTATTTGTGAAATTTAAAAATACATACATACATACATACATACATACATACATACATATATATATATATATATATATATATATATGTATATATATATATATATGTATATATATATATATGTATATATATATATATATATATATATATTAATCTTATAATTAAAAAAAAACCATGTCCATTACATAGGAGCTGAGAAAGAATTTATATAATCTTAAAACAAAAAAATATACTTTTTTCCTTTCCATAATATGATTATATTTGCAACCTATTTATCTATATTTTAAAGTGTTAGAAAAAAGTAACTTGTGATTTGTATCATTAACACTTTACCTACTTTTGTTAAATTTTCATTTAATCCTAATGAAAATTATCACATGATGTGCTCCCTTATTAACCCTTATTTAATTCATAATTTCACCCATCATCATTTCTAATTTGATCTTTAACATAAAACATTAGCCCTAGATGCCTTTCCTACCAAAAATTGTGGGTTGTCATGACATTCTATAAAATAATAGGAGAATCATAATGAGGAAAAACTTATGCATTGCCTCAATATAAGGAATCAAGAAAATGGCACCAATAATAGAAACTCAAAGATGTAAATTTTCCAAAGCTTAAGATTGAGGAAGAAATGAAGAAAGAAATGATGAAAATAAATTTTCTAAAGCTTCATTTTTTATTTAATCGAAGAAGAGCAAAAAATATATAAAAAGCATTAGGCTCCATTACATTTAGACAAAAATAAACATAAGTACATAAAATATTAATGATGCTAATTATAAGTGATTTATTTTTCAACACTTAAAAAATTATAGATGGCAAATTGCAAATAGAATGATAGCAATAATAGGTAAAGTCTAATTTCTCCTAATCTTAATAAGATATAGACTAGTGATTTATTCCTCTTTTAGGACAAACACATGAAAACTATAAATATTGAAACATGACTATAAAAGAATAAAATGCACAAACATATATATATTTTGGTTGCCTTTTTACACTAACTAATTACTAAGTGATTTTGCTTGTTGAAATAGAGTTTGCATTTATATATTATGACCATTGCTTTCCATGTATATGTTCAAAAACAACATTCATTAAGGTTTTTAAGGTTTTAAAATTAGAAATTGAGTCAAACCAATGGACTATGACATATAATCTATTGAAATTTTATATTGTACTAAGACATAACAAGTTATACTTCTATATGCAATTTATTAAGATGAATAGGTCATACTTTTAGATGTAATCTATTAAGCATACTACAATAACTCTTTACTAAATGTTTTACAATAATGACTAATACAATGTTACCTTGCACCTTGTTGGAACTTACAACATAAAGATTAGCTTGATGCCCCATAATTGACAATTTAGGGACCAAATTAATATTTGGAGTAAATTATAGAGAATAATGTAAAAATTTAGCATTATATTATTGCGTTTTTTGGCAACATCTATTTCTATTATATTTTATTGCTTATAACTACATCTATACACCCTTACTAAATATCCTCTTTTTCCTTATTTTTTTCTTAACAAGAATGTGTATGGCGCTTTAGTTATTTTTACCACCTTAATCACAAATATTTCTAAATACCTTGGTTAGTTATAGTCAATCTTAATCTATTTTCTTATTATATTTAAAAAATTTCTTTGGAGACTAGCAAATAAAAAAGTGCAAATTAAAATGCACCACTTTATGGTATACCAATGGCCTAAAATCATTATATGTCATTCATTATGTGTAGTACTACACAAATCAATGAATTCAAGCCTTTAGGTCCACTTACACTGTTATTTTGAGGTGTTGAAGTCTCTTATAATAATAACACAATATGCTTCAATATGTAATATCACCTCATAAATCTAGTGATAGCTATAACTATTATAGATTTATCTTTGGTTTGATAATTTGATGTTAGGAACTACTTACTATTTATGTGTCATTGTTTACTTGTTGTGCTTGTTGCTTTTTATTTACATATTAAAAGAAAGGTGAAATATAGAAAACCCCTTTAAAATTTTCATCAATATCAAATTTGGTACATGAAGTTGAAAACCCAATAAATCACCCCTAAACTTTCTAAAAAATTAAAATTATTTATTTTTGTTTGAAATTAATGGCATGTGATATAGGTATGCTTTTCTTCTTTGCTTCAAATATAGAAAATAGAGTTTTTATGGCATGGAAACTAGTGGTCATTGTCACATCCATATAAAATAAATTAAATATTACAATATAAAAAAATTTAGAAAGTTAGAAGTTAAGTTTTTAGAGATCAATAGAAGTAGGTTGTAAAATCTAGGAATTTGACATGGAAGTACTAATCATTTAAATAGAAAAAACAAAACAAAAACGACAAAAAAACCATTAAACGAGGATGTGGCATGCATGAACATCTAAGACAAGACGTTCAGATGCATGAAACCTAAGAAAATCTTCTAGATAACCTTTGAAAATATGAGATAAGAATAAAAACTAATAAATGAATGTAAATAATAATAATATAATACTATTAAATAGTTATTTATAAAATTATATTATTATTAGTACAATTATATTACTATTTACTTGATAAAAAGTTGACCAAAATGACAAAGAAAGTGTGTGTAGCCTAGTGTACTTATCATACTATATGATCAAAAAGGTTCTATAAAAAAAAAGATATTTCCATGATTTATCCTGTTATGAAACTAATAAATAAGCCAGATGAGAAATCTCTACTATTTTCTTATTGGGTTATACATCTCCCTAACTATCATAGGAAAAAATCATTACCCATTATTTTATTACTTTAGAAGTGCCTATAAATAGCATCCCTCCTTTCCTTTTAGATACAACACTCCAAAGTGCCTTCTTATATCCTTCTTTCATCTGAAGTTTTTCTTGGCCCTAGGATTGTGCTCAATCACAAATCTTCCAACTGTAAGTAACTCTTTGTCTCCTATTTAATAAGTTACATATTAAAAAAAAAGTTCTTCCTTAAAATTATTACTTAAAAGATCATAATAAATAAATAGCGATAATTTTTTTAGAAAACTACTACTCACATTCTCAATTATCTATTATGAAGTTATAGTATATATATGCATTATTTGCCTCATTTATTTAGATTTCTTATTATTAAATTCATAAAAACATCCATATAAGATAGTGTTCTTTACCATTTGGCTATCATTAGGAATGCAAATTTATTATTATTATTATTATTATTATTATTATTATTATTATTATTATTATTATTATTATTATTATTATTATTTACTAGTAGGTTGTCTTTGTTCTTATTGTATGACCATCAACATATATATGGATTGTTGTTTTGATAATTGGAGTTTGTGAAATAATGTCATACACACCACCTTGAAGGTGGCCATTTATTGAAGTTTCATATTGAACCAACGGAAATAGAATGTGCATAATAACTTGAAGGTTTTTCTTCATATGCTGCATGAATACTTTTATTGTAAATATATGTATAAATATAAATAATAAATAATACATACATATATATATATATATATATAAATACTCTAGCAATAAAGGTATATTTTTAAATTCTAAGTAAAGAGAAATGAGTAAATAAAATGATAAGGAAGAAATATTGGCTTGGTGCCATTTGTAAAAAGGAGAGCTATGGTGGAAAGGATGGATAAGGGTGGAAGAGAAAGGGCTATGGTTAACTGGAATAATAAGGTAGAAATTTATGTACCTTACTATTATTCTTTCACACGCACTCTAAGGATAGTACATTTATATTTTAAATATTTTATTTGGAATTTATAAATATTGTACTTATATTGTAATTTATGAATTCATAAGTATATTATTGTTTACCTATATAATTTAGTAAACAGCATATTAGATAGTTGTTTATTGAGTATTTACGCTCATTTTTAGTGAAACATGTATTTTTTAGATTCCATAGAAAAAATAGTTAATCTGTATGGAGCCTAAGATAGACTCAAATGAATGGTACCAGAATTTCTTTAGAGCATGCTATCATTATAGATTCTAGTTTCATTACATTATGATGAAAGATAATTATGGACCGCAACTGATCATGTTGAGGTTGTATACAAACTACTGCCACCTCTCTAGCTTGTGAATTTTTATGATCCTAAAGTACCACCACTATAGTTATAGTATGTAAAATAGTAGTAAGTTGTTAGTAAGGGACACTTTTGCATGTCCAATATAGGTTCGTAGAATATATGTATGTATATATATAGATCTATTTTTTGGATATAGACTACTTTTGGATGAAAATATAAAATATGCACAATGAAGTTAAGTTTTCTTGAATAAAAATGCATGAATATAAGAAATGGTTTATGAAGGACATGGTATATAAGAAAATAAAAATAATTTTAGTAAATTTTTTAAAAATAAAATATATATTTACACTAATAATACATAATAAAATAGTATTAACAATAACATAATAATAAAAACAAAATATGATAGAATATTTTATAGTCATAGACATGATCGTATTTATTTAAAAAGAAAAAGAAAAAATTATTTTCTTCCAAATACTAAACAGACAAGAAGTAAGCTTGTAAAGATTGTTAGTAAGACACTTTTCACGCCAATCATGATCTAAAGAAATCTAGGTTATGACAATCATATAGCAATTTTCACATTTACATTGGCTAATACCTAATTTAATTCTGTTACTACTATTGTACATCCTATTATGAGACTAACGGCATAATTAGCAGTGGTCATATAGCAATTTTTACATTGACTTTGGTTGGTACCTATTTATTGGGTTTTAGACATTGGCATTCATTTTGTTCCAATTTCTAAATTACATTTTATAACTTAAATCTTGTAAGATGACTTTCTTATTAAATTATGAATAAAAATTTAGTTCTTAAGTTGCAAAATGTTGTCTTACTATTATTTACTAAAAGCATAATACAATGTAGCAAACTATAGTATTAGACACACAAAAGCATATATACTACAATAGCAAGAAAAGTAGTAGCCTATACAATGAAATTTTGATAGTTAGACTCTAGTAGCTTGTGTAATTAAACTCTATTTTACAAGAAAAAGAACTAAAAAAATTGCAATCTTAGTAAATGAAAGGAACCATTATAAATTGGTCATGGCTTTCTCCCTTAAATTCAAAGGTGATAGCACCTATTATATAATAACAATGACTATACTATAATTGCAAAGATATAACAATCTTAGTAAATAAGATGAAGGTAGTTGTTTGACACAAAGACAAAATACTCTCTAACTTTATGCAACAACAATAATGTTTAGGCCTAAAAATCATATCAACCAATAAATCATTTGTAAGTAACATCGATAGAAAAGAATATATGTTTAGTATTGCATACTAAAATCCCATGATGGAGTACATAGTATAATGCATTATAAATATGAGATTAGAAGAAGCATAACATTTAATTTGCTCTAATCAAGGCTTGAAATTAAAAATCTTCATGGAAAGGTTAATTGAGATGCATATAATGGGACACCATATCATGTAATATAGAAATTTCAAAGAACATTATAATGATGATGCCAAAAACAATCAATGTACAATTGACCTTATATCAATGCCACCATGACCTGAACTTATTAAATGGATTGGTGAAAGATTTTTCATAGTAGTAATGATATTCTTCTTGTATGAAAACTTATTTTGCCCATAACAAACTGAAACTTCTACCACTATTTATGACTAAACGCAATAAATTTCTTTGCTATAAATTTAATAGAGTATATGTAAAGTATATACAAGGCTCATACTAGGATATGTAGCAGTAAGAAATGAATTAAACTATAAAAGGTATTAAGAAAAGTAAATATGAAAACTACTATAAGACCATTAGTTTCTATACCATTATAACTCTATTTTCCAAGTCCAAAGCAAAGAAAAAAAAGGCATACCCACATCTCAAGCCATTAGTTTCAATTGGAAGCAAATTATTTTAATTTTTTAGAAAGTTTAGGAGTGATTTGTAGGGTTTTGGACTTCATGTACCATTTTCTACAATGATACATACTTTAGGGTAGTTTTTTATATTTTTCCCTTAAAAGAATTTGCAAAGGCAATGCCTACATTATCATTATCACAAAGATGTTATAGTTATTTAATATTATTATTACTCATATTTTCAACTTGTGTTGATCTAATGCATACATTTACTATTTTTATCCTACTAATTGTCTCTAAAATTATTAAATTTGTGTTATCTTTTTTCTTAGAAGAAACATTTCTATTGAAGTACGATCTTTGTATTTGAATCTTAATCAACGCTTTAATTTCTCATAAAAATTTTATAATCATTAAAATTAGGATTGTTCTACATCAAGCCATGAAAATATATGTAAAAATGGAAAATGACAATTATTTCATCTTATTTGGTTTTTTAAGAAGAAAACTTCCACTTGCTAAAGTAATTCTTCACTTAAATACTAATAATTTCTTAAGATTACACTGCTAAAATACTAACCCAAATTGTTTATAAGAATAATTGGGAAAAGATTTTAGTATATGACTAATGTAATGGTGTATTGATTATCAGATTTAACTACACATCAAATTTAATTTTTTTTAAGTCAAATCTTATACGTTATATAATAACATACTAATAGTTAAATATGATAGTGTACCAGTACATCACTACATCAGTCGTGTACCATAAAATTTTTCAATAGCTTTATTTTAATAGCAACTAACAAAACTTTGTTATCATGTCACTAATTAAATTTAAAAAGTAGTTCTATTAATTATATTTTGTTCTCTCAAATCTAGCTTATACATTGATTTGATTTATTTTTTGTTTATTATAATATTTTAATAGTAAGAGTAATAATTTACTTAATGTATAGATATATAATTTTGAATTCAGTTCAAATCCTAAGCACAATAAGAAATAAAACCCTTAAAGCAATATCGGATGCTATTGCACCATTAGTGTTCTAGCTTGTTTTTTATAGTTTTACTTTTAATTATCTCTTTTCATTAGACAAGTTTTTATGTTATAGGAGCAATTTTTTTTTAATGGAACACTTATGCATGCAAAGAAAACTTCCAAATTATGATATTTAACAATATAATAATTTAGTCAATCTTTTTGAAATTGAATTCATTTTATTTTGGTAAAAAAATTTTCAAATTTTTTCAAATGAATTATGTCGTTCGGAAATTGTATTAAAAATATTTTTGATTCATTTACAAATAAATATTTTATTTAAACATATTGAAAAATTAATATAATTTCATTAAAAAATAAATTTTAATAATATCATGATAAATAAAATTTTAGGAAGAAAGCAAATTCTTTATATGACATGTATTTTAAGTCTAATAAAATGAATTTTAATAAAATTCTTAGTAAATTTAATAAATTTCATAGTTGTACAAATATAATTAAAATAATTTTAAATGAAATTGAATCTTTTAAACTTAATTCTAAACCTTATTTAAAAAGGAAATATATTTGAATATGAATTAAAATAGTATCTTTAGTCATTTTAGCATTTTTTAAATATTATAAGCCATTAATTTACTAAATATTTACATGCAATATTGTGAGATAAAATGCAAAATGCAATCAAGTGCAAAATTTTTAAGAGATATTAAGTATCACTTAAGTAAAAAGCTTTTCATTTATTTTTATTTATTATATATAATAAATAAATTAGTATGTACATAATACTTTTATATAATATTCTATTTCAATGTCAATTTTGATGTGTAGCCTTTATTATCTAATTGTGTTTTTATATTTCAAAAATTTTAATATATTAGATCTACAACTATATATTTACATTAATCTAGGGTGAAAATTTTTTTACAATACATATTAGCAATTCTTTAAATTTAGCTATTAAATGCTTGAATGTTTCAACAATCAAATCATTTAGGTAGCATCTATTGTCCGATTTGTAAAATCTTTCTCACATTCTCAAGAATAATTTTTAGAAATGTGAGATTCGTTAAATAAATAATTTTATTATTTTTTTAAAAAGTGTTGTGAAGATTTGACTTAATATAGATAAAGTGACCACATAAATCTAAATGAAGCCAGCATATAAACATTGAAAACTATGAGATAATGTTTATTATATTTTTTTATTGTAAGCTAATTTTATCTTCCACTATGAGATAAGCTGTTAATGTCATGCATTATTAGTTACAACATTCTTTTCTCAACTATATCATTTTAATACCTAAATATAAAGAGATTTTATCTCCAAGCTAAACATGTTTCTTAACGAAACTCTTATTGGTTTTGCTATAAATAGTTGCCTTCACTCAATTTGAGATAGAGAAAAAGCATATTAAACTTTCTCTTCTAAAAAATATTTCTCTCACACTTTATTGCTGGGTTTAATTATTTTGTTATGCCTACTACTTGCTTTAGTTATGCTTTGTAAAGTAGAGGAGTTTGTTGTATCCCTGGAGGAATTTACAATCATACATCCTTACATGAAGGGAGGGCGATGATTTCTTGAGGACAATCACATGTCTCACACCTTATACTACCATTATTTCTAACTTTATCCAACAATCTCAAAGAATTAATAGGTAATGGCATTTACTGACTCTAGCGCCGTTATTGCTATTACTACTATGTCTAATAAACCACTTCTTGCCATAGAAATAGGACCTATTCACAACATAACTCCTTTGCCTCACACCCTACCTTATGCTAAGTCATTCCTGAACATCTCCAAATTGAAGTGTTTGATGGATAGAACTTCAAGTGATGATAAAAACACATATAATCCAAATTAGACATGCATAGAGTTACAGATGCCTTGACAAATACAAAGCCAAAATAGAATGCTAAATTTTGGCTACATGGCAACAAGGTTTGTTGTCACACCATATTGGATACTTTATCTAATGAGCTACTTGACATCTATTATAATTACAAGGAAACTAAATTAATTTAGGAATCAATGATCACCAAATGCTCTATAAAGGATGCTAGAAAACAAAAGTTTGTAATAGAAAATTATTATTGATGGACTATAACTAATGATAAGGAAATCAAAAGCCAAATTAGTAAATATCACAAATTGCTCGGAAACCTGAAGGCAGAAAATATCAATTTTGAAGAAGAGTTCATGGTTAAATTACTCATAAAAAAATTACCAAACTTATGGAATGATTACAAGTAGCAATTTAAACACAAATACAAATAGCTCACTCTTAGACACTACAAGAAAAGGCAGCAACAACGACGACACTTTTAGTGGTGATAAAAGTTCAGTCGTCGTTAAAGGTATTTCTGACGACAAAGTCGTCGGTAAAAAAGGCAAAACTTTTTAGAGGGAACCAGAAATGTGGGCGGGAAGAATTAGGCTTTTAGTGATGATAAAAGTCGTCGCTAAAAGCCTGAAAAATTTTTGGCAGAAAAATTTGGCATTCAGCGACGATAGAGTCATCGTTGAAAATGCAATGCTTTCAATGACGACACTGTCGTCGCTGAAGGGTGCACCATCAGCGACGACACAATCGTTGCTGAAAGCCTAAAAAATTTACGGCAGAAAAATTTGGCCTTCAGCGATGACAATGTCGTCGCTAAAGATAGGAGACTTTTAGCGACGACAAAGTTGTCACTGAAGGGTACACCATCATTGTCGTCGCTAAAAGTCCCCCATTTTTAGCGATGACTCCGAATTTCGAGACAAGGCTTCAACGACGACATTGTCATCGGTGAAAGCCAAACTTTCAGTGACAACAATGTCGTCGTTGAAAAAAAATTTGATCATTGCTGAAAGCTTCAGCGACGATCGAATTTTTTGTATTGTCATTGAAAGCCAAAGGCTATTTAACCGCGGCACCTCCTTCCTCCTCATTTGCGCGTTTGAAATTTCTGAACCTGAGGTAAGTTCCTGAACTTTCTCTCTCTTTTAATTTTTTTTAATTTTAATATATTTATTTCTTATATATATTGATATGTATTAATTTTGTATGTTATATATTTTAAGTTGTTAGTTATTATTAGCACTTAGCTTAGTTCGTGAAGAGTATTCAGAGTTAATCAGTAGATTTTTATCATTGAGCTACATAAATAAAAAATTATAATTTTTTTTGTACTAATATATTTAATTTACTCAAATAGTTTACAATGAATTAATAGAATTGATAGTATGTTTAATTTAATATGAAATTTTGTATTATTTAATTTTATATGTTGTAAATTTTAAATTTATTCATGTAAATTTAACTTAGCATAAATTTTATAAATATAAATTTGATTATTATTATGCATCTCTCAATTTATAATTTTGATGTATACAATATATGTGTAGATTATTCAGTTAGAATGTAAAATAAAATAGTTATGATATTTTATTCACAAAATCTAAAATTTTTGATGCAATTTAGGAAACTTCAAACTTATTAGATTCGATGAAATAATGTAAGATAGATAATTAGAATAAATATATAAATTTATCTTAGAAAGTAAGAGATTACAGTAATATAGTCTATTTTTTAATTGAAATTGAAACTTAACAATTCAAATTATATTATTTACACCACATACTAAGAAAAATTCAATTAAACTAGAGACTACATAAAAATAAAATCCTAACAATCCAAATTATGATATTTACATTACATAAAAATAAAAAATTTCAAAACACTAGAAAGTTTGCATGAAAATTGCCCCCTCTTGGATAAAACTACATTTACTTAAATAAAGAAGTTGAATTGTACATCTTATAAATAATATACACCTTATAAATCTAAACTTACTTAAATTTACAACTAGGAAGTCCATTCACAAAATCTAAAATTTGTGATGCAATTTAGGAAATTTCAAACTTATTAGATTCGACAAAATAATGTAAGATAGAAAATTAGAATAAATATATTAATTTATCTTAGAAAATAAGATATTATAATAATATAATCTCTTTTTTAATTGAGATTGAAAGTTAACAATTCAAATTATATTATTTACACCACATACTAAGAAAAATTCAATTACACTAGAGACTATATAAAAATAAAACCCTAACAATCCAAATTATGATATTTACATTACATAAAAATAAAAAATTTCAAAACACTAGGAAGTTCGCATGAAAATCACCCCCCTCTTGGATAAAACTACATTTACTTACATACAGAAGCTGAATTGTGCATCTTATAAATAATATACACCTTATAAATCTAAACTTACTTAAATTTACAATTAGGAAGTCTGTATTCATAGTATACACCTCTCTATAAAGAAGCTAAATTGTGCACCTTATAAACATAGTAAAGTTGGTTATACTTTTGAATTCCCACAAGCTTATTGTGAAACATAACAGTTGTTATGAATATTTTGAAAAATCAATAATCTACATAATAAGTTACGTAAATAACAGTACTGACACTTAAACAATGATACTCATAAATTGTTGTATCGTTAATTTTAATTATTGTAAATATATTTTTACAATAATTTAAAATAGAACTGCATTTTGCATTAAAATTATAAGTTTAGACCCGTTCAAGGGTTGGTTGTTTTCTGAACATCAATCAATCCTTGAATTGTCCTGAAAAGTTAGACAGTTTGAGATATTATCATGTAGTTATTATTAACAATTTATTGGGCTCTTGTTTGATATTGTGGAAATATCTTAGCATCCTAACTGTTCTCCAAGTATAAACTATACAACCGTATAGTTTAGGCACTTGGAGAACCATAAGGAGATGCTGCCGAAATTTCTGCATGAATCAATTAATGAGCGTGGATAAATTGGAAAAAATAATAACTATAGAAATATATCGAATGGGATAGGACCTATCTTTCAAAGTTGGAGTGATATGGTGCATTTAGGGTGACTATCAAATATTAATCAACACACTTTATTTCACCTAAAGCAATTTCCTTCCTGTTCAGTGATACAATGTCTGTCGATAAAAGTTGTATACATCTACCAAATCGATTGTCGGATGAGTATTGGAATGGTGCAGTAAAATTTGTTCAAAGAGCCAAAAACTTTGCCGATGAAAGGGCTTTGGTAAGATGTCCATGCAAAAAGTATGTGAATTTAATATTCTAGACATTACTAACATTGGAAGCGCATATTATAGATAATAGGTTTCATCCATTATACATAAATTTGGTACACCATGGTGAAGCAGATGTTTCGACTTCTAGAGGAACTAGTGGGATATCTCCTAACAATAGAGATGAGCTGGCAGATATTATACATGATTTCATTGGCCCTGAGGCATCGAAAGTTGATTTTCACAATGACGAGTACAGGGGTGAGAATGCAACTGACAAAGATATTGCAACAAAATATAGTAATTATGATAACCTATTCGAGCAAGTAGAAACAGAGTTGTATCCAGGCTGCACAGCATTTTCAGCATTGAAATTTTTAGTAAAACTTATGCATTTGAAGGTTTTGCATAAGTGGACAAACAAGTCATTTGATGCTCTTCTTTGATTGTTAAAAGAGGCACTTCCAAATGACAATAAATTGCCTGAATCATACTATGGTGCAAGGAAATGGCTCAACAAGTTAGGATTGGAGTATGAATCAATCCATGTATGCAAAACTTTTTTGGAAAGATCATGTTTCTAAAGATAATTATCCAATTTATGGGGAAAGCCAATGGGTAAATAAAACTACAAAAGGAAAGAAGGTGTCCTAAAAAGTGGTTCGATATTTTCCTTTAACTCCTCAATTACAACGTCTGTATCAGTCGAGGCATACTGCAAAGGACATGATATCGCATCACACTGGAAAATCAAAAGAAGAGGGGGTAATGCAACATCCCGTGGATGGAAAAGCCTGGCAGAAGTTCGATAAGAGGTATCCTAATTTCTCCCCTGACCTACGAAACATCAGGTTGGGTTTAATTGCAGATGGATTTAATCCTTTTGGTGATAGGAACCTATCATACAGCATGTGCCCAATGGTTATGACTACTTACAACTTGCCACCATGGGTATGCATGAACCAATCTTTTTTCATGTTGACCCTATTAATCTTAGGGCCGCAATCGCCAGGTAAAGATATCGATGTGTTCTTACAGTCAGTCGTAGAAGAGTTAAGGGATCTCTGGTTAAGGGGAGTTGAAACACAAGATGCGAATACAAATACGGTGTTCAATATGCGGCAGCAATGCTTTGGACTATAAATGATTTTTCTGCTCGAAGTAGTCTATCCTGGGTGAAGCGGGCAAGGATACAAAGCATGCCCTACATGTAATTTGGATACTCCGTCAGATTCGAGTTAGAGAAAAATTAGCTTACGTTGGTCATCATCGTTGGCTTCCAAGAAGTCACATATGGAGAAATAGGAAAGAATTCAATAGGAGGTCGAAGAGGATAGCCCCTCCTCGGCCTCTTACCAATAATGTTATCATGGAACAATTGGGTAAAGTGCCACAGAGACTTCCAGGAAAACATACTGAATTTGGTGGTGTAAAGCGAAAGAGGGGTGCCGACGAACTTAATTGGAGCAAGAGAAGTATATTTTTTACTCTTCCTTATTGGCCAACAATGAACTTAAGGCATAACATTGATGTGATGCATGTTGAGAAAAATGTATGTGATAGCATCTTGGGTACATTATTGGAGATTGAGCACAAAATGAAAGATACAGACAATACAAGACGAGATTTGGCAAACATGAAGATAAGGCCTAACTTGCATCTATATGAGCAAAGGGGTTAACTTTTCAAGCTGTATGCTAGATATATGCTTAGCCAGGAAGAGCGGAAACAATTTTGCTAGTATATAAAGAATGTGAAATTTTCATATGGGTTTGCTGGGAGTCTTGGTAAGAATGTCACAGATCGTGACCTGAAGTTAAAGGGGTTGAAATCACATGAATGTCATGTTATTATGCAAAGACTGTTAGGACCAGGTGTCCAGGCTTTTTTACCAAAGGAATTATCATATCCACTTGTTGAGTTATGCAACTTCTTTAGTCAAATATGTGCTAGAACTCTCAGCAGGAAGGATATTCTGCAAGCCAAACAAGACATTATCATAATTTTCTGCAAGCTTGAAAGGATATACCCCCCCAGCATTTTTTGATATAATGGTTTACTTGGTGATGCATCTGCCAGACGAAACATTGGAAGGAGGACCCGTTCATTTTCGGTGGATGTACCCATATGAGAGGTATATAAAAAAGTTAAAGGATTATGTTCGAAATCGTGCTCGGCCGGAGGGTTCAATTGCAGAAGGATCTATTGTTGATGAGGCATGGATATTTTTCTTTATGTATTTGGAAGGAGTGGAAACTAGATTCAAGCGATCTGATAGAAATCAAGATATAACACCTAGTCAAACAAGAAGGACATTGTCGGTGTTCTGATCCCAATGTCGACCGATATGGAAGAAGATTATCTCTTATTTCGATAGGAAGGATCAGGATGTTGCAGTATAGTACATCTTGAATAATTGTATTGAGATTGAAAAATATCTTCAGTGAGTATCTTAAACTTCAGTTGTGTTCTTCTCCCTTGTGTGATTATAATAGACTAAGATTGTTATGTTCTACAGTGAGCATTAATTGGAACTCGAACAAAGTGGTGCTGAAGATATTGATAACTTACAGAGAACCAAATTCCCCTCGTGGTTTTACTTGAAGGTAAAGGTTTTTTTTCCTAAATTCATTGAACGAATATCTTAAATATTGTTCATTTCTCTTGTTGATATTTTAATTTAATTCTTGGAACAATTGCTACTTTTTTAGATGTACTATTTACATAGGAATGGTTCCCCGGAGGCCACCGAAGAGTTACTATCATTAGCATCCAATCCCAGTTTCACTAACATGGTATACTCTGTGTGTATTGTAAATGGAGTACACTTTGTAGTCAAAACTCGAGATGAGAAGCATAAAACGCAAAATAGTGGCATTTCTATTTCAGGGATTGATGGTGACATGTTTTATGGTGTACTAGAAGAAATAATTGAGTTGACTTATTTAAATAAGTACAGTGTGACTTTATTTAAATGCAAGTGGTATGACACTGATCCTACAAAGAAGAAACTTTACACTGACAAGAATATCACAAGTATCTCCATCAATGGACAATGGTACAAGGATGATCCTTATATACTTGCTAACCAAGCAAAACAAGTGTTTTACATTGAGGATCTCCTTAATGGACTAAATTGGAGGGTCGTCCATAATATGGTGCATCGCGATATATGGGATCTACCCAGTGATGGAGATAATGTACAAGACCTATTATTTCTGCAGGATAGTAACTCGTCTAACTTCAACCTCACAATTGATATGGGAGATTTCGATCTAGTACATCTAGGTAATGAAAGAAATAGTCCTTCAATCATTCCAACGTACAGGAATGTTAGATCTGATGCTCATAGAAAAGATGCCTTCATCGATGATGACGAGAGCCTTGAAGATGAAACAATTGATGATTATATGGATGAGGAGCCCACACAATCTGATGATGAAGGAGACTCCGATGACCATAAGTTTGTTAGGTTCACTGACATTAATTCTGATTAGGGACAAAATAACATATTCAAACTACAACTCATAATTGTGTAAGCATTATTATTAACATAATCAATATAATTGTAAAAAGTTGAACCATTTCATCATTCAACTGGATATTGAATTCTTTTTAATTACTTATATAATGTGTATTATTTTAATTATGGCAAATGTCAAGGCACGATACCACGGAGGTGACGTTGGAGGCGACCCACCGAAGTGACCCACCTATATTCCATCTTAGTGCGAAGGATCAGGTATTTGTTATTAATTGTGCATACCTAAGCTTGATTAAATATTATGTTTATTTTGTTAATATTTTTCTTTATTAATTGAAGTAGCACCTACTAGAAAGAGGGGACCGAATAGGTCCCTAAGACTGCATGAGAAGATAGGCAGGGGTGGAGGCAGACCGGTGCCTGTATAGTTTGATACGACTGGTACATGGCATGTGGTTGGTGAGAATGCCAATCATCTCCCTCGTGATATTGGCAACATGATCCGCGCCCACGTGCCGCCCTATTATAAGTCATGGCGGGTTGTACCTTAGCAGATCTGAGATAGAGTTTTGCAGGAGGTTTGCATAAGTATCCATTTCCTCTAACTGTTGAATTAATGTCTTTGAGATTGAAATTTCTAAATATATGACTCATAAATTTATTAAATGTCTTTTAATGCAGTCCCATTTCGAGTTCCAGGGCATTTCTAAGGGTGATCGGGATAGAGCGCTCTTTGGTTTGATGCGAACTGCTGTTGACCTGTATAGAGATTGGAAGTACAAGTTGAATAAGTATTTCTTAGAGCATGGAGGTGATTGATACCAGGAGTATGACTTGGATCGAGCTCGACGTTGTGTGCCTCGATCTGTCTCACCTCAAACATGGCAAAAGTGTGTGAACTTCTTTGATAGTGATGAGTACAGGGTAAGTATGACATTTTATGGTATTATGTCAGTATTTCATAATTAGTAAATTGTGAACATAAAAATTTAACTTTTTCCTCTTAATTTACAGGAGTTATCTGCGAGAAATACAAATAATAGAGCACAGAAGGTCGTGAATGACCAGCATGGGTCAAAGTCTATTGCTGCACATCGCTTTGATAAGGTAATTTAATTTTTTTATATCTTTTTTAAACGTATCCACTTGTTAAATAGCATTACTACCCTTTATCCTTTTTTTCTGTTACAAAAATTGAACAGAGAAACAGATATACTGGTGGGCTGCAGTCAATTTTCGATAACTTTAGGGACCGACACACATACAGGTTGGGAGAGTGGGTGCATCTGATCCCTTAGGGGCAACATGTAAGTTATTTAAATTTCATATTTTAAATAAAATTTTACAAATATATCTTGTAAGATAGATTTCTTATTAATTTTTTTTAATAATTTAAGGCGAGGATGACTGAGCTCATGACTCAACATGTACAGTCTAGTGTATCATCCACTAGCTTGCCTATGACTCCTATACAGTTAGATGAGGCTGTCATCGCCGATGAGGTGCTTGGCACTCGTCGGGGGTGCAGGAAGGCTGTTGGGTGTGTACTTGCTGGTCAAACTTATCATTCGATGGGGACTTCTAGCACGGGGATGAGCTCACAGATCGTGTCTCAGGTCGGTGAGTTGCAGGAGCAGTTACACCAAAGTCGGGAGCAGGTTAAGCAGAGCCAGCAATTGATTCAGGAGCAGTGGCGGCTTAATCAGCAGCAGTAGTTGATGCAGTAGCAGCAATAGTTGATGCAGTAGCAGCAGCAAATGCAGCAGCAACTTAGGACTTATCTTACTGAGATGAGCTCGATCCTTAGACAGCAAGGTATCATCCTACCACCGCCTCTATTTACTGCTGCTACACCGTTTGGGTCGAGTAGATTTGCGCCTGCACCTACCGCTCAGCCGCCACCGTCATTTTATCCTCCTCGTAGTCAGGATGATGATTATGATGATGATGATGATGACGACGACGACGATCATGGTATACTGTGATATTTACACCTCCCTGCTTCCCCATAGTATATTTTGTCTATGTATCTTTATATTTTTTATATGTGCACATTTACATGTATGATGTATATATAGTTTATTCATATAAAAATTATTTTTACCATTGCTTTATGAGTATTAATTTTTTATGTGGGATCAAATTGTTAGACATTATTAATAATACTACTGATATATTATAATTGTATAATTTAGATTAAATTAAATTTAAAAAAATTATTAAACAATTCAAGTTAATTAAAATAAAGAATATATTAGATAATATATTATTTGAAATATACGATAATTTGATTTTAAAATTTTTATAAAAAATTTAAAAAACTTTTAGCAGCGACAATTGTCTTCGCTATATGGCAAAATATCGTCACTGAAGATTAAACTTTTAGTGACGACTTTTTACTTTTAGTGACGACAAAGTCATTGCTGAAAGTCCGATCTTTAGCGACGACAATAGTCGTCGTTGAAAGTTCGATCTTCAGTGACGACAATTATCGTCACTGAAAGTTCGATCTTCAATGACGACAATTGAAAGTTAGATCTACAGCGACGACTTCTGCCCTATAGCGATGATAAATGTCGCCGCTAAAAATTAAATTTTAAAATTTTTTGAATTTTGAAATTATTTTCTGTGACAACATTGTCGTCGCAAAAGGCTTGACTTTTAGCGACGATAAATTGTCGTCGCTAATGTCCTTTTCAGGCACGGACCTATGCTGATGACATTTTTAATGATAACTTTTTATTTTGTGACAACCGAGTACTTTTTAGTGACGACAAATGTTACCACTAAAAGTCTTTTTTGCTGTAGTGAGAGAATTGATCATGCACATTATAATTGAAGACACTAACCATAAGGAGTTTCAATCCATAAAGGCAAAGTTATTGTCTTCAAAAGCTAATGTAATAGTGTATGATCATTCGTACTAAACAAGGTATAATAACAAATCCTCTTTTAATAATACAAATAAGTATAATTTCAACCCTAAAACTAATGCTCTTACTAGTAAGGAGAAAAAAAGGTAGTTGTTATGTATGTGGGAAATCTAGTCATCATGTCCTACAATGTAGAAAGTCAATGAAAACTAATAATCCTCCTAAGCCAAATGTCAATTTGATTAAAGGAGAAGAAATTAGTATTGTGGTTATTTATTAAGTTAATTTAATAGCTATATGAAAGATTAGATAATAAACTCAAGGGCTAATAAGCATATTTGTACAAATAAAGATACTTTTACCTCTTACTCACTAGTAAGAGCTAAAGAAGAACTAATCTATTTAGGAGACTCTTGAATAGTAAAAGTTTTTGGAAAAGGTAAAATCCTCTTAAAGCTCACATCAGGAAAAACTCTAGCTCTTAACAATGTATTACATGTTCCCAACATAAGAGTCAATATAATTCTTGTGTTATTATTGGGAAAAAGTCGGGGTCAAAGTTTCTTTTAAATCTGATAAAATTATAATGATCAAGAATAATATGTTTATAGGCAAAGGATCTTGTAACTAAGGCTTATTTGTATTGAATGTTCAAAACATTCTAAATGAGAATGCTTCTTCTTCTATTGCTTATATGATTGGCTCTACTTGCTTGATTAGTCCTTATAGTTTATAGCACTCTAGGTTAGAACATGTAAATGCCTTATATGTGAGAAAAATGCAAACCTTAGGCCTAATTTCAGGAATAAACTCCTCTAATGATGATGTTAAATGTGAAATATGTGTTGAAACTAAATTAACTAGGAAAACTTATAGATTTGTTAATAAAGAATTAGAGTTATTAGATTTGATTCATATAGACCTAGGAGATCTAAAATAGATATTAACTAAAGGTGGTAAGAAATATTATATAACCTTTATAGATAATGCTTCAAGATACACTAAAGTTTATCTTCTTAGATGAAAAGATTAGGTCTTAGAAATGTTTTTACATGATAAGGCTAAAGTTAAGAACTAACTAAATAGGAAAATCAAAAGACTTAGATAAGATAGAAGAGGAGAATATGGAATGTTAGATGACCTTTATGAAAAGGAAGGCATAATACATGAAATCACTCCACTTTATTTTCTAAAATCTAATGGAATAGTTGAAAGAAAAAATCAAATTTTAAAATGATGAATACATCATTAGTGAGTTCCTCGACATTAGATAACTTATGGGGAGAAGCTATTCTATCTAGGTGCCATATACAAAAATAGAATGCCCTTTAAGAAAATCAATAAAACTCCTTATGAGATATGGAAAAGATTTGCACCAAACTTAAAATATTTAAAAGTGTAGAGATGCCTAGCTAAGGTCATGTTACCTGAACCTAAGTAAAAGAAAATAAGATTAAAAACTTCTAATTGTATGTTTGATGGTTATGTAGAAAATAATGCTACATATAGATTCCTTGTATTAAATAGTGATGTACTTGATTGTAACATAATAGTTGAGATAAAGAACGCTGAGTTCTCTAAACACATTTATCCACTAAGTCATAAAAATTTTCATGTAACAAAGATTTTAGATGCTCCATTATCTAATATTGAACAAATTAATAAGGTTTTGAGAAAAAGTAAAAGATAAAGAAAAAAGACTTCTTTTGGAAGTAATTTTTATACCATCACTATTGATAATGATCCTTTATCATACAATGAAACAATTTCTTCTTCTAATGCAAAATTTTGAAAAAAGGCAATTAAGATTGAACTTGATTCAATTTTACAAAATAAAACTTAAGAACTTGTTAATCTACTCCTAAATGCAAAACCAATTAGTTGTAAATGCATTTTTTAAAAAGAAATATTTTCTTGATGGATCAATTAAAAAGTATAAAGCACACCTCCTTGCAAAAAGTATTAGCTAAAAATAAAACATTGATTACTTTGATACCCTTGCACTAGTGACTAGAATATCTTCAATACATATTTTATTCACTTTAACTTCTATTTTTAAAGTATTTGTATATCAAATGAATGTAAAAATTATTTTTTTAAGTAGATATTTAGAAGAAAAAATATAGAGAGAGCAAGCTAAAGGCTAGAAGGTCTTAAGACAAGAGAATAAAGTTTGTAATTTAAAAAAATCTTTGAATGGTTTGAAACAGGCACTAAAATAATGGCATAAGAAACTTAACTAAATTTTAAGAAACAATTGTCTTTCATGTGTAAAAGTGGATAAATGTGTGTATACAAAATCTAAAAACAATGAAAGTGTAATTATTAGTCTATATGTTGACGATATACTCATCTTTGGAACAAGTATTGATAAAGTGTTGAAACTAAATTTTTCTTAGCTTTAAACTTTGGTATGAAAGACATGAGTGAAGCTAATACTATATTAGGTATTAAAATCATAAAGAGAGAGAATGCCATGATGTTATTACAACAACATTATGTAAAAAAATTTGCTAGCACTCCTTATGATATTAATACTAATGCAAGAAAAAATTTTGGTAATTCAATAGGTCAATCTAAATATGCTCAAATTATTGGGAGTTTAATGCATCTAATGAATTTCACTAAAGTGAACATAGCATATGCTATGTGTAAACTGAGTATACATACTCATAATTCTAACCAAGAATATAAGAATGTATTGATAAGGCTTATCAGATGTGTAAAAGGTATTATGATTATGGCATCACCTATAATGGATTTCTTATTATATTAGAAGGATACAATGATGCAAACTAGATCTTTGATTTAGATGAAACAAAATTTACTAATGGTTTTGTGTTAACTTTTGGTGGTGGAGCAATGGCTCGAAAATCATCCAAGTAAAAATTATAGCTAGATCCACCATGGAATTAGAATTTATGGCTCTAAAAATGGCTAGAAGTGAAGCTGAGTCAATAAAAAATTTCTTATCTAATATACCATTAAGTGCAAAACCAAAATCTTTGGTATCTATGCATTATGATTTTCAATTAGTAATAGTTGTTACTAAGAATAAATCTTTTAATGGCAAAAATGAACAAAGTCAATTGAGACACAAAGTAATTACTCAAAGATGGAATAATTTCTATTGATTATTTAAAATCAGAAAGAAACTTAGTTGATCCTTTGACAAAACACTTAGATAAAAAACAAATATTTGAAGCATCGAAAGGAATGGAACTAATGTCAAATCAAGAAATTTAACATTGATAGTAGCTTAACCTATGTGATTGGCAATCCCATGAAGTAGGTTCATATAAGTAATAACAAGCCAACGTTAAATCTAAAAGCACTAAAATGAATGAGTCCCTCCTATAGTATATGTGAATAGTTTTTTGAAACTATAAAACTAGTAAAGATGAGTTAAGCTCCTAATAAATTTCATATCCCTTATAGGTAGTGTATTTATTTATAATGTAAACTTGATGGAATCACCTATATGAGTGTGGAATGGGGCCACCCTTATGAGATCCTGACAAATCTTTAAAGCACTTATGAATACCCAGGCATATGTATGGCTTAATATTGTAAAAACATTTTACATAGAAAAATAATTTATTAGTGTAAAATGACATGTGAAAAATTTAGCTTGCAAAAGTTTTATTAGTGCATAGAAATTACAAGATTTCACAAATATTTTTGTAAGCTATATCTTATTATGTCTAGATTTGGTTCATAGTTTAAACAACACCAAATTGATGTTTTCACTTTAATTAAGAGAACCCCACAAACTATCTTACTTTTTATACTTCCTATTTTAAAACTTTTTAAAATAAGTAGGGGATTGTTAAATAATTTTACTATTATTTCAGAAAGGGTTAAGAAGATTTGACTTAATATAGATAAAGTGGTTACATAAAACTAAATAAAGCCAATATACAAATATTGAAAACTGTGAGATAATGTTTATTATATTTTTTTATTATTAGTTGACCTTATCTTCCACTATGAGATAAGGTGCCAATGTCATGTCTTATTAATTGTAATGTTCTTTTATTGGTTGCAATGTATTAATACCTAAATATGAGGAGATTTTATCTCCAAGCTGAAACATTCCTTAATAGAACTTTTATTGGTTCTATTATAAATAGCTTGCTTCACTTAGTTTTGAGATAAAGAAGAAGCATATCAAACCTTCTCTTTTAAAAAAAAATTCTCACACTTTATTATTAAGTTTAATTATTTTGCTATGCCACGTACCTACTTTAGTCATGCTTTATAAAGTAAAGGAGTTTTTTGTATTGCTAGGGAAATTTCTAGTCATACACCTCTACATGAATGGAGGTTGATGAATCCTTGAGGATAATGACATTCCTCACACCTTGGAGTGCCATTATTTCTAACTTTATTCAATAAATTCTTATTTTTTGCTCCAATCTTAGCAAAATGTTCCTATAAATGTTAATATTTCTAAAACTATTTTTATCTTAATATTCCCTCAAAATATTATCATAGAAGATGTGGGTATCTTATATTTTTATGATATGTGAATGTTTAATTAATATAAAAGATTATTTTATCCATTACCACTTATTGCTGGTAATTACTGTCCACCATTATCCATATAGTAATTACCATTAGTCATCATTCATTTTTAGTGAGTATTATCAGCCACCACCCACCATCGATAACCATCATTTATCATCACCCACCACTAATAGGTGATATGGGAATGTTTAATTAATATAAAAAAAGTAGGTATCTTATATTTTTATGATATGAGAATTTTTAATTAATATAAAAAGATTATTTTATCCATTACTACTTATTGCTGGTAATTACTATCCACCATTACCCATTAGTAACTACCATCATCCGCCACTTATTTTTAGTGAGTATTATCAGTCACCACCCACCATCAGTGACCATCATTTATCATCCACCACTACTAGTGACTACCATCCACCACCACCCATAACAAGTGACCATCGTTAACCATGATTAATTGCTAGTAATCATTATCAACCATCACCTACTCCTGATGACTATCATTTACCACTATCCATTACTAGTTATTACAACTAATCACCACTTATGTTGATGGCCATTGCTAGCTATTACCCATCTCTAGTGACTATCACTAACCACCACCCATTCTCAATAAAAATCACTAGCCACCACTTACCATCAATAACAACTTAATTTTTAATAAGAATATTTTTAGTAATCAAATAACATTTTTAAGACTAAAATTTTGTTTCAACCCCTATAAGATTGAGTTCATACTAATTTTGATTCTCATTATAAGTTTGCATCAATTTGATTTCAGTAAAATTAACTTCAAGTTAAATTTTAGTCCTTTCGTACAATAATTTATGTGCTTCATCTCATGTATAAATGTAATAATTATATCCAAATCTAATGAATTTTACATAAATATTTATTCAAGTAAATTAAATTCATTATTTAATGGCAGGGTGTCACACACCTAAAATTTTAGGATTTATTATATTTAATTTAACCAGTAATTTCATATATTCACTAGTAACTAAGAAAAGTTATGGAAAAGATGAGGATAAATATTTATTTTAAAAAGAGTTTTAATATAAAAATAAGTGTAATTAAGTTAAATATAATATTATGTGAGATTAGAATTGAAATAAGATGCTTCAAGAAGATTTAGGATCGTTATTTTTGAAATTATCCCCATGAATTTCAAAAATACCTAATGCATCCTTATGGTCAAATAAAGCTACTAAAGGCCATTTTCCTTTCCCATTTTTCTAATGAAATTCAACCCAACCAAAATCTCAAGCTCTTATCTCTAATTCATATCATTTCTAGCATTTAGTCAAATCCTAAGAAATCATGTCATCATCAATTTTCCTCTCAATAAGGTATTATTCTTGTAAAGTGCTTCTTTTGAAGTTAGTTTCATACAATTTTAAGGGTTTTGAAATTAATGGGGATTTTAGGAAAATGACTTCCTTATTAATTTATGATGAGAGGAACAAATTCTAATTTTTCTAGAGAGCCTCCAATCTTCTTCATTCTTAATTTGAACTTAATAAATAATCTATTTAAAATAACTTAATTTGATATTGTTGGTAGATGTAAGTAATTTTGAAGATTTTCATAAAAATTGATGATTGCTAATAAGAACATGTTAATGAAGTTTGTTTATTTGAGTTTTATAAGCTAGAAACATGTTAAAGAAGATTATTTTATTTATTTGAAGAGTTATGTTATGTTTTAATAATTTTGGGTTGAAACTTGCTTAAGTTTCAGTGAAAATTTGGTGAAAGACCAGAAAATCAAGCAATATTCAAATACAATATTCAAGTATAAGCCTTCAAAGCTTCCAAGGCATTAATACTTAACTATGGTAGTCCAATATAATGCCAGGATTGCTTTTTATATCTTAGTATTCGAATACAATATTTGAGTATATAGGGATAGCACTATTTAATCAATTTCAAATGGTTAACTCATTCATTTTATATATGTTTTGAGCAATCCATACATCATTAAAAAGATAATTGAGTATATTTTTTAATAGAATTCATTTCACGTCAAATCTTTTGTATATTTTAAGATATCATTAAATTAGTGAACATAGCAAAGACTTTAATTAGAAAAAAGTGACTTTTTTGGGATTAACATGTATAGGTCATGAGTATTTCATATTTTACTCATTCTTTAGTAAATAAGCATTTCAAGAGGATTTGCTTGAGTGAAGTTCCATATAGGATACATTCCATAACCACTATATTCATAACCTTTTAATTAACGGTAAAATATTATTTGAGGTAAAGGTAACTTAGAGTGTGACAAATGGAGGTTAGTTATATAGATCATAGTTATGAAAATTGATATCATAAGATTGAGACAATATAAAATTGTAATTGTATAGGCATTTACTCAATTAAATTCAACTATGGTAGTTTATAATCCAACATAGTATTGATTATATTGGTTTATAATTCATTATGGTATTAGACTATATCGGTTTATAGTATTAGATTATAGTAGTCCATATTATTATAGTATTGGATGATAATAGCTTATGTTCCATTATAGAAGTAAAGTACTATCCCTAATATCTTATTATAGGATTAAATTATATTACTATATATTCTAGCATAGTTTTGAACCCTATTATCTTATACTTCATAATAATATTGAACCGTACTATTTTGTATCCAATTATAATGTTAAATTATACTATCTTGTGCATTATTATAGTATGAAATTTTAATTTGTTATAATATATTATAATATCAAATTATATTAAGTTATAATCTACTATAGTAATGAAATATATCACCCTATATTTAATTATAGTATTGAATCATACTGTCTTATATTATAATGATAAATTATACTACCCTATATTTTACTATAATATGAAATTATATTATGTTATATTCTATTAAAGTATTGAATCATATTACCCAATATTTCCCTATGGTATTAAGTCATATGAAGGATATATCTTATAATGGTATCTAATTATATCAAAATTTGTTTCATTATTATAATAAACTCTTGTACCATATATTAGTTACTATAAAAGATTTTATAGGTAAGCACATTTGACTATCATCGCTGATTATATAGTCTTACATTTAAGTATTGCAATGGCTTATATATAGATATGTGTTTAAGTATTACAAAAGATTATATATATGTATATATATTAGAATACCATAATTGAATATTAATGAAATTTGTATTCTTCAAATGGTAGTAATTAATTACCATAGTCAAATATAGGTCTGAAGAATTCACCTTCAAAACTTCATACTTAACTGAGTGTAATCAAGTACTTCCATTTAATCCTTACAAGTTACGAAATTTAGTATATTGAATGTTTAATATTATGCTTGAATGTGGTTAATGGAAAATCTAAAAGCATTGCTTAATTGAATTTCTAAAGAGTAATTAGACTGTCTAGTATTGTTCCATATAATGAATTATTATGATGATGATTTTTTTATATAACCTTTGAATCTAATTGTGTATGTGTGTGATATGTTAATAATGATGAGAAACAGAGGGACTGATATGGAAATATGATGAAATAGCACTAAATTGAAATACGAGATTATTAATAGGGGAATAAAGTGAGATAATTATTATTAAAATGTGTTTGTGGTACCAAAACCTAGGTTTTCTTTGTATGGTATTGAAAATTAAGTCTTAGAAGCTCTCGTGTATAAATAATGCCAAAGCATAACTCTCCACCTTAGGGCTCTTTTTTATAAGAGTTAAAGCAATTCTGGTAAGTGTCTAAGGTTGTCACCTTATATCTTATTATCAAGCACTTATGCCATATCGGACACCATATCCTGCCTAAACATTTATAAGGACTAACTAGTGGGAATGATAGATAGATTGGCCAAGTAGGCAAGATAAGAGTAACTCCTAACATTAGAGTTAGTTTATTTTATTTCCAACATTTATGTATCAATGTTATTAATGGGATTTGTGTTTGCTAACTAATATCTATAAGATTACATCGTTGTCCAATAATGTAATTGTGTGTAATGGTTATAATAGTAGAATCTAAACTAAGGTAGCGTATATGTGTACAATTCTATATTTCTCAATTAAACATTGCTTGTTATTGTTAGTAGGTAATAGTGATGTAGAATATGTGATCTAGAATGATAGATATGACTATGAATTGTTATGATTGCATGTAAAAGGATTATAAAATAAATATGGATATAGTTGGGCTGGTGATTAATAAGTAGGCTATCTACTTATTGAGTCTATAAATCACTATTGTTTGTTTAAAAATATTTTATAGATTTGTCTATAACAACTTCTAACTACCACAATCAACTCAAGAGTAAATGTCTCCTAGACTTCTTTTGAGATTAACCATAATCTTGTAAAGAATAGTAAGAAGTGGTGTGAACTTATATAAATAATACAATATAAGCTACTACATAAGATTAGATAGGCTTGTGAAAATTCAAAAATGGGTTCCACACTGATCATGACCAAATCAATTAATTTAAGTCTAACAATTAAATATCTAATGAGGTTTTAATCTCTTATAGATATCATATTAGACCGCTAACAATTAACTATCTAATGAGTTCTTTATCTAAAAAAGCATGCTCTATAATTATCCCATTATTATCAATTAAATTTTTTTATTTTTAACTAAAAAATTTAAATTTACATTTTTTATTTAGAATGGATCTAAACAAATTAGTAGGATCAACACTTGTCAAATTCTTAACAAATCTAAATCTCTAATGAGTTTGAAGTGATAGGTTCTTTTATATTTTTGGGTCAAATCTATCTAGACCCATCCAATCATTATCATTATAATTCTACTCCACCATATATCCTTTCAAAAATAAATTAAACCCCACTAAACCTCACACCCATTATTAAAAGGTGCGGTGTTCCCATGTTGAAAAATGTATATGCAAGAATATTTATTCCAAAGATAAATAAATATAAGATTGAGCCATCCGATAAAATCCCTCTATATGATTTTATCCATGATCTGTCACTTCTCTAAGACTACTACCAAATTTGTCTTTGCTCCAACTGAAAGGAATAGCATCTGGAGAATAATACGAATGAGAACTTCAAAGCTGTTTTTGACTAGCACTTCAAATATGTCAGAAAATCTCTTCTTACATTAACTGACACTTAGGAAACATCTCGAGGCTTATGTTTCATGACTGCTACATATATAATTTCTAGCTTTCCAAACAATACCCAAGACAGCAAAACACAACAAAGTGATTTCTCAATTTCAGCGAGTGAGACAAAAACTATGTCATAAATTTAGCAATGTCTTGGAAGGAAGTGAGGTTCAAAGGTCCACTGTCAAATTTCTAAAATCTAGAGCAGTACCACAGCCAGCTTTATTTCTGTTACATGAAACAAATAGATTTGTCCTTAAAAACTCCTAAGATAACAAATCACAGCAAAACTTTAAAATAATAATCAAAAATCAAAAATCAAATGCTTCAACTACTCTAGCCAAATTCCTAACTAATTTTCATCCCATTAGAAGGATCCCCATCCGGATTTTGCTACACTAATCTCCGAAATTGGAAGGGCAAGATCGGAGCTTGAACTAAACCATCCAAGCTTATCAATGAGTTTCTTGAGCAAGTCACCAACTATGTAAGAAAGTACTGAGGCCAAAGCCCCACTGCCAAGATAGTACGCTACAGTTTTGAAGTATGTCACATACTTAGTTGGCTTCTGGATATAAGCTTTTGCTATGGCAAGCAGTGTGATGCATACCAGAGAAGCTACTGCAACTACTGCAAGCTTTAAATCCTTGCTGTTGCTCTCGTAGAACGCGAAGCCGTACACTATTGGCGGCACCAATCCGAATACGAGGAAGGAAAGTATGGCAACGGTGGCATGGAGACTGAAATTGCCCCTCTGTCCCAGCGTCATGAAGTACCTGTCCACTTCTGCATTCGTTTCATCGTGGGTTTTTGTGAATTCTTCAGATTTCAGCTCCCAAAGCTGCAGATACTTGGGCAGTGATGTTTTAATATTTGCACAAACTAGTTTAATGGAGTACAATCAAATTCTATGGCAAAGTCATGCTTAAAATGTTTCATATATAAACTTGGGCAGTTTCGTAGAATTTAGCATCTATTTATTAGAAAGAAAACATTTTCCGTAGGAATAATATAATTTTGTGTTTATAATTATATAATATTAAGATAATACAAAATATTCTACTTGCTTAATGTAGAAATTTTTTTACCCATTACTGCAAATTGTAATTTGACAAAACAGAGTCAAAGAAAGATCCAGGAGAACTTTTGGGAAAAATACATATAAAATGAATCATATCTTAAATGATTTTACTAGAAATATGGTGGGCAATTGAATTTAGTGGAAGCATTGATTCTACCTCATATAGCATTTCTTTGAGGTAAAGATAAATGTAATAATGATAAGAGAGCATATTTTTTGGCTACATCTGTAATTAATCTCAACATTACAAGAGGTTAGAATTGAATTGATATTATGAAGCCTCTAGCAGCTTCAGTCACTGATATTAGGAGTTTATTTACTGGTAGCTTTTTATGGTCAAATTTAATATGTATGTGTGTATATATATATATTCTTGAACTTCAAAATTGAATAAAAATGTTAAATGATTAAATAGCAAGAAGCAAGACAAGAAAGTGTCTGACTCACATGATGAACAAGGATGAAAAGTCCACCAATCAGATTTGCCAATGCCAGAGCTACGATGCTTACTGCAATTGCAGATTGGAGAACAAGATAACATAAGCTTAATGAGTAAACCATTCCGAGTTGCAGACCAAAGTATATCTTACATTCCATATAATATCTAAATGAAACCAAATTACCTGTCCCAACTCTACTTGAATGCACTTAATAATTATGCCATTAAAATGGTAAATTTGCCATGAAAGAGAAGTTATTTTTCTAGTGATTGAATTGTGTCAACCTTTTTTTTTTTCTTTTTTCGAAGAAAATGAAATTATTTCAAACATGATAAAAAACATTCTCCAAAATCAGATTTTTTTTTTGACAAAACAAACAATTAAACAAGCACACTTTAACTCTTACATGTGGTAGCATCAGCACTTGCTGCAGAAGTCACAACACTGAGACTTGCAATTGATTCAGTCAAACCACCATATACAATGGCTTTCAGAATTTCCCATTTCTTGCTACTTCCTGGTTGTTGAAGCACACCTTCTTCGGGTATAGGAACAACTGTTGTGCTCACAGGAAGCACTTCTTCAGCTGGCCATATTATAAAACGTCACCACATCATTTCAATGCAGTAAATTGCAACATACATTGTTCAAAAGTTAAAAATTATTACCTGTGGTTATATCTGCAGGCTCACCATCCAATTTAGCAGTAGAATCAATTACAGTTTCTTCGGGTTTACTGGGCATGAAGGCAATGACTGCCCTGCCAGCAGCAGTAAATTTCTTCTGTAATGCATCTTCATCCTTGGGTTCAGCAGTGACCTCAGAAGTACTAGCTCCGTCTCTCCAATCAACCACTGGAGTCTTGTTTTTTGATATGTCTTGAGGAATTTGATCTTGTGAGATTTCAATTTTACTTTCTAAAATGCAGATCAAGGAAGGATATACCAATTACTGTTATAATCAGCAGAAAATTTGATATAATCTTGGGTTCTTTTTTGTCAGAAAACAACTTCTGCAGGAAAAATCTCTTATTTATGTAGTACTGGAGCCAAGACCCAAAGATAAACGAGGTAAATGTGTTTCAATATTTTAATGAGATCAAATTTGAAAATTAGAAGTATTTTAAATTATACACATAATTATAAATGAAATTCCAAGAAAGTTAATGGGGTACATGCCCAAACTAGCTGGTACATGCCCAAACTAGCTCCACCATTGTATTTGTGCATGTACAGGTAAAGCATTTTCATGTTGTTTTCCGCCATGGCAGTGGGAAAAAACAACTACTCTAAAGAAGTCGAAGATTACTATAAGAAACAGATCAGCTAAATTCCTAGATATCATGTTGAATTTGGCAGATTATTTGAATTACGACAAAAAAGAAAAAAAAATAGTTTATTTAGATTGCCTGTACCTTGAACTCCGGCTTCATCAGTGATCACTTGTTCAACCTGCGGTGTTTCCTTTTGTGAATCAATCACTGCCACAGACTGATCTGGTGCTGGAGGCTTAATTTCTGGCTCTCTTTTTTTGATCACTTTATTTGCAAAAGCAAGCAGTTATATTTGTCAAGCATTTTGAAAATATAATAAAACAGAAGATAATATTTCAAGATCATCAACTCGAACAGAATCACCCTGAAACTCAGAAGTAACAAATCAATGTTCACTCTAATTAATATTATTCGGAAATGATTTTTTATATTGATTGATAATCATTTTGTGTGTTTTTGTGTCTATAAATGGTTAACCCAAGTAATAAATACAATACCATCTTTTTTTGGTACTTCATCCAGGTCTGCAGGCACCAAACTGGAGAAGAACAAACTTCCTATTCCAAACCGTAAAGAAATTGTAAGAATAGCAAACTGCTTAATCATAAATAGCTGAAAATTTGGAGAAAGAAACAAAATGTCAGGAAACTAGAAATGAAATCAGCAATGTGAAAATGCCAATTTTCATTTATTCATTTTCTGTCATCACATACAAAAGCTAGTTTTCTTAACAACCATCATCACTATTATTATAAATTACTATCAGTGAGAGCACTGCTAGAGACATGGCAAATGGCTCCCACAGTTTTTGGCATGGCCCAACCATTAGGGCCCCACAATTTGGTGGGCCCTACCTGATGAGTGAGGGCGTGCTAAACGACGTGAGCTGTTCAACGTGTCCCAAGCATTTTTGCGACAGTGATTATATCAATTCTATCACAAAGAAGAAAAAGGGGTACAATGAGCTTAAATTATGAGTACCTATTGGAATGAGGAAGCTGAAGCAAGATTTGCATCTAAATGTATCAACCGGCTGAGGCTGCACCAAAGTTGGAGCTTCTTCCCTCTCTCTACTCTGAATCAAGACCTTCTGGATACAGGACTTGCAATTTGGACAGTAAAATTCTTGTGTTTCTTGCCTTTGATAGACCCTATCCAGAATAAGTTCTTGCACTCCTGACCGGTTTTCTATTATTATATCAACATTTTGAACTTCAGTTCTCACATTTTGGAAGGAAGGAGAATCCTTTAACATAGGAGGATTAGACTTAGACTCTGATGAAATCTTGATCTTCTCAATCTCCTCATGTTGAAGGCCATTTGCACCATTAACAGGGATTCCAAGATTCTCTGCACTGAAGCTCAAACTCTCGTCTCTTGAAGTCATCATCTCGGGTATCGAAAACTCGATATTTTCAACTTCAACTCCAGACAACACATTTACGTGTTCAACAACTGAAGACAGAGAACAAAACAAGCAGAGTAAAACATATTTTAACTTTTACCGAATACCATGAGAGCGAAGGAAGAAATAACCGAAACAAGGTAATGTTGTTGGGATCTCAGTTTTGTTAGAAGAAAGAAATATAGCATCTTCATCTCTCCATACAGAGACCTAATATCTGAGTTCAATGGTTCTTGTCTATGCATATCACCTCAATTAGGTACTGCAATCACCATAATATTTAAACAACACAATTTGTGTGTATCCACAACTAAGATTTTTGGCCATTTAAGGTTCTATTTCTGGGATAAGCAGGAAAACCACAATAATATACAAGTTGCAAGAAGAAATTTGGCTGAGAATTAATTGAGAATGATTATGAGCGTGGGATTAAATACAATGTTTCTTTTCTCCAAAATGAAGGCCGAGACTGCATTTAGTTGTTCGCTAATGCTCCGGTTTTGTTTGACAAAAAATATTTTCAGTAGAAATAATCTTAAATCCTAATTTTTTTACTTATATTTATTATCATAAAATATTAAAATAATAGAAAATATTCTATATATTTAATGTTATATATAAAAAGTGTATGAAAAAAAATAACATCTATAATATAGAAGAAGCTATTTTTTTCCATCATTATTTAGTTAAAAACTTGGAAAATTTTAAAATTTTCCCTACTTATTATTATTATTTTTTTTTTGATAATATTCAGACCTCAAAAGTCTGAATAAATTATAAGACAAATAACATTGATCTTCTCAAAATTTTGATCTAATTACACTTAACACTCCACATTTTTTAAAATTATATACTTCCACTTCTAAAGCACTTTGATCATAATAAAATACAAATAACATTGCCAAAAGTCTTTGATTCAAATGACATTCGATATTTCTTGAATGCTTTATCTTCCGTTGCATCCAAGATTCGATCCTTAATTCTTGTGTGTGTACATCTAGTGGTTTAATCACTCTTACTATTATCAAAAAATAAAAATACAAATAACATTAATCTTTTACTTGAACTTCCTTTTCTTATACCGTCTTCCATGATTAAAAGACTCTTTCCCTCTAGTTTTACACACAAATATGCCATTTTAAAAAAAATAAAAATTATCTCTATTTATTATGTATAATTGTATTGTAATATTTTTAAATAAAAGTTGAAGAAAATTATCTTTTACCCATAAAGAATAATATTAGAGAAAGAATTATAATTCAAAATTAATATCATTACATTTACAATGTAGAAGTACCGTCACTGGATGGAAGTATTTAATTCTAAAAAATGAAGAATACTAAATATGATTTAGTCAAAAGGGAATAACAATGTAATTTTCCCTAAATTCTATTTCAACCTTTCAACAATTTTACCCAAGTTTGGTCCCTAATTATAATGTATATTAATGAAATGGAAGCCCTTTATTTATATGCAAGTAATTAATATAAAATATTGAAAAATTTTATGGTACAATATTAATTATATGATATAGTGGTGCACACCAAATCTGATCGTTAAAATATCATCGCATGATATGCAAAATTTAATTTTTAAAAATAATAAATTTAATGTACAATCACATATAATAATATATTAATATATCACTTAATCATTAGTATTTTCCCTAAAATATTTTCTAACATTGCAAAAAAATTTGCCGGTGTCTTCTAGTCATTGCCTTTTTGTTTTGTTCAAATCAAAATTTGGGGACCACAATTGGATACAGCTGGCAAATATATTGAGGGGAATGTGTGGGAAAACAAGTCATGGAATCAGCTTAAACTCCACCGAACAGTCTCAGCCTATTGAGTTTCAGCAACAACTCTCTTGACAATATTTAGAAGGATGAATATTAGTTCAAAGTCACGTCATTCTCAAGAAAGAATGACGGTTCGTTTTTTACCACAAATATAACAGTATTGTTTTATTAAATATATAAAAGATAATTTATTTTTTGTGAAAAATATATAATAAATTAATTTAGAGCTGGAATTATCATCTAATTACGTGAAAGCTCCTGCATTTTCATGAAATTTACATTAATTAATAAATAATATTTAAAATTAATTTAAAATAATATAATTAAATACTATCAATCATTTGTTATTATCATAAATAATTTTTGGGCGGTAATGAAACTATCATCTTATAAAATGACGGTTTCACATGAGACGGATACCATAGACAGATTTAGATATAAACCTTCGGGTGAAACAGTGATTGAGAAGAGTAAGAAACAGAAGGAGGGTTAGAATTTCATAAACCTGCATTATATATATATATATATATATATATATATATATATATATATATATATATATATATATATATATACATATTATAAAGTGAAATATAAAATAACCCCTTTAACTTTGAATACTCCTTCAATTTTAAAATTTTAAAATCACACTTCTAAGTTATTCAAAAATTTGAACTTAACACTCATTACCAACCTAATTTATCATTTTTATTAAATTACATAATTTTTATAATTATTTTAAATAAGAATTATAATATTATAATATGTTATTATTTTTTTAAATACTCTATATGTTATATAATTGATAAAAATTAAATTAGATATATAGTATTTTAGTTAAATAATAAAAAATGAATTAAGAAATTATATGAGAAAAATAATAAAATAAACTAATATACTATAATATTATGATTCTTGTTTAAAAAATTAATTAAAATTGATGTACGTAACTTGATAGAATGGTTAATTAAATTGACAATAGATACTAATTTTATATTTTATGAAGTTTAGGAATGTGAATTTTAATTTGTAAAGTAGTAAAAGGAAAAATCTAACCATCCCAAAATTGAAGAATATATTTTAATATTTTCCTATATTATATACATTAACACAAAAAGAATGTACAAAAATAATACTTTAATAATATTTTTGTTAATAATAGTTTATATATTTATTTTTGTACATATTTATTCCACCATAAAGCAAAAAATTTGAACCCGCCGAATAGTGGGGAAAAGAGCAGAAAAATAGTTCAATATATAAGGCCAGTTGAAATTTTTGCAAGGATTTTATATGAGAAAAATACATGAAATATTTTGCCTCCACTAACATCAATTGCATAAAAACTTTTCAAAAATTTTCTCATTTTTCTTCAAAATTTATAGCTATAATTGGTAAGTTACTGAAGTATAAAAAATTTTCATAAAATTTGCCGGAGTAGGTACTAATAAAAAAAATTTCGTAGCATTTTTCACAAATATCTCATAAATTTTTGCACTTTTAATTTTTCCCATTTTATCTTCTCCAAGACACTAGTTTCAAACTTAGTTGTTTCAAGCAACCAATGTTTTTGCCTGTCCATTGGTATGCATTTTCTATATTCTTTGTTTTTAATAACATAGGAGTGACTATCCCATTAAACACATATGCAAATATCAATTATCAAAATGGCCATTTCTATATTCTAATAAATCTACCAAAACTAATAAGATTTTAGGCCATTTGAGGGTATATTTAGGAAATGCATGATACAGTCCTTTTTTTTTTTCGAAATGTATCATTTATTCTTTTTTCAATAAATTATAAATTTTAAAAAATTGTGAATTTTACAGTGTGTGAAAAAAGAATGAGCAAAAAGTGAGTTAAAAGGGATGAATTAGGAGTTCAAAACTAAATATAGCACTATTATTTTTATATTTTTATTATAATAAAAATAATTAAACCATTAAATATATATAAATTAAAAATTAAATTCTGAATATAAAAAAATATTGACTCTTCAGAAGTATCGAAAATTATTTGAACTTTCAATTTATTTTTTTTTTACTTTTATTCTTATATTTTCCAAGCTGGATGCAACGTATTTTTGTCCAAAATGGAAGGCAATATTGCATTTAATTTTTTTCCGCAAAATTACAAACTCTCACTGTTGCCTGTGACTCAGCGTCTTGTCCATATCAAAATCAATGTTTTCAATGGGATTACCCACAAACAAAAGAAAAAAAAAAGGGTGGGGGGATTGACGGAGGAGTCGACCGGAAAAGATATTTTTGGAATCAGCGGAAACCCTATCATCAAATGGTCTTAGACTGTTGGACTCTTCACCTCAACTATTTTCACTGATATTCTCCCTCATGGGTAAAAACAGATATAATATTTATATTTCATGCGTTAACGGTGTAGTTGTATTTATATTAGGCCACGTACGAAATATTACCATGAAGTTTAATATTTTTTTTCAAGTGCAATAAAATAATAAAAAATAAAATTAATAATTTTTTTAGTACCAATAAAATAATTTTTAAAATTTATAAAATTATAATTTTATATTTAAATAATAATCCATCCATATAATTTTACTCCTCAATCATATTATTCAAAGATAAAGTTATTTATATAAAAAAATAAAAATTTATGTATAGTTTATTATTTAAAAATAAAATTATAATTTTATATAATTTAATAATTATTTTATCAATATTTTACAACTTCAAAAATGAAATTATTAATTTAATAAAAAATAGAACATTTAACAATATATGTATACCATGCAAGTATACATGAAGAAGATATATAGCATTGCTGCCCTCACATACACTAACAGATCAAAAAATTGTGCAAGAAAAAATAACACTTGAATGTATGTATATTTGTCAAATTTTTAAATATTTGTGTGTGTGTGTGTGTGTGTGTGTAAAGGAAAAAATTTTGAGTCAAGAAGAAGAAGAAGAGAAGGCAAAGAAACCTTGTACAGCATACAAGTTGAAATTTTTAAGCCTAAATATGGTAAAGTTTTTGAGAAATTTGCTGTCAGCAAGTGCACTTTCCACAGCATTCCATGTTCAGATTTTTAAGCCGAGTTTTAAAGATTTTTCTTTTATCAGTTCCATTTTTCCAGAAAACATGCCATTTTTTTTCCCACAAACATCTCACAAATTAGAATAATAACTAATTGTTGCAGATAGTAAGAAAATCTAGGAGTAAGAAAGTGAGAAGAAGAACAAGAACAAACCCATGTATAATCTCCACATGAAATAAATAATAAATAAATAAACTAATATATATGCTGAGAAAATTAAAAATATTCTTACCTTCTATGACATTGACATTTTCTATTGTAGTAATCTCGGTGGTGCTGCTGCTGAGTTGAGTTGGGCTTTGCTGTGCTTCAGCAGCTTCCTCCATTTGTTCTTAACACTTCAACTCAAAGGATAAGCCTTTGCCTTTGTTTTTCTCTCTAATAAATGGCAAAGCACCAGTGTAATGGCTAATTTTAAATGGGAAGGTTGTCTTGCATGAAGGGAAGGTGTGGATTTTGAAAATGTTGATTGGACAAAGATACGTGCTATACCTTGTGGGCCATACTTTGTTGTACATAATTGCTGGATTCTAGTTGGCAGAGTGAGAAGTATATTAATTTTAAATAAATTTTATTTATTAAATGAATATAGATATAAATTTTGAAGGCAACACTTATAAAGGAGGATAATTTTACTGTTAACCTCAATTTTAAAAAAAAATTTATCAAAAATTTGCCTCGCAATAAGATTTTACTAGAATATTTAAAAAAAAAAATTTAAATGCAGTGGTTTGGGAACCACTCCCCGTGACATTTCATTTTTTTTAAAAAAATAATTTTAATTTTTTAAAACCATAACCGTCCAGCCACATTTAAAAAAATAATTTAAGTTTTTTTAAAAAAAGTCTATTAAAAAAATTAATTTTAACTTGTCAGCCATTTTTCATAAAAAATTAATTTTAGTTCTTTTAAATATACTTTTTTTAAAAAAAATTAATTTTAACTTATCAATATTTTTTAAAAAAATTCAGAATTATTTTTAAAAAATTAATTTTAGCTTATCAATTTTTTAAAAACAATTAATTTTAACTTATTAGATGAGCTATTTTCACAAAGAAAATATATTTTAAGCTTAAATTCAGCTATTTTAGCTTGAATCCTTGATTTACATTTTTTATTTTTTTATTTTTAATTTTTAATTATTTTAAGTTTTTCACATATTTAATGTTACTTAAACACTAATTAGTATAATTAAATTAGTAAATATCATAAAATATTTAGAATAATTAAAATTTCAATAAATATAGAATTTTTTCTACTTTCCTATAAATTTATAAGTTAGAAGATTTAATTTATAAAAAATATATTTTTATACAATATTTTATCATGATACCATGTATATACATATATGATAAGAATATATCATAATTGAAAAAAAAACCCAAGGATTTATATATGTATATACATAGTGTTATGATAAAATATTGTATAAAATATATTTTTTATAAATTAAATCTTCTAACTTATAAATTTATAAGAGAGTAAGAAAAATTTTGTATTTATTAAAATTTTAATTATTCTAAATATTTTATGATATTTACTAATTTCATTATACTAATTAGTGTTTAAGTAACATTAAATATGTGAAAAAATTTTTAAAATTACAAATTAAATTAAAATTAAAATTAAAAAAATCAAAAATGTAAATCAAGGGTTCAAACTAAAATAGTTAAATTTAAACTCAAAATATATTTTCTTTATAAAAATAACTCATTTGATAAACTAAAATTAATTTTTTTAAAAAGAAGACTGACAAGCTAAAATTAATTTTTTAAAAAAATTATAATTTTTTTAAAAAAGACTGTTAGGCTAAAATTAATTTTTTTTAAAAAAATTCTGTTTAAAAAACTAAAATTAATTTTTTTATGAAAAAAGGCTGACAAGCTAAAATTATTTTTTAAAAAATCTAATTTTTTTTAAAAAATTGATAAGTTAAAATTAATTTTTTTAAAAAAATTTGTTTAAAAAAACTTAAATCATTTTTTTTAAATGTGGCTGGACAGTGACGATTTTAAAAAAATTAATTTTTTTTTTTTTTAAAAAATGGAATGTCATGGGGAGGGAGCCCCGTTTTTTTTAAAAAAAAAATTTAAACATTCTGGTAAAATCTTATTGTGGTGGAGGTTTTTGGAAAAAAATTTCTGAAATCGAGGTTAACAGTAAAATTGCCTAGTATTAATACTCATCATTTATAATTGAAAACCATCACGATATAAAAAATTCCTCAAGTGTTCAAACGTTTGTAATTAACAATTCACCAATGAAATTAAGCATGGTTCAAATTTCCAACAATGGTATTATCAGAGCAAATCGGTTCAATTGGCATGAAAATGGCCCTGTTCATGCAAGCAAAAGTAGAACGCTCATGTAGGGAAAAAAATAGTAAAGCAACAAAATAAGTATTCTGCAAAATTTCGAGACTCTTCTAAGATGAAGAGCATTAAAAAGAAGTTCAAGAAAACTCCTCACAAATGCCAACTCATCAATAAATAGAAACTAAAGTAATTGCGTAAGTCCGAAGAGATTACTACTGAAGAAATGGAAAGACGAAGAGCATCACAATATGCAACAGTGGCAGCAGGAAGAAGCGACAAGAGTATGATAACAAAAGGAGGCATTCAAAACTAAAGTAACACGACGGACATGGCCGAGCAAGAAGAAGCAATATGGCCAAAGTTTATGATTTTTCAAAATTATGGGAAAATGTTGAAAAATGATAATTTAGAAAATTCATAAATCTCCGGGAAACTTTATAATGAGCAAAGTCTTAGGTGATATCTTTTAGAATATTTGTAAATGATAGATACACAATTATAATGTTGAATCGTATATGTAAAATATAAAAAAATCTAAAAAATATTTAAAAAACCAAAATTCATAAAAAAGTTTATTTATAAATAAATTTATAGTCATTATTTATAATAGAAGATCTAACAATATAACAAAAAAAAAAAAAAAAGCTCCCCAAATATTCAAACACTACTTATAATCAAGAACTCACCAATCAAATATTCCATCAACTTTCCAACAGAAACAAATTAGTGCAGTACAAGAACTGCCAACTGGCGCTTATGGCATGAGACTTTTACTGTTAGGTTATTAAAGACTTCTGGTTTCTAGTTTCTACATTTTGTGGTGTGAATTTATAGACAAAACCATGGCCTACAGAGTTATGAATTTGTATTCTTCCTTTCAAATGGTGTAGGTAGTCTTGTTTTAAACAAGAGTTGACTCAAATTTTTTTTATGTGCAATGATTTAAAATTTTATTCATAATTTAATAAAAACTAGCAAACCAATCCCGTCCTACGCACGGTTTGTATATAATTAAAAAAATAATATTTACAAAATCGAATCAGATCAGAGGGTCAGATTATCAACCGATGCTTGAAACAATTTGAATCGACTTTTAAAACCATTCTGGCAGTTAGGCTAATTAGAACCGGTATGAATTGAATAAAATCGATAAAAAATCAGATTAAATTAGAAAATCGGTCCAATTTTTAAAAATGGTTTTGGTATTTTTTAAAATCTTTTTTTTTACAAAATTGGGTTAATACTTTCAAAAATTCAATTAATAAAATGTACTTTTAAAAAAATATTACTAAAATAATAAAAAGCCCCATTTTTTACATCATAGTTTGTTATTAATTTTATGATAATTTTATTTATTAAATTTATTATTTTGTATAGATTAAGACTTACATTTTAACAGTAAGTATTTAATTTATTTATAAAATTGTATATAATTTATATAATTTTTACATTATAATATTATCTGGTCTAACTATTAATTTAACTAATTAAACCTTTCAAATCATGAGACAGAAGGCTTTCTAGTTTGATGGCTAGTTTAATTTTTAAAATATTAATAAAAAATAATATAATTTATTAAAATAATATAGTAATTTAATTACATAATAAAATATATCATTTAATTTATAAAAATAATTAAATTTTAAAAAATATAAATTATGTGTCTTTTTTATTGTTTAAAATTTTATTATATATAACTTATATAATTATATAATAGTAAAAAAAATAATGATAAAAGAAAGAATATTCATTTCGTATTTGGTATGATGAAACAAGAAAAGTGAATGAAAATAAAACAGAAAAATCTTTTCATAACTATATTTGATATATGAAAATAATGATGGAACAAAATAGAGAATGAATATTTAATGATAATAATATTCTTAATAAAAATATAATTTTTGGTACCTAATAAATAACACCACTTATTTTTTCAACTGAATATCAACTAAGTTCTTTGAATATTGTTCTAATGTTTATTTTTGCAAAATTAAGAACAAATTGTTAAAATTAGCATAGTTAATTAGATCCAAGTTGCATTCGCTTTTTTATCTTCCACGAAGAAAAAAAGGTTGCTTGCAATTTTTTTAAACTATACATTACATAATTCATGGATTTTGTTTAAAATGTGCCATAGTTACTAGTTGATTCTATATATTTAAAATTCTATTATCTAGCTTTATAACTTTATATAAGTTATAAAATTAATTAAACTTAAATATTTAAATAGATTTTATACAACCATTTATTCATGTAATATTACCTTGCAAGAAAATTCTTAATATCTTTTTTACGTTTTGTAAAAAATTTTAGTTACATTTATTTTTTAATAACATAAAATTTTCATACTTATTAAAAGTATAAATAATTTTCAATTCATAATAAATAAAATTAATTTAGATATACATGACATTATTTAATTAGTTAAAATAGTATCATTTTTCAGGTATTTTTATATCAATGTATTTTAATAATATTTTCAAATTTTACATCCAAATAAAAATTTTAAATTCAAATTGTGACAAATTATATAAAATATTTTAATAAATAATTTTTATTAGTTTATTTTATAATTTCTTACAGCTTTACATTGATGAATTCACATATCTCATTGATAAAAATAAAATAATAAAATATCTTTAATTTATTTGAAATATTTCTTTAATAAAAATACTTCTAAATCATACTTAAAATAGAATTTGATTAATTTAAAAAAACTTTTTTTAGCAAATGTAGAAAGATAACACATAATATCGAGAAAATATTAAAAATTTTAAATAAGCTAACTTAGTTTTAATTTTTAAAATTTTTTATTAAAAATAGAGAATCTAATTGACTTGTTCCATTTATATATTTAATATCAAAATTTTAATTCATTTAAAATTTTTTATGATAAAAATATTTGCAAATCATGTTTAAAGATGAATTTGATTCAAAAATATATATTTTATTAAATATAAATAACTTATCCACTGATAATATAAAAGGAAGTAAAAGTTTAGCAGAGCAAATATAAAATATGATCTTAATAATTAAATATTTTTTTAATTATGTTTGTAATGTTTATATTATATAATGTGTGAGTTATAAAGTAATAAAATTAAAAAGGGTAATGTTATGGAGAATTCAACCTCTTAAAATGTTAAGTATTTCCATCATCAAATTATATTTAATATATTAAATTTTTTATTTTTTATTTTCATTCACTTGCTTTGAAATTAAATAAAAACAATTCCATAGTGAAATGCTTAATCTCTTAAGAAGTCAAACCCCTAACAATATTACCCAATTTAAAAAATGAAATATGTTGTAAATTAATTTAATTAAATAAAATATTTTATTTATTAAAAATAATTTTAAAATAAAAATAAATTTTATTATATTTATAATATTAAATACATTTTATTTCAAATTTAAATAGAAGGAGTGAATAGGAAAAATGAAGAAAAACATAGAATGGTGTAGTTAAAGTGAAGAAAAATAGTATATGAGTTACAAAGCCATTAATATGTTTTCAATTAAAAATATAATGCTTAAAAATTATTATCAAGAAAAATTGACAAAAATTAAATAAATAAAATTTAACTTAATTTTTAAATATTATTTCAAAATATAAATGTGCAATTAATTAATTTTGTTAATAATATTTATATTGATGTTTTTATTTAAAATATTTATAAAAATTTAAATATATAATATATACACTACCTAGTGGTAATATTAATATATGAGTTATAAATAATATAAGTAAACATGAAAAGTAATAAAAAATGAAATGAAGGAAATAAATAGAAAAAAAACAATGTCTAAGCTATAAAGTAATCATATATAATAAGGTAAATCAATTTAATAAAATAAAAATTTTAACTTACTTAAAATATTTTTATCATAAAAAAATATAGGTTATGTGTGTATCAAACATAACAGTAAAATATTTTTATACACACATTATAAAAAAATGATAGCATAAAATTATATTATTGATTATTTGTTATTGTCTATATATATAATATAAATAGATTTAAAACTTATTTGTTTGGAAAAATCATCCATAATAGACATATGGTTTGAGAAATTATTCTTCCCTACATGAATGATGATAACGAGTGATGTTAAATGATAATTAATAATTAATAATGGTGGGCAGTGTAGTGGACAGGGAACAATATAATAACTTTATCCTAAAATGGAATGCTTGTTCGGATTAGATTTACCCTGCCTTGGTGTGATCACAAAGGCCTGACTAAATTAAAATGTTTTTTTTTTATATCGATGGATTCAAATATTTGCTAAAATAGAATAGTACGTATTCTTATATTACCGGCATTCTTTTTTACTATGCTCCAAACAATTCCTCGCCCCTAATTCAAACCAAACTGACTACGGTGGAAATCAACTTTGTATGGGATATGTTTATAAATACTTTTTAGTTATAAAAATAATGAATTTAAATTTGATTTATTATTTATGTAAATCAGTTTTATACTATCACTTAATTAATAAAAATATTAAATTGTTTTGTTATTGATAAAAATTATTAAAATCTATTACTTTTTTTCATGATGCAACATCTCCTTATTCATTAATTGTGTAAAAAATTTATATTCAAAGTAAATTTAAGCTAAAAATAATAATTTAATGATAGCTAATTTTTTAAAATTTTAGAGATAAGCCAAAAAGTAAAATTTTAAAATATAATCCAAAGTTTTAATTTATTTTTTATGATGTATTATCTTCAATACACTAATTAACAGTATAAAAATATATTAAAATGATAACAATTCAAAATTAAATTTAAATAAAAAATTAGATAATTTGAAAGGTATAACCTTCAACAACCCATCTCCTTAAATAATAGTTCAAAGATTTGCAAAGAGATTCGCTACGAGAAAAACATGACCTGAGATCAAAAGAAATTAATATATAATAGTAACAGGATTTATTAAAATATTCAATAAATTAGATCTTCACATATTGTATTAAAATAATCTTAAAAGTTGACAATCATAATTTTTTAAGATAGATATGCATGTTTCCAGGTGCACAAGATTCCGAATGAATTTTACAGATATGATGACAAATTTGATTGTTGAAATATAGGAATAAAAAAAATGGCTGGTTTGTTCTGAACACGAATTAGAAGCATCTTCTTCATTAAAAATAAGGCTTTATTCATGTTTTGTCGGAATAGTGAGAGAAAATAGAGAAGAAAATTTTAAATTTAATCTTTTATTTTATTTTTTGAATAAAAAGGAAAAATATAAAAATAAAATATATAATTATAATAATTTAATCAATTCAAATTTAAAAAATTCTTTTTTTAATTTTTTATTCAAATTTAAAAAATTCCTGCTGCAGTGAATAACGTTGATTACATTCATTCAACAAATCCAACTAAATAGCCGTGGTTGTTAAGTGTGTCTAATATTTTATCAATAAAATATGATTTAGTAAAAATTACATTACTCTTAAGCAGATATTATTTATTAATGAATAAAAGTTTAAATTTTAAAAATCACACTTATATCTAAATTTTAGAGTAATTATGTTACTCAATGATTTATAAAAAATTTAAAAGGCATTTCAAAACATAAAATAAGATTTTTTTAAATTCTTTTAGTGATTAATTATGATAATATATTTTATTGCTTGCGGTGCATCTCGTGTGCTTCGTTGAAATCAGATCCCCCGTTACGAGATCCCCTCGCAAGACTCTATTATTTATTTATATTAAATTTTATTTGGGGAACTGCTAAATATATTTTTTTGTCAGACCATTGAATGTGAAAATTAAATACTCAATTGTCGCGGCACTTTTTGGGGCCCGCGTCTGTTGGGGATTGCCCTGCTTCTTTTCTCAGTCTTGTTAAATCCGCATAGACGCACGTGCATATTAATATCGTGTCGAGAAAATTTGGGTCACAAAATAATACTCCTGTTCATTCCTTTTTATCAATTATAATTAATCAATTTTATAAATATTAAAAAAATTATTTAATCTATTTAATTTTAATAAAATTTTTAAAATTATGCTTTATATATAAAATTTAAAATAATTAAAAATAAAAAATAAATACAAATAAATTAATCATATAAAATAATAAAATATTTACTAATAAAAAATAAAATTAAAAAAATTTAATAACTTATTAAAATTTTAAAGAGGTAGATAAAAAGAAATTGAAAATTTTTTCAAAATATGATAAATAAAATGGAATTGAGAGGTTATGATTTCAAAAATCTTAATATTTTTATGAATATAATTTTAAAATTGTTATATTATTATGTTTGGTTGAATTAAATTTTTTAAAAATATTATAATATTATATTTTATGAATTTTTATAATTTTTGAAATATTATTAAATTTTTAAAAATATCCTTAGTGTAAATTTGACTAGGTAATAGGAAGGAGTTAGAAGGAAAATTTTGAAGGAGTTAAACCATAATTTATTAAGAACTTGAAAAAAAAATTAAAATTTTTAGCTATTAGTCATGAACATCTTAAAAGAAAATGCAAGATTGTAAGAAAAGATTTTTTTAATTTTTTTTAAACTTTGAAATGGCTATACCCAATCCAAATATATACAAGACTTGTCTCTATCAATTAATAGTGAATGGTTGTCCTTTCAATAAAATGGTTGGTGAATAATAATTATAAATAATGATGGATGATATTCAATAGCTATAAATAATAATCGACAACAATTAATAGTGATAATATTTGAATTAATTTAATATATATACTAATAGTTGGAATTGATTCAATATCACTTCAACAATATGTTATTCAATTTAGAACTTTTATACAAATACAACACACAATATCGATAAATCACAACAAAGACTTAAGAACTAAAAAGCATAATTTTGAATAATCAATATTCATACATTTTACACCAAACAATCAAATTTAAGTCTTTATATATCAAGCACTAATACAAATTCAACTATCATAATAAACTCAATCTTAAGTCTAACCAATTAACCAACTCTTAAATTTGAATTAGCTATTACATTCACTCGTAATTCAAATTCTACAATGATTTCACATGCAACATGCATCTAAGTTGTTCAAACCTTTCTATCTTTACAGGCTTTGTCACAATATTTGCAATCTAGTATTCAGTTTTACAATGAACAAGTTCAATCCTCCTTTTATGCACCTAATCCCTTAGGAAGTGAAATCTAGTTTTGATACAATTGTTGTAATTATGTAGAACTAGATTTTTAGCTAGATTAATTATTGATAAGTTATCTGTCATAATATTTATGAGTTTGCTAAATTTTATATGCATCTGTTTTAGCATATTTCCTAGCCAAACTACTTGAAACCCACTGCTCCAAGCTGACACATACTTTTCTTCATAAGAGAATATTGCAACTATTGACTGTTTCTTAGAACTCTAAGCTTAAACAAGTAGCCTGAAGTATTCTTTCTATCATTTTCATCACCACTCCAATTTAAATTAAAAAATCCTACTAGTTTTTTGCTATAACAATTTCTTTTATTGGAGTATAACAAACCATAGCCACATGTTCATTTGACTTACTTTAGAATTCTTTTGGCTACCATAAGGTGTGAGTGTTGAGGTTTCTCCAAATATATGCTAATTAAGCTCACTTCATAAGTTATGTCAGGCCTGGTGTTGCACAGATACCTCAAGCACCCAATAATTTATTTGAACAAAGTAAGATTCATTAGTTAGTCATTCATATCCTCTTTTATCAATTTAATACCTGTGCCAACTAGTGTTTTTGAGATGTTACACTTATTCATATTGAATTTCTTTAGTATGTCAATTGCATACTTCTTTTAGTGCATTAACATTCTTCTAAAGGTTTGAATAAATTCCATTTCCAGAAAATAGGAAAGTTATTCTAAATTGATACTTTAAACTCATTTTTCAACACTTCCTTGAATTTTTTTATTTCATCCTTATTATTTATAGTCAACATGAGATCATTAACATATAAGAAGATTAATAGAATAGTTCTATATGTAAATATTTTCACTACTACAAAATTGCTTATTTATGTCAAATGTTTAAGGGATTAGATGTTAGTTTTGAACTATCATTTTATTAAGTATCATAGTAAATATTTTATAATGCCAGTTAGAAAATCATTGTGGAAAATAAATATTATATTAGTTCCCATAATAAATAAACTATCATCATTTCTTGTAAATCAAATAATTTGGTAACCTATCATAGTTAAACACATCAATTTTTAATTAACATGAAATGTTTGTCCAATATTTTTCTAAAGTTAATTTTTGCCTTTCTCACTAAAATATATATGACTAAAATTTAATAAATTTAGCATCTAGCCAAAAATGTATATTTTGAACTAAAAACTTGAAAGGCCATAACTTTGTTAATAAAGAAAGAAATATAATTGAATAAGTGCAAACAAATTAATAGTATAAAATAATGAAATATTTATTAATAAAAAATAATAGAATTAGAAAAATATTTAATAATTTATTAAAATTTTAAAGTAGTAGATAAAAAGAAATAATTTTTTTAAACTATGATAAACAAAAAGAAGTTGAAAGAGTATAATTTCAAAAATCTTAATATTTTTGTGAATATAATTTTGAAAATGTTATAATATTATGTTTGGTTGAATTAAATTTTTTTTAAAATATTATAATATTATATTTTATCAATTTCTATAATTTTTAAAAATATCCTTAATGTAAATATGACTAGGTAAGAGGAAGGAGTTAGAAGGAAAGTTTTAAAGGAGTTAAACCATAATTTATTAAGAACTTGGAAAAAAATTAAAATTTTTAGCTATTAGTCATGAACATCTTAAAAGAAAATGCAAGATTGTAAGAAAAGCCTTTTTAATTTTTTTTTAAACTTTGAAATGGCTATATCAAATTCAAATATATACAAGATCTTTTCTTTATCAATTAATAGTGAATGATTGTCTTTTCAATAGAAATGGTTGGTGAACAATAATTATAAATAGTGGTGGATAATATTTAATAACTATAAATAATAATCAACAATAATTAATAGTGATAGTATTTGAATTGATTTAATATATATGCTAATAGTTGGAATTGATTCAATATCACTTCAACAATATGTTATTCAATTCAAAACCTTTATTCAAATACAACACACAATATCGATAAATCACAACAAAGGCTTAAAAACCAAAAAGCATACTTTTGAATAATTAGTATTTATACATTTTACATCAAATGAACAAATTTAAGTCTTTATATATTAGGCACTAATAACAAATTCAACTACCATAATGAACTTAACCTTAAGTCTAACTAATTAACAAACTCTTAAATTTGAATTAACTATTACACTCACCCTTAATTCAAATTCTACAATGATTTTACGTGCATCATGCATCTAAGCTTTTCAAACCTTTCTACATTCACAGGCTTTATCATAATACCTACAATCTAGTATTCAATTTTATAGTGAACAAGTTCGATCCTTCTTTTATTCACTTAATCCCTTAGGAAGTGAAATCTGGTTTTGATATATTTGTTACAACTATGTAAAACTAGATTTTTAACTAGATTAATTGTTGTTAAGTTGTCTGTCATAATCTTTACATGTTTTCCAAACTTTATGTGCATCTATTTTAACATATTTCCTAACTAAATAACTTAAAAGCCACTACTCCAAGTTGACATGTACTTTTCTTTATAAGAGACTATTGCAACTATTGACTATTTCTTAGAACTCTAAGCTTAAACAAGTAGCCTAAAGTATTCTTTCTATCATTTTCATCACCACTCCAGTTTAAATTAAAAAATCCTACTAGTTTTTTGTTGTAACAATTTCTTTAATTGGAGTATAATAAACCATAGCCACAAGTTCATTTGACATACTTTAGGACTCTTTTGGCTACCAAAAGTTGTGAGTACTAAGGTTTCTCCAAATATATGCTAACTAAGGCCACTCCATAAGTTATGCCAAGCTTAGTGTTGCATGGATACCTCAAGCACTCAATAATTTGTTTGAACAAAGTAGGATTCATTGGTTGGTTATTCATATCCTCCTTTATCAATTTAATAGTAGTGCCAAGTAGTGTTTTTGAGATGTTACACTTATTCATATTGAGTTTCTTTAGTATGTCAATTGCATACTTCTTTTAATGCATAAACATCTTTCTAAAGGTTTGAATAAATTCCATTTCAAGAAAATAGGAAAGTTAGCCTAAGTTGACATTTCAAACTCCTTTTTTAGCACTTCCTTGAATTTTTTTTATTTCATCCTTATTATTTACGGTTAACATGAGATCATCAATATACAAAAAAATTAATAGAATAGTTCTATGTGTAAATATTTTCACTACTACAAAATTGCTAATTTATGTCAAATGTTTAACGGATTAGATAATAGTTTTGAATGATCATTTTATTGAGTGTTATAGTAAATATTTTATAATGCTAGTTAGAAAATCATTGTGGAAAATAAATATTACATTGGTTCCTATAATAAATAAACTATGATAATTTCTTATAGATTACATAACTTGGTTACCTATTATAGTTAAACACATCAATTTTTAGTAAAAAACCAACATGAAATGTTTATCTAATATTTTTTTAAGTTAATTTTTTGCTGTCTCACCAAAATATATATGATTAAAATTTAATAAATTTAGCATCTAGTAAAAAATGTGTATTTTAAACTAAAAACTTGAAAGGCTATAACTTTATACTTGGTTATCAATTTTATATTGATTTCATATAATTTTTTAAGATTTATCTATCTGCAAAAGTTAAAGTTGTCTTTCCTTTTCCTAGAATCATGAAAATGTTTACTTTCATGGGCTCTTTTTTTTCATTTTTTCTCTATCTATAATCATTTTTAATATCCACTGCAATATTTGATCAAACACATAATAAGCATCTAACACCTAGATATAATATTAAAAGTTATGCAAAGGGAACATATGAGTGAAAAATCAAAAAAAAATGAAAAATGCAAAAATTTAAGAAATGGAAGTAATAAAAATGCCTCTTATGGTTTGAACTAATAACATGGAATGTAATCATTATTTGATTGATTTTGATCTTTACTGTAATATTTTATCAAAAATATAATAAATATCTAACATTTAAATACAACTTCAAAAGTTATATAAAAGAAGAAAAAATATTAAAAATTATGCACAAAAAATAAGAAAAGGAAAAAAAGTGAGGATTTAATAAATAAAAGCAAAAAAGATATATCTTATAGTTTAAATTAGTGGCATGGAATATTAAGATATTTGCTTTATGCTCGATATTAATTGAAGGAGTATCAACAACTCATTGATGTGTAGTTAATGTAGTCATTATTTAATTAATTTTGATCTTTGCTACAATATTTCATCAAAAATATAATAAGTATCTAACATTTAAATATAGCCTCAAAAATTATACAAAAGAAGCATAAAAAATATCTTAAAAAATATGCACAAAAATAAAAAATTGAAAAAAGTGAGGAAGTGATAAATAAAAGCAAAAAAGATATATCTTATAGTTTGAATTAGTGGCTTGGAATATTAAAACATTTGTTTTATGCTCGATATTAGTTAGAGGAATATTAATAGCTTATTGATATATAGTAGAGGATGAAAAGACATCTAAGATACTATAAATGAAATTAGATAGAGACAGGGATTGAACTTAAAAATAAATAAGAGGAGAAGTGAGAGTGGTAATAAAAAAAATAAGATATGCTTTACTTATAATGCAAAAATACACTATATTTAGGGTTCTTATCATACTTTTGTAATATTTTTAAATATCGGTTAATTCTAAAATTAATCTCATAAATTTTCTTATTTTCTTAGCAATCTTCAAATACCATAAATTTTAAAATCAATTGAGTAAAAAAAAATAATGTCTTAAATTTTTTTAATAATTTTAAAAATGTGTCTGTTAAAATAAATATTAGTTAATCCTAAAATTAATGTCTTAAATTTTCTTATTTTTTCAGTAACTTTTAAATATCATACATTATGATATCAATTAAGTAAAAAATTAATATCTTAAATCACCTAATAATTTTAAAAATATCACTATATCTAAGAGTATGTCGGTTAATTCTAAAACTGACATATTAACTTTTCTCATCTTTCCAGTAGCATTTAAATGTCATATATTACAACATCAGTTAAGTAAAAAGTATTATCTTAAGTTTTTTTAATGATTACAAAAATATCATTATATCCAAATAGATATTAATTAATTTTAAAATCAATATTTTAAGTTTTTTTATTTTTTTAATAACTTTCAAATGTCATATATTATGATATCAATTAGGTGAAAAGCCATTATTTTAAGCTTCTCAAGAATTCCAAAAATACCACCATATTAAAATAGACATTGGTTATATTTACTAACTATCATCTTATTAGTCCTAATAATTTTAAAAATGTCAAAGCATTAATACTGATATCGATCTTGCCTTTTACTGATGTCTACTTACTAATGTAGAATTATAATTCTACAGTAAAGTTTGACATAGAAATCATACATAGAAATGCATTATTCAAAATTTTTTTGATGGAAGAACTTATTAATTCTTCTGTTCGAAGATCTTAGAGCCCATTTAAGTTTATAAAAGGCTTTTTTAAGTTTGTAAACTTATTGTTCACTTCTACTATCAAAATTAGGAGGCTACTTTACATAGACTTCTTATTTAACATCTTTATGTTACAGAGCTACAACCAATCTTGCAATCTCTATTCTAGCTATAAAAAGAAATACTTCATGATAATCTAAGCCTAGTTTTTGCAAGAAACCTTTTATCACCAACCTTGCCTTATATTTTTCAATTTCACCATTTGGCTTGATCTTTGTCTTATGTATGCACTCCACATCAATGGGGTTCTTATTTCTTAGTAAATCCACTAAATCCCAAGTGTGATTTTTCTCTTATAAAATTTAGCTCCTCTTTTGTAGCTTCTACCTAAGTACTTTCCTTAATTGCTTTATCAAAACTTATAGGTTCATAGTCTTTAAACAAAGCTAATTAAGGGAATAAGATCTCCTTCTTCAATTAGTGAGTTATTTAGAAATATTTCAAAATCATTAAACCTAATTAGAGGTTTTCTACTTCTTTTAGGTTTGGATTGTTGCTGTTGTGAATCAATTTGATCTTTATCTAGTATTTACATCTGGTTATCCCATTCTTAACACCTTTTCCATTTTAACCATTAATGGATTCTTTATTTCTAGCTAGTCATTACTTTTCCAATCCTAACTTAAAGTTTCATCAACTATAACATCCCCCTCACTATGGATAATATTATTATTAACTGGATCAAATAGCTTGTGATCTTTAGTTAAATGATAGCCAATTAACATTGTTTTATTATTCCTTCCATTTAACTTCTTCTTTTTCTCTTCTAGCACATGTGTAAAGGCATAAAAAGCCAAACACACTTAGATGACTCACTTAAGGTTTTCTTCTTATTCATACTTTTTTAGAACTTTACATATTAGCTTCTTAATAGGTCACCTATTTAATAAGTAAACTACACAATTGACTACCTTACCCTAAATTTTATTGGGCATGTTCTTAGTTTTGAACATGCTTTTCACCATATCTTGAATAGTTGTATTCCTCCTTTTTGCTACCCCATTGTCTTAAAAAGTATAGGATGTAGTCATCTTATGAACTATCACTTATTTTTTCTAGTACTTGTCAAATATAGTAGAATTGTATCCATCCCATCTATTCTTAATGTTTTAATTAGGTTGTCATTTTATTTTTTCAACCATTGATTTGAAAATTTTGAACACATAAAAAACTTTATATTTCTATTTAACTATACCTAGATTTTTGTGTTAAAATCATCCACAAAGGTAATAAAATAGTTATTTTTATTAAAAGATATTATGTTGAAAAGCCCATATACATCAAAATGTATTGGTTCAAGAAACTTGGTGATTCTACCTATGTTACTCTTCTAAAACGCTCTTTTATGTTGTTTCCCAACTATGCAAGCTTCACAATATTTGTCGACTTATGTTACTATAGGCAAGCCAATCACCATCTTGGTTTTTCACAATTGGTTTAGATTTCTAAAATTTAAATACCTAAATCTTATGTGCTATAACCATCCTTTTTCCTTTACCTATAGTAGCAAGACATTAATAAGTCTTATTCTCAATCTTAACCTTGAAGGTTTTATTTCTTAACAAATATGCTTTTAGTATATCTATAATATTTATGTACCCCTGCTCCATCTTCATTAAGTAGCACTTTTCAAGTAATTACCTAAGGCTTAAAAAATTATTTTTCATTATTAGAACATAAAGAACATTTGTTATGTAGCCATGTCCACAATCCTTCTACTAATTTATTATACTTCCTCTTCCTTCTACATTTATAGTGTTGCCATCTACAAATTTTACCTTTAAACTCACTAGTTTATTTAATATGGTAAAAAGATCCTTCCTCCTTATCATATGATTAGAATAGCCTATGTCTAAGAATTAGAAATTAGAATTGTTCTTTAATTCATCATAACTAGATGTTACCATTAGTAGTACATGTTCTTTCTCTTGATCTTTTTGAGCAAAGTGTGCAGCTTTTTCTACTTTCTTGTTAATCTTCTTAGTTCAACACTCATTAGTAAAATAGGTGCATTTTTTCTTTTTACATTTATAGCATTGTATCTAAGATTTATCCAATCTCTTAACTTGATTTTTTTCCTCTTTTATTGCCTCTTTTACTGAACTTTTACTTGTTTAAAGTATTATCACTATTTAAATTTTCCTTTTCTTCTCGTATTCCATTTGATTTGGTTCCATGTAAGCTTTCAGATGAATTATTGTGACCTCTACCTCTTGTATATCCCTAAAACCTTCTTTCTTTTCTTGTAGAACTATTGCCTTTATCCTCTTTAATTTGAGACTATGATTAAAAGGCTTATTCAACTAGTTTGTCTGACATTCTTTCATTTAATTACTACATGTATACCTTTAGAGCTACTTGAAGTTCATTAAGACATCTTGCTTAAGTCCTTTGATTTTTTTTAATGCTACCATGATATAATCAAATCTTCATGGAAAAGCTTTAAGAATCTTTTCAATGATTACTAAATCCATAGTTTTGTCTCTATTATTTTTCATTTTATTAGTTCAAGAGACAACCTTTGCAAAATACTCACTAAAACTCTCCTTGTTCTCCATTTGTAATAACTCAAGTTGTATCTCTAGAGTCTATAATATGATTTTCTTGATCTTTTCTACACTTGTGAAATAACTATTCAAAATATCATATGTACCTTCTACTATTATACTTTTGTTATCTTCGTAAATACAACATTATTAATGCTTTGATGAATAAAGAAGAGGGCTTTATGATCTTTCTTCTTGTTTTCTATATACATCTATGTTTGGGATTTGGTTGCATTATCTCTAATTTCTTCCACACCCTTCATCGCCATATCATGAACTTCCTGCTAGCCAAATAATGACTTCATCTATAGACACCATTCATCAGAATTCTTTCTGTCCAATATTGGAAACATAATGTAAAATGACCCACTTGTGCTAGCCATAATCAACCTAGCTTTTGATACTAATTGTTGGAATCGATTCAATATATATACCACCAGTTAGAATTAATTTAATATCACTTTAGTAACATGTTACTTAATTCAAAGCCTTTATACAAATATAACACACACTATTGATACATCACAACAAAAACTCAAGAATTAGGAAGCATGTTTCTTAAAAATGAATGAATGAATTCTCCTTTATTAAACAACCAATATTTATGCATTCTATATCAAATGAATAGATATAAGTCTTTATATACTAAGCTCTAACTGTAAACTTAACTTTGAGTTTAATTAACTAACTAACTTTTAAAATGAATTAACCACTACGTATAGGTGATGATGGATTAAGCTATTAATTAATAGTGACAAGACATTACTTAACAAAAGGTCTAACCAAATAAATTTCTTACATGACTAAAATAATGGCTTTTTGACTGGAGTACTTTGTCTGAATAATTATATTTCTCAAATATTGTGCATGAAAAATTATTGCTCAAAATGCTTAAAATTATTTTTTTTTTTGTAAAATGCACTGATCACGGGAAGGGGCACCTTGTGATTAGTCTAATTGGTTATAGTTGGGCCCTTCCCATGATCAATCCATTTTTTTATATTTTTTAATTTTTTTATTTTATCTAATTTATACTCTATTTTTTATTTCAATTTGGACCCTTTTTTAATTTTAATCATTTTTAATTTGTGAACCTTTATTTGTTTTATTTTTAATTTTTACTTAATTTGTATTTAACTTTTTTTATAATTTAGGATGTTTATTTAATATTAATTATTGAAGGTTCTAAATAATAATCAATAATCTTATCAACTCTCATAAAATTATACAATATATATAATATAATAAATTTAGTAACTATCATAAAATCGATGGAATAATTAATATCTCAATAAATATAAATTTTGATATATTCTTTTTTAAATTTATTAGTTGGAACATTTAAGTTATCAAAATAAATTTTTAAACAATAGTTTATCAACTGTGATATATATATCTTTAAAAATCTTTAACTAAATATGAAATAAGAAAATAATTTACATCAAGAAAATAAATTTTTTATTAGTAAACTATGTTAATCCATAATATGATATAATTTGATTAAAAAAATTACATATAGATTATATATTTTTAATTTTTTAAAAAAATCATAATATTATAATACATTATTTAATTTTCATTCTATCACATGTAATATTCATGTTATATAAATAATAAAAATAAATTATGTATAAAAAAAATAATTTAATACTTAAAAATAAAGTACTGAATTATATGCCAAAAATTATTAAAAATTAATATATTACAATATTATAATTCTCATTTAAAAATAAAAAAATCATATCATCTAATAAAAAATTTAATTAATTAGGATAGTAGAATATTAAGTACAAATTTAGTAAAATTCAATCTATAATTTTTAATTTTCTAAAATTTAACAGGATAAATTTTAATTATTTTAAGGTAAGTTGAAGGTGGTATTTGACTTTAACATCCAAAAAATAATAATTAAAATAATTTTAGGTTAATAATTTACTCTCTACTAATTTTATTAGATAATATTTTTCATAGAAAAAAAATCTTAAATGTATATTGAGAAAGGAGAAACATGGTACTTCTATATGTGAATATTAAAAATAGTACATAAAATTATAGTAATAAAAGAAAGCAAGTTCGTTTATAAAAAAATAAGAAGTTATTTTGTCATAATTTTTATATTTAATATTAAATGAATAAAATATTTTCTCTTATACTTTTATTTTATAACTTTATTTTTAAAAAGTGTTTTATAATGGAGCCTCGGAAGGAAAAGTAATTAAAGGATAAACACATAAAATATAAATATTTATTCTTAATTAAATTAAAATTACATGTATTTTAATATTTTTCTTTAAGATAAAGGACAATAATTTTTTAATTTTTCTGCCTGAAGATGAGTGGCATCCGTAAAATATATCTACTTAGTTTTTTACTTCTAGATGAATAATTAGCACCATTTTTCATAGTTACGTGTAAATATAACTTTAAATTAACATCATAATAAGTGGCATTTTAGAATGTTTTAAGGAATTTTAAATAACAATGTAATGAATCGAATTAATTAAATAATGTGATTTGAATTAATGAATGAATGTGAAATTTTTTTTTCAATTTGTACAATTTATTTACAAAATTGGATAATATGATAAATAAAATGCGAGAGAGTATTAAATTTGAAAAAAATAGTTATGAATTAATTAAATAAATAAATTGGATATAACATTATGATATAATAATGAATTATTCAATCACCAAAATAATGGCTCCCAATCCCACATCAAGAGCATTGCTTTGCTCTTTGTAGTCGTTGATCTAAGGAATGATGCTATTCATCTTCAAGATTATCCTCATCATCATCATTTGCGTGAGTTAGGCGGGTCTGATCCCTAGAGGGTGAAAAATTCAAGTTCTAATGGGAGGATTGAAATGGTGGAATAGGATTTTTTGATGTGAAAAACCCTTGTTGTTACTGCTTTGTGGATCCACTAGCATACTTATTCGTAAATTCAAACGGGTTAACAAATAATGCTATTAGAGAATCAGGAACTTGCTGAGTTAATTGTGATGGTGATGGGGTAAAGAACGATAATAGTTGAGCATTATGAGGTTGCTATAGGGGTAATGTCATACTGTATGATGAGCTAACATCTCCATTTACTAAGACTTGCAATGAGGGGATATAAGTTGATGGACCCGCACCTCCTATATCAGCCTGCATCGATGAAAGGGTGTAGAAGGAGGGGATATCTGCTTGTGTCATTGATGTATAACCATAAGGGATACTTTCATTATTATCCCCTTTTTCGAGCAAAATAGGATCCCTAAAAGACATGAAGCTATGGTCTCTCCTACCACATCTAAGCTCGAGAATGGATGGTCTCGGTAATTCATTAGTTGGATAAGTAGGTTGGGAAGCAGTCATATCTCGATACTTTCCTAGTGCACATAGTATGAGGTGACATTCCCAGTCCATTATCTCCCTAAATTAATTGTATGACTGAGATGGAGAATCTTCGACACTAAGCTTGCATAATCTCTCAACTATATTAGCCTATAAAAAAGTAAATTTTGACAATTTAATATATATTATATTTTAAAGAAATAATAAAAAAGTGTGTGAACATCTTTGGTTACCATAAATCCTAAACCACCACTAGCTAGATGAATCCATCGCCTAGTGTATCTCTAGTATCATGTCATGTAGCCCGAGTCATGGTGAAGAGCATCTGTCTCTATCTTAGTTTGTGAAAGTATATTGCATCATGTATTCCAAGCACTAATGAATATCACATGCTCTTGCCACCAATCTTTTGACATTTTACCCCAAAGCTGTAAGGTATGATAAGAACCTAGATTAAGTGGCTCTTGTAGGATTAGCTACTGCTGCCAAATTGGCGAAGCACACAATTTACATGGTGTCATTCTATGATATGAAAGCATATGATGGAAACTAATGCCAACCATATGTCAGGTGAGGTTAAACAATACTCTGGTATAAGCTGCTATACACTAGAAATGTCAAAAAGGCGCTAAATAATCTCATTACACAAGTGTAACAAAAATAAGCATATCATTACATGTGAGACTAGCTTCATTAAATACAACAAAGTAGGCTTTCCAACCTGATTCACTCTCATTTAATTAAGTAGTAATCTATATTAGTATAAAGCCATTACTAGCAGCCGAGGAGGTAGCCTAATGTTCTTCCACCTGCAAGGAATATAAATTGTATATAATTTGTTTGAATATTTTAAGGTATTATAAGAAATGCAATATGAAAATCATATATGATCCACACTTGAAGCTCAATGGTGGAAGTACGAGGTAGATGTCTAACTAAGGATCAGGATACGGTAGTCTTGCTAGTGCTAAAGTGGGAAATCGATCCCACGCCCACAAGTACAATAGGTGCAAATATTTACCAATGTTAATCTCATCACATTTAGTGGCAGTACATAATTTTCTATACAAGCATGCCAAAATCGTTGACCCCCAACTATACCGATTAGTATTTGTAAAATTTTTCAATAATAATAAATATATCAGCAACACTCTATGGCCTGAAGTGTCGGGTATAAAGTAACTGCCTATGAGCCTTAAGATGTAGGCATGCGCAAAGCATCATGTTTGTTCATCATTTGTATCATCCGGTAAGTGGCAGTATACAATTCTCTAATAAGCATGCCAAAACTGTTGACCCCTACCTATACCGACTAGCATCTATAAAATTTTTCAATAATAGTAGATATATTAGCAACACTCTATGGTCCGAAGTGTCAAGTATAAAGTAACTGCTTATGAGCCTCAAAATGTAGGCATGCATAAAGCACCATATTTATTCATCATCTGCATTATCCAGTAAGTGTCTAAAGTTTGCTATTAACTAAGTAATCCTCAAATGTTAGTCTTGTAAATATTTATCGGGCAGTCTAACCCTTAATAAATATTCACACATCCTTGGCTAATCATATTTAGTGTATCTAGAAACGAGGATGCCTTCACATAACAAACCTAACTAGATAAAGATATCTTGTAGGGTAATGGTGCACTTTCTTAAGGTGGTGTGAAAAGTGTGTATCTCAAGATGCTATTGCTCAATGAGTGCAGACATGAGAGCAACACTGAAATCAAAGTGACCAAGCTGGCTAGCACTGTAGAAGCCTACCTATTAAAGATAAGGGACAATTACAAGTGATGGATCAAATAAGTGATTCCTATAGCGACGCATCATAACTTCAAGATTTGATCTGCCTTCACATGCTAATTGAAAACATAGTTAACACATATAAAATTAAGCAATTTTTATTAAGGAAATACACTTACCTAGCCTAGCCACACAACTTGTGAAATATGTTTAGACTACAAGTATAATAGGGATTCATCATCGAGCCCAAGAGTCGCAACATAACGCTGACTGGCCATTGGAGTCGGGTGATATGAACTATGTTGAACTGGATGAATTTAATCAATTACACAACTATAAATTTGTGTAAGTCTTCCAAAATGCAGCAAGAAAATAAATAATTGGATATAATAAGACAAGCACAATATACTGTTCAAAAATAATAAGTTATTTAACTTTTACCAATATGTCAATAAACTATGCATAGTCTAGAGACATGTATAGTAATAATTTTAAAGAAAGGTTATCTGTTGACTTTTTTGAGTTAGAGGTGTCATGGCACGTTCTGTTGATTAGACTGATAAGTTACGTGGTTGTGCCCAGTTTTCCTACACCTCTGAGGTTCTGATGGACTTTCTCTCTGATCTATTTCATTTCTTATTCGTGTAGAATGTGATCGACCACTAGGATGCATCTGCATTGGATCCGGCATTAGTATTGGCCCATTTAATGTTGGTCAATGCTCCATACCGCCGATTGGCCAAAACTCATAGATATAAGTCTTTAGCATTGTCTTTAATTAGAAAATAAAATTAACATACTATAATGGATCCAGCAAAACCTTTGCACATGCAATAAACACAAGTTAGTAGGACTAATATTCTACTTGAAATTCGTCACAATCACATGTTCGGTCACACAGGCTGATCTTGTAAGTTCGACTAAACTATTTCTAAGTCAGGTTATACGGCTCCTTTACCTCGAAAGCCGACCCTAGGCAATCAAAATGATGCCCATGGCAGATGGATACTTTTCGAATGCACTCTTAAATCTTTTTTTGGATGTCCTTGCTAAACACCTCGCTTACCTATAAGTATGTTGCAATAGTCTCTGCTCAGTTAATAAAGTATGTATTTAGTCGATACAGTATAGCTTTGATTAACCTAGTAATCGATAAAAATCTAACCCTTTTGAATACACTATTAATAAACTCAACTAAGTTAGTTGTCATGTGCCCCTATTGTCGGCCTTCCACATCATAAGCACAGTTCTATTAACTTTTTGGGATATTATCAATTCAATCAACGGCTCTTAAATGTAATTGACACAGTTCATCCAACTTACAATCCACAACATATTACTCATATTAGTAACCTGTATCACACATTGTTGTGATTGAATAAATAATAATTATGATAGGTAATGACAATTAATGACATTAGGGTAAGTAATACGCAGTAATGGTAGTAAACATCTTCTTCGGCCATGCTGTCCTAAAAGTTAAGTTTAGATTACTAGTGATATGTCTAAGACAAAACACATGATAAACATAAGGGGGTTGCCACCCTACATGTGAGTTTGCAACGATAACAAGTATTCTAAGATGTCTATCTTATATCAAGCAAATATCCTACATATCCTTAACGATATGTCATCAAATATTTGATAAGAATTAAGCCCATGTCTTGTATGTTTTTTCCTTTTACCATGACAAATGCAAAAGGCATAACTTTTCTATCGCTATCCTGTGATGTCATGATAAGCAAGACCCCCTTTTACTTTCTATACAAAAAAGTGTCATTTACTTGGATTATCGATTTCAAATGGTTAATTGTATCAATGCATGGCTTGAAAGTTTAAAACACTCAATGGAGCAATTCAAATGGCTTATCTTCAAAACTACTTGGCAGACATTCCTTGCTAACAATCTCAAAGTAAGACCTAGGATTAAAGTGTCGCACTATTGCTAACCACCTCAGTAGTATAGAATATGACTTCTCCTAAATGCAAGAGCAATGGCTTGCTGTTTGCCCTTCCACACCTTCTTATAGGATATTAAGGATCAAGAAATATCATGGATTCGGTCAATGACTTCTTGGATGGACACACTTGGATTTTCGATCATTATAGCCACAATGTAGTATGAAATGGCATCTGTGTCCAATTTTAGATGATTTATAGAAAGAGAGGCAAATATACATGTATGAAGCCTATTATATTTTGATATTTGCTAATAATTCTCTCTCAGCTTATAACATGTTCTAACCCTTTAATTACATTATACATTATAGTGAGGGCACTGATATTTTTTATATTTAACTGAAGAGTAATGCATATAAAATGTGTGGTGAGTCTAATTGAATATATCTTCATTGCATGGCGAAATAACTTTTAGTCCACATATCTCAAACCCATATATGGCTCTTGGTTGTTATTTATATTTATGTCATTTCTCACTTCAGGATAATCATGACTTATGGCAGCTTTTATATTTATTTGTGAAAAAAAGGTAGCAGTTGATTCTATATATCGACTTATAGATCTTATTGGGAATGTATTTGTAACATCTTCTCCACCATTATTGTCATCGTAACCATCATTATCACCATCAAACTCTTCAAGAACATCATCATATACATCTTCCTCTTCAAATTCATCCATGATGTCTTTTATTTCCTTTGACTTATAGATCTTGTTGGGAATGTATTTGTAACATCTTCTCCACCATCATCGTCATCGTAACCATCATTATCACCATCAAACTCTTCAAGAACATCATCATATGCATCTTCCTGTTCAAATTCATCCATGATGTCCTTTATTTCCTTTGAGAAAGAGAGGGATTAAAATAAGTCATAGTTAGGTTGAGAAAAACATGGCTCTAAAGTATAATCGACAATAAGGGTGTGAAACTACTAGCCATATTCAATTCGCCTATTTATTAGTTCTATACTAACAAGGTATGAGTTGTAATATGATGGCCCACCATTAGTTTTATGAAGTTGGCTGGTGGACGATAGTGTATATGGATCACTCACATTAACTGGTTGACTTGCTATGTTCAAATCCAATTCCACAGTTGAGATATGTGCATATACTTCTGGGTAGGATAGTTGAGTAGGGAATGTCACATTCGCTTTCCATATTCATTAAATATCATCATCATCTTCTAACTTACACACTTTATACCATGTTGGATTCAACGAGAGTGGATACCTGTATACCAACTCAATTATGACTTGATTTTCATTAAGTCGTAGCTTTTGCCTAACTAAATTTTTCAGTGCATCCAGGGTTATATTTGATTTAATTCTTATTATTTTGATCTTGTGACACTTGAATATATTGCCTTGATTCATCTCATAAATTTCTCTATTCACATAAATACAAATATTTTCTTCCTTAGTACTCATTTTGATTCCTACCATAGTTAGGTTTATAAGTCATTTCAAAAAGTAAATTTATTCAATATTGAAAGTGTTAGGTTTCGGATCATTATACACAGTGAAAAATTAAAATTTTGATCTGAATTCTACTTAGGATCCATGCAAAAGGGCATAAATTAATGTTAATATTTTACCTTTTATGTGCCCGTATTCTTTCTGAATAAAACCTTGAGAGAGTGAGATGAATCATGAATCAAACACCGGCCAGAAGGTAGGCCATCTCTACGGTATCCACATGGAGTGAATGATGACTTTTTACCCTCCACGAATATGCTAGGATACGTCTCTCTCTCACTAGAATTAGGATTAGTGCATTTTGGAATTATTTTAGGATTTAATGGTAACTGATGTGTGTTTAAGGTGCTACCTTCAAGTTCCTTTCATAAAATTAAGGCATACAACATC